>VXBO01006415.1:41386-57163 GCA_013400135.1 Rhinoptilus africanus | reverse complement strand
TTCATCCCAGAGCTGGCAGAAGGAGCTGGCAGATGTTACGGCAGGACCCCTCTCCATCATCTACCAAAGGTCTTGGGAGTTCAGGGAGGTCCCTGCTGACTGGAAGCTAGCCAGTGTCAGTCCAATTTACAAGGCGGGTGTGAGGGAAGACACAGGGAACTACAGACCTCTTAGTCTAACCTCAGTGCTTGAAAAATGGAGAAGGTTACCCCGGGTACTATTTAAAGGCATTTAAAGAATAATACAATTATCAGGCACAGTCAACATGGGTTCATGAAGGGAAAGTGCTGTTTAACTAATCCGACATCCTTCTACAATAAGGTGGTGGCTGTAGTTTTTCTGGATTTTTGTAAGGCTTTTGATACTGTCCCTCACAGTGCCCTTCTGGACAAGTTGTCAGGCTGTGAGATGATGAGGTACACACTGCACTGG
The DNA here is from genome assembly GCA_013400135.1 of Rhinoptilus africanus. NCBI lineage: Eukaryota > Metazoa > Chordata > Aves > Charadriiformes > Glareolidae > Rhinoptilus > Rhinoptilus africanus. Next base: position 56,731 of record VXBO01006415.1, on the reverse strand, counting down.
TGAAGAACTGAAGGGAAGAGCTCAGTGGGTGAATGCATAAATAGGGCTACTTCTGTCTGGCAACCAGTCACCGTGGTGCTCCTCAGGGTTCAATCCTAGGGCCAGTTCCATTCAATATATTCACTGATGACCTAGATGCAGGAGTACAGTGTACCATTAGTAAGTTTGTTCATGACCCTGAACTGGGAGGAGCTGTTGACTCTCTTGAGGGACAAGATGCCTTGCAGTAGGATCTAGATAGATTGGAGCTTCGGGCCACTATCAATGGCATGAAATTTAACAAGTCCAAATGTCAGATCCTGCACCTATGACAAGAGTAATGCTGGGCACAGGTATACATCGGGAGAAAAGTGGCTGGACACCAGCCCTGCAGAAAGGGATTGGAGGGTGCTGGTTATCAGTAGGCTCAGAAAGAGTCAGTGTGCCCTGGCAGCCAAGAGGGCAAACCGCATCCTGGGGTGCATCAAACACAGCACGGCCAGCCCGTCGAAAGAGGCAATTATCTCACTGTACTGAGCGATAGAGCAGCCTCACCTTGAGTACTGTGTGCAGTTCTGAGCCCCATAATTTAAGATGGATGTGAAGGTCCTTGAGCATGTCTGGAGGAGGGCAACAAGGCTGGTGGAAGGGCTGGAAGGCATGCCTGCTGAGGAACAGCTGAGGACTCTGGGTTTGTCTAGTTAGCAGAAAAGGAGGTTGACGGGTGACCTCACTGCTCTCTACAGCTTCCTGAGGAGAGGCAGGGGAGAGAGAGGTGCTGGTCTCTTCTCCCTGGTATCCAGTGATAGAATGTGTGGGAACAGTTCAAAGCTACACCAGGGGAAGTTTAGACTGGACATTAGGAAGCATTTGTTTCCCAAGAGGGTGGTCAAACACTGGAACAGGCTTCCTAGAAGGGTGGTCAATGCCCCAAGCCTGTCAGTGTTTAAGAGGCATTTGGATGCTGCCCTTTTGGTCAACCTGAAGGGGTCAGGCAGTTGGACGACATGATTGTTCTACATCCCTTCCAACTGAATATATTTTATTCTGTTCTACCCTACCCACAGCAGACAGTCTACTTGGGTACGGTGCGTTTTAAGCATCTAAGTCTTGATTTTCCCTTCTTAATGTTTCCTAACTTATGTTGTTGTATAATTTCTACTCGCCTGCTTTACTTTCAACTGCAGGATTACTCTCATATGTAAAATAAAGCACACATACTGCAATGCTTGGTGGTGGGGGAGTGAGTTGTGCTACTGATTCTGACACTGTTGCTCATGTGGTATCATATTTAATGTGAACACAAGGGGAAAAATATCTGAGATGTACTGAATTAAAACACTAAACAAGGAAATGAGCATTAAAAAGTGGCAGCTAATACCACAACTAGCGCAAGAAACAAAAAGGCAAGAAATAAGAGCACATCTTAATTATGGTGCAGTAAAGCAAAATATATTCTCTTCCCTTGGACTTTTGAGGGGTAACACACAGATGGGTCCATGGTTGCCTTCTGTTGACCCAAGTTTGCTTATATCCATAAACCATATGAGGCTGGCAAAATTCACCCTCTCTACCACCAGGATGCTGCTCGTTCCCCTGAATGAGATGATTCCTGAGCTGATTCAAGGCCACCAGCAAATATGCTGGTAGGGGTGAGCTCCTCTGACATTGCAGTGGCAGGAGCTATAAATGCCCACGCTCCTCTCTGTTGCTTGCAGAGGAAGCTTTTCCATACTGAAGGCAAGCAGCATCAGTCAAAGAAGCTGAGCGCGCACACACAGTCCACTGCCACTGCAAGCTACAAACCAACAAATGTTCAGTTGACCCAAGTCCCAGGAATGAAGGACTGAAGCTCTTCATTGCAGCCCCACCGCTGGAAATGGACTCCAATGCTTTTCCAGAATTCTCCTTCAAAATACTTGATCTCCATAAGGCAGAAAAACGTAAAACTTGCCTTTCAGCTGCACAACTGTATGGCAGCACCCAGTTAAATCTGGAGTGCAGAAATCATACTTTTCCTTTAACAGTGATCAAAACAGTTTAAAGAACAATTAGTGGATAACCAATCTTGAAAGTACTGAGTTCTCTTCTATATATTAGTATGATGATTCAGTAGACAACCTTCACAGAAATTGTGTATCACATTCATTACATGAAGAACAGCAGAGTGAGATGGTCTACTCCATCTTTTCCATTTTTAGTTTCCTGGTGTATACGAGTTGTTTCCTCAGCTTTATGTACAGCAGGTAAGCAACACAATTTACAGAACTAACAAATTATTTTCGTAATTGGGTAAAAATTAAAAATGTATTTATTTGCTATAGGAATGTGTCTTATTTTGTGATTTTTCAAGAAGAAAAACATATTACAAACAGCGTTTTAGCAATAAAGCATGTAAACAACAACCAAAAAGAAAAGGAGAGTCAGTAACATCTGAGAAGTCATCATCCCTTTCCACAAAACAGAGAAGAAACTGAGCTATTTGGGAACTCATTTCCAGAAACATGAATCATAAAACACATTTAAGATAAACCATGTATTGTAACAATTTCAAGAGAGAGGAAAACATCACAACTAAGGCAAAACAAAGTTACATCTCATAAAGAAAGAGATCACTACCTTTTTATGAAGTGCATGGAATTCACTATACCTCTTCTCCACAAAATGTTTCCTTCCACTCATTAGCACCTCTATTTTAAAGACCTGAAAATTATAAATAATAAAAAGGAGATTAATGTACTTGCACAAACAGTTCTGTGAGATATCTGTGACTGCACATTTTACCATAGTCATTTCAGTAGGTGATCCCAAAAAATCCATGATGATTCATGATGCGCAGAAGTGCAACAATGATTAATGGGAAGTATGGCCAAATCTTTTGTCTACAAGTTTGTTCAACAAACGTACAGAAAGACAAGACAGAAATATTGCTGCATACTGTACACTAAAAACTAAGCACTAAAATAGTCCCATTCAGAAATATTTAATACATTTTGAAGTAGTTAAAAAAAAAGATTAAAACAAAGGATGGTAAGAACAACAAAAAAAAAAGAGATAAAAGAAATAAGGATTCATTCTTTTTGCCCTCTTACAATACGGCACACTAACACACACACATGTTCAGGAAGAGCTGGATAACAGATGCAGTATGTCATGCATAAAAAACGAGAAATAAATGCAAACACTATATCATAGGGTGTAGATAGTAGCACAAGCTCAATTGAGCCTACAGATGAATTTGTAGGTTAGGAGGAAATTAACCTAAGGAAAAAAAACCAACCAAACATTGCAAATGCTTGTTTTCTTTGTATGATACATGTGACAGCTTTTGTTGCTGCCTTTGGAAGGTTGAAAGGCCAGGAGAAGCAGCTCTCTGGATCCACTAATTAGTAGTCACTAACATGACATTCTCTTGATTCGCAGGTCACTGGGTCAGTTCTGAGGGCAAGTGATGAGAAATACTTTGAAGTACTCAAGAAAACATGGTCTATTAAACGAAGACAAGATCAGCAGAAAAGCATACGGAAAAGATGCCTGGTCTATCTAGGAGTTCTTTGTTTTGCTCAGAAAATGCTGGAAATAATTATTTCCAGGACAATGAGAGATTATGTTCAGGACAGATGACTACATCAAGACCCAAGACTTAGGCCAAATAAGAAGTTATTTGAAATATATTTGCAAACGGTATTTACATCTGAATGCAGAAAAAAAGGGTTTTTTCTGTCACACCATACCCACCTAGCACTGCTGACAGCAAACATAGAGGAACCATACCAGATAAACACTTTCTATCGTCTACTAGAACCTGCTTTTCAAACAGGTGAAAATGCTTTGGTTTTCACCAGCTAGCCAAACCACATTAGAAACAGACAGCATTTTATTTAATCCAGACTGAAATGTGTCTACCTTTGTTTGACTGCAATATGGATGGGACTGCAGTCATTTCACACCAACATTTACATAACCAAAATTCGTTCAGATCGTTGTAATCCATCAAAATAACTTGTGCTACATTGTACCTCTTTGAAAAGGACTATTTCTGTGTCCTAATCACTGGGAGCAGATGACCTTATTTGGGTGCATTGATTTTTTTGTTTTCCCCTATCTATTTAGACTATTTTGGGAGAACAGCTATTGGCTATTAAACAATTTTCCTCTACACGTGAAAAAACTCCAAGGCACCCTTAGGAATATATTGTAAGTTTGAGAGTTGTAAAGAGAATCACATGCAAAGAAAAATCAATGTAGGCTTTTTTCTGCAGTTGAGACTTAACATCCTATTTATATGAGGGGAAAGCATTATTTACATCATTATTCTACACATTGTATGAAATAAATAGTTCTGCAAGGAACAAAACACTTTGGATTGTACAGGAAAGCCAGTGTACTTTAAGGATACCTTGGTGGGAAGAACGGATAACAGTATATGGAACTTGTTAAGTTAGAAATGACCGCGAGTCACTAGTTAAGGTGCTGCAACAGCTCTGAATTAACTTAAATCTCCAGCAATTAGAAGCAGCTTCTAACACCCACTTACACCTCAGTCAGCTAAGAGCCTCCACACCACTGTTACTTTAGCCTTTTGCTGTCTACAGGGTTTGCCAAGCAATTTGGAGAAGTCTAAGGGGCTCCTGCGTCAGCTGTAAGCACTCCCTTGACAGGTAACTTTCTTGTGAATCATGGCTTGGCTCGTGCAGTCCCATTTTTATTTTAGTCATATATGTGCAACTTCAGAGGAACGTCTTTCCCTCTGAAGTCTATAAACCTGTCATTTAATAAAGGAGAATAGTTGGATTATGGTGAAGAAAGGAAATACAAAACCCTCTGTGGACCTTCTTTTCAAAGCATGTACCTATTTTGTTCTGTGTTTCATCAGTGGTTAAGGAATTACAGAAATGGCTTCAGAACACCAGAAAGTATGCAGCATTTATTTAGCCTCTTTTTTAATCTTAGCAAAGTTTTAATTAGTTTGCATAATTCTTGCTAACAGGATGACACTAAAGAATATACTCGCCACTCACTTTTGCATAAGATGTGAGCAGAGACAACCACAGCTTCCTGTGCACTTGTCCTTTCCAAAACCCCAAATCTGCTACCTTTACACCTTCAACTCTTTGCAGCAGTACAGAGGCTTTAGCTTTGCCTCCTACCATCCAAAGCCCTTGGATCCAGCTCTAGCAGCCATCTAAAATTTGCAAAGCTGGAAAACACATCTGCTTTGCACAAAGTTGAACATTACTGCTTGAAAACAAATGCCACAAGTGACGTTTCTAATCTACTCACTGTAGCACCTGTATTTCATAAACGTAAAGTAATTTGTGATAAGTTAGTGGAGAATCTGTATATGTTTTTGTTTAATGCAAATCTAAATACTAAACTGATTTACAAAGTAACTTATAAAGCAGAAATGCAAGTAAGTGAAATAACATGTATTGTGCTTATGAACTTCGCATTATTAAACGACTTTATTTAGACACCATATATTCCAGGTTTGCCTCCTCACTGTTTACCAGATCACAATTCTTAAAAGCAAACTAAAAGCACAGAAGTGTGTTTCTGTGCCACTATTTCATATAACAACATGGGTTTGTGTGAAAGACAGAAAGATACATTAGCTTACGAAAGAGATAGGATCTTTTCATGGATTCAAAATAGCTATAGACAAATCTCACACAAATTTAACTGAGCAATTGCAGGCCCTGACAGAAAAACAATGTAAGGAAGCTGGTGAACATAGATGAAAGTGCCAAAATAAAGACGGAAAAACTATGGGGGAAAAATGCAACACTGCAAGGAAATTACTTTTCTTGTAAAAATGTTCATGTTCTATGAACAGATAACTCTGAAAAGACATACGACTTTTTATAAGTGACAGTTAGTTAAATGAAAAATGCAACAATTAATCACTGAATAAGACAAGTAAAATGTTTTTCCCATAGTCATTGAAGTACCAGAAATCACACTACACTGAAAGATTTGCAGGTCATTCTGACTAGGACACAAGGGACCATAGACATGAAGACACCAATCAGAAAACTCTTCACAAGTATTCTGAAAGTAGAAACACCTTATCTTTCTTGGTTACTACCACAACAGTTATCAATTATGTTTGTACAAAGCCAGATCATTATCCATTAAAAGCATTCCTCCAACAGAATTTAACCCACACAAATGGTGTACGGGACAAGCACCTTTGGACTGGATATCAGTATGAATAATGTTGATCTTTTGCCTAGCAGAATTGCAGACCTGCAGCTGCAATGCATAACCATCAAAACTGTGAGGGAAACTCTTCAGGAATTCCTACGGTTTTCATTAATAAGACAGCAAAAACTTTCAGGTCTGACTACCAAACAGATTTACATATGATACTTTTGAAAAAAACACCTTTCTTCCCTTTCTTCTCCACCTCCACTTTACTCCAAAAATATGGATTATATGCAGATCTTGGAAACTATTTTCTTCATTTCTTATTGTTCCCAAGTGTGCTTAATTTTGCCATTTTCCTGAATTTATCAGTTTCTCACCACTAGCAAAACTCTAACTGAAAGATCCTTTTTCACTATTTTCCAGAAGAATACTTACATTTCTCTTTTTGCTGCAGAAACTGGACAGTACTATGTAACAACTGGTACTCTATCACTGTGAATTTCCAAGACAGAAAGCACAAATGGAAGAAAATAGGAATCAATGACATACAAGAACCACCTGTAAGCCCACTGGTGTTTTAAGTGCACATCAAGAACTGTGCGGCAAATACACTGATATTATCCTCCTTCAATTCCTACCAATGTCAAATGCTGACACTGTATACACAAGGATACCTTTTATTTGATGCAAAAACATGCCGCTCACGTAACTTTGTCTCAAAACCCCCAGAATTATAATTTTAGAAAAAAACACAGACAAGAATGACAAACATGACCAGGAGTAGGGAGGAACGCTAATGAGAATAGCAACTTCTCAGCTTTGTTTTCTATTACATGAGAAATACACAGATGGCACTTTTAAATTCACTCATGGAAATTACATTAACTACACAGTCTATAATTATCGTAAATTAATACCACCATATTGTATATATTTATAAATGGAAAAATGAATTGCAAAGTATATAAACTTCTGCAAAATTACAGTTCAGAAAGAGATTTTGGGCAGCCTTTTTTAGAATGAGAAGATACGAAAACCAGAAGCAGAAAAATAGAAGTTTACAAAAAACAGATACATTTGCCTAACATTGACCAGGAAAAAAACCCCGCAAAATTCTAGTACTGTGTTTTTCTCTCTCAAGATCAAGCTTACCAACACTAATTGTATTAAATATATTACTTACAGAAATAAATACATCCCTTTAGATGCTTCAGTATGCTTGACAGACTTTTGTCTGACCAACGGCTAATGTATTCAAAGTGTCAAGAAACTCAACCTTAAACCTTTGTCATGGCCGTATGGAAGGAATTCCAGAGCAAATGAAATGACAGCTACGGTCCACGAAACACTAATAGGATTTCCATGTGTTTAGTGTTTCATTATTGTTCAGACAATGGCACATTTTCTGTCTCAGTTGTTCTATGACTAGAACAAGACCACGGCATATAGTAGAGATCAAAAGATGACTTTAAACCTATTCCTATCCAACTGATCCAGGGAAAACAATAGTCCACAGAATCAGTAAGAGCAGCTGGGTGGTAGTGCTAACCAGAGCTGCATGTAGCTGCAGCAGCGATTCAGTATCTCAGGGGTGTAAGTGCCTCACAGCAAGGCTCCATGCTTCTGAATGCCCTCCACAGCAGAGGTGGAGACAACGGTACTCAGAGCCAACTCAAACTTCATAGCAGCCTTGATAAAACTGAATCTCACTATCCCCCAAATGAAAACAAATTAAGTTATTCTGACTTCATCCTTTGGAAGGGGGGGCAGCAAAACTCAGTTCTACAGTGGGCACAGGGCAGCTCAAGGGTGCAGAAACAGGCCTGTGATGGGTCACAGAGGTAAGGGAAATCTCCCTTTTTCTCTCCTCTCCAGCCATATTCCCCTCAGTTCTGTTTCTCTCAGTCTTGCACTCACTGCTTACTTTGGGTCATCCCCACTATGTCCACTTGCTGAGATAAGAGCTTCTGTGCCTTACGTAGGTTGGTTATAGTCACACCTTTGCTTCCTCCCTGTAGCAATTGCTCTCCCCACTCTACAAAAGCATCCCCTACACAAGCTCCTGCATGGTCTTCCCAAAAGGAAAGGGCCCCCTTGCAGCTGCAGAACTGTGAAACAAGTCAGGGCACGGCTAAGAAGCAGAACAGCTCTGAAGAGCTCGGTTTGATTCTTTTGGTTTTGCTGAGGCCCTAAGAAGGGATGAAAGTGGCTGTAAGAGGCAGTAGAGGAAAAGAAGCAAAATATTAGCTATTAGAAACTGAGAGTAATCAGAGTGTTGGGGGGGTGGTGGGGGGTGGGGAGGATGAACCGGGACAACGCTGAGAGGCATCCATCCTTCCTAGGCGCAGGTCTCACATGTGCTAAACCCTTCTCGCTGATGGCCACAAGAGCAGGCTGAAAGGAGGAGCTGCAGATGGGCAGCTCAGCTACCACATGCGGATGCAGCACTGGTCCTCAAAGGCAGGCAAGGGGCACAGAGCTACCGCTGCCTCTCTGCGGACCTGGGCAACTGCTTGTTGTGCCTGTGCTTTGACCTACACAGCTCTACTCAACACGAGTGTTTGCTTTTACTGAAGGGCCCCAAAGAGATTCAGATCCACTACGTTATCCATTACAAAATGCACTTATCTTACCTAAAGTCAGCTAAAAAGTTGGGCTGGACCCACAAACAGCCCCTTTCCGCCATCCCAAGCACTCTCATGTGTGTTACATGAAATCAGTCTTTCACTTATCCCAATTACAATGTTAAATATTAAGTTACAGCATAAGAAAAAAGTTCAGTTTTATTAACTGTGGAAATCAAGGCCTGGCATTATGCAATTATGACATTGCTTTGTCCAGAGTCTGTGAAGAAGAAAGACCATGTCAGAGAAGTGAAACATTCACTGCAGGATTTCCAGATAATATTCACAACAGCTCCAACCTCTGTGAAGCAGTCATCTGACCTCTCCTGGCCTGGAGAAGTAGCCTTACTGGTTTTATAATACGATAAATAGATTTTCTACTGTGACATAAATACATTGAGAGGACAAGTATATTGTTTCACTGACTCCTTCTGTTAAAATGCCATGTTATTGCAATCTAACTTGGACCTTCATTACTAAAAAAGAGATGTGTACCTAACAACAATCAGAAGCACATGTTCTTACAGATGTGGCTCCTACTTCAAATGTCTCCTAAGTAATTTTATGTTACCTTCAGCCCTTTATTTACTGAAAAAGCTGTCTCTTCACTAACACTTACCAGTGTAACTGGTACCAGTACCTACCCAAACCAGAACACAGTCTCTTCAAGAGCCTTTTGGTATGCAGTTTGTCTTTCCCACCAATATTACAAGATAATTAAGGATATTCCCTTTCCTATGCTCTTTCACAGCATGGTCCTCCTCCACTCACAAAATGGCAGTGTTGGTAGGAATTAAGTACAAAAGACGTGAATAGGACTCTGGGGTATTCTTCTGAAGATGGCCTTTGAGAAGTGTATGTCATATTTCTTAGGGTATAGAGGAAAAAGGTAGTAAAACAATTTATACTGCAACCCAGTCAGACAGTTTTGTAATTCCTACAACACGGGAAGCTCGAGGGAGGCTTCTACAGAGCTGTCACTGTTGAATGAAAGAGTAGCTGACATATAAGAGTAAGTAGTTTTCTGATTTTTTCAGCTCTCTTTAAACCAATCTTTTCCAAACACATGGTTCATAAAATCCCATAGGAACTTCTCTGTCATTTCCTGAAAAATAACTTACTTGGCTTTCCAAGCTAAAAAGCCTCTCCCTTGCCAGCAAAACACTGACTATGGACATCTAATTTGTAACCAAACCAAGAAGCTACAAGGTCTGACTTGCTTTTGATATTTTTCTTTATTAGTCCTGCAGAGCACAACAGTTACACAGATAACACCTTTTTAAAAACTCATTGTCACTGTGGTCACCTATTTGGCCAACTTCCTCAGAATCAAACTTAAGGAAAAATGTGTTGGTCTTTTACTGAAAAAGGGAAAAGTTCCTAACACATGCTAATCCCTACAGCTACACAGACAAAAAAATCAGCCTGCTCTGCTCTATTTGTTCATCTGGATCATCTCAATGTCTCTTATCGGAAGTGTTCTACTAACAGAACAACCATAACCCTTTTTATGGAAAAGAAGAACTTTCCAACAGAAATAGTACATTGGGATAAAATTGAATATTGCAAAAAATAGCAGATCGCAAGAGTATATTTACATGAAACAGAGGAATTCTAAGCTTGATGAAATATAAGGACTCTTCTATTTTGCGACAAAATCATTTGCTGTTTTATCTGGAGAGTCTATAAAGAGTCCTCTTATGTCTCAAGGCAGGACGCAGCTCCTAACCACAATGAAAGTGGCCCCATATTGCAGCCAACTAGCTGCAAGAAACCCCTTTTTGCAAGAAGCTAGACACAAGACTATGTATGTTTTTTCTAGAAGCTTTAAGTCTGTGTTACTTTGTTTGCACTTGTATGTGCTGTCTGGAGAACACCTGGGCCACTTAAGCCCTCCTAAACACAGATGTTTTGTTTACAAACAAAGATGTCAAATGGCATCAAATAACACGTTAAAAAAAGTACACACACAGCAGGGTGATGAACACAACCAGTTCAAAAGAGCTGGCTTTGTACTGTCTCATATTCCACTGCATATGAATTCAGTCTTTTCCTCTGCTAGTGACTAACTGAACAAATACAAACATGAAACATACCAGTATTTAGTCAAGTTACAATATACAGAAGCTATTAAAAATCAGCTCCACATTCTTCATGGTGAGTAAATACCAGGGGAAAGAAATACTGTATCTCTACCTTGCATCTTTTCTTATTAGGGTCTCTGCAATAATCCATATGAGAAGTATCTGCTTCTCTTTACCTGTCAACATAAGTAGTTCATCCAAATAATTTTTCAAGAGTGGTAGTCAAAGTAGGTTGCTTTTCTAAATGTCTGTGCAACTTAGCAAAGATCCTTTGTATATCACATTTAAATATTGGGATTAGCCTGTCTTCAGCCCCAAAATGGAGGATTCAAATGCTATTCTGTTAGTAATGAAGATGAGCAGTAAGGATGCATGCAACATTTTCAGGCACTTCCTTTCAAGGAGTTAACTCATCCAAACTTCCACTAAATTAGTGCTGGTCTGCCTTCCAAAATGGAAACCTAATTACCTCTGCTATTGCCTACAATCTGTGTTATTCTTACATGTAACTGACAGGACTGTTTCAAACATCAGCAAACATCTGAAAAGAAGAGTCATCGTATCAATTTATCAAAGAAAGCAATCCTGCTCACCAAAGGCTTCTCTTGCCAGGTTACTCTATTTTGAATGGTAATTCAAAGCGGCATAAAGAAATAAGTTCAAATAGTTATAAAGCAGTTTTCATTTCTTACTGGACTAAGCCAGCTGTAACTGAGAGAAGTCCTAAAACAGGTTACCAGGATGTGGTTATCAATACATCCAACTGCAGAAAACCAGATGGTTCTTCATGTGTAGGGAAGATGGAGAGAATGGAAGTGACATGCTCAGCCTAACTACTGAAGAAATTACAAGAGCAGCAAACACAAACAGTGCCCAGAAATAATAGCATATTGTGCCCAAATTAAGATACAAGTTTTTAAGCTTCTGAATTTACATGCTGTGACTAACAGAGCATTTATGTTGCAGTTGGCTTGGTGGTCACAGTGAATGCAGACATTCCTGAGCCAGATTTGAACTAGTTCAGGTACTGCTGGCAGCAGCGTGGGCAGCACAAGCTGCAAAACTCGCGGCAAAGTCTGGACAAAGCTGAGTGCCGAGGGGGCCAGCCTGGCTCTGTCCTGGCTACATCTGTGGGAGCTGCGGCCAGCATGGTGCAGCCATCCCACAAAAGGGAACAGGGTGACCATGACGGTCAGAGGGATGCAGGGTTCGGATCTGACTTGAACACAAGAGAGGAGAGAAAAGTATTTCCTAATTTGCTTCCCTTAGAGTTACAGTATAAAACACAGCAAGTAGGCGAATTGCAGACACTTCAGGTAGAACTGTATCAGCAGAAGAGCTAAGGCAGCACAGAATTTGACTCTAACACCCGTGTCTGAGAAAAGGCAATATCCAAACGTTTACGGAGACTACACCTACTGCAATTATGTCACCATACTGCATAGGTCCAAAAGCAGCAGAAATACTAATACAAACCAATATCCAGGATAATATATATAATTAAAGTATCCTATTAGCAATTTTGCAATACAAGATTGAAAAACCTATCAGAGAACACTGGTTGGGCAATTAAATATTTATCATTTCAAAGACAATGAAAATTGATTCAGTGAGAATTATGTTAATTTGCAACTGGCCTCTCAATCACTTGGAAGAGAGTGAGGCAAATATCAAGTAATTACATGCCTGCACATGTATTCAGCCAGATAAAGTATCCAACACATTTCAGAAATATTTTAAGAAAGTTATAAATTGAGTCTGATGCTGGAAATGTGGAAATAAAAGCATGCATATTGCAAACAAAGCAACAGGAAACAGATGATTGAAAATCATGCTAAATGTTTAATTGCTGACTGTCACTTGAACTGATGACAACACAAGGCACAGATCTTTTCACAAACGTTAACTAGAAGCATCAGAGTCAAAAAATATCATTCATAGGTCTAAAAATCTGTGACTGTCTTTTCATCAAAGAAGAAAAAAGACACAGCCAAGCACAGGCTACCAAAGAACTAACTTGGCCTGAATACTTCACCAATAAAGTTCCTAAACACAGCACTGTGAGGAAACAATATCCATAAACTCAGTTTTAGCTGAAATGTCACATTTCATGTCCTGGTTCTTGGCTGTAAAAAAAATATTCGTTTACTGTACTAGAAAATTCTGTATGTTTACCACCTGTAGATACCAACCAAGTCCCCTACACATACAGACTTAAACCCTTAAATTCATTTGGACAAATTCAAAAGTACTACCAAGAGGAAAATGACAGATAGCAGTAAGAAGTCATTACAGGTATCACTCATTCCCTCATTCTGAGACTTCAATTTTTCTGTCTGCATTTTTATGAACTTAGTGAAAGCTTCACTCCCCCTCTCACTTTTTGTACTGAATAGAAAAACTTTCGCCATTTCTATTTACACAAAACTGCCATAAATAACTTCTTCAAATATTTTTGTGTTACAAGGGTCTATTATTGTCTCCAGTGCCTAACTGCAGAAGGAATGTAAATTTTACTTAGTTTACTTTAAATTCTTAGTTGCAGCAAAAGGTGATTCTTCTACATATTTACAGAAAGCTCAATTCTATTTACAGGGCAGAGAATATGCAACTTACCTTATCCTGTATGTGTATGAGGTGCCATCTTAACTCCAGCTGCCTCAGCAGGCAGCCTCTGCTTGCCTTCTTTGCAGCCTCTGTCCCTACTTACTTTTTCTTTCACTTACATACATTTTTCACAGGTAAGAAATCTGAAGAGATAATGAAGGGACATTCACCTTGCACCAGCCAATTCCTCACCTTCCTGTTTCATGCTGCAGCTCACACACTACTGCTATTTTTAATTAACATCTCAATAACATTTCAAGAGGACTTGCGACAGAGTTAATTTAATAAAATATATTATCAGAGTTAATGGCAGTGGTAGGAGTAATTACAATAATCTAATATTTTCCATTACAAGACTGTTCTCAGTTACTTATAGTTTTGCCAACCTTTAATTTTTGGGATTAGATTTTCCATATCAGGTATGTGATTCAGACAGAAAATATTTTTAGAAAGTTACAGCTGAGACAGTCCAAACACATACTTAAAGAAAAATATATTTTACTTTACCCATGCCAAAAAAACCCAGTCAAAAACCCCAAACCCAACCCAAAATAAAACTCAAACCATTTCACACAAGTTCCCGCAAGATGTGGACAAAGATCAGGAAGACAGCTGGGAGGCAAATTTGGCCAACCCATAAACTTCTGAAAAAAAGTCTAACTCCTAACAAAACTTTGCGGGGAGTATGTGAATAATGTAGGTTTTCCAATGGTATCAGCATTGCTGGCACTCTTGTTATTTTTACAGTGTGTCCATGCTGACTGAAAGTTTATGGCATTTCCACAAGGTTAGAACAAAGTTATTCTGTAGGCCTACAGAATACTCTTCTACAGTTCAGGAGCTAGGAGTTAGGGAGCAGAAAAAAGACTGGAGGATGTTTTAAGTTTTCCTAAGAAAGAGACGCTAGACAGAAATCTGCACGATGGCATAGGGGAACACCACCTGAAAAGACCAAACTGCGTTACCATTAAAATAAGCAGGAGAAGGGGCTTTAGTCTGAAGCACTCCGGCTCCCACAACATTGAAGGGAACGTATGATTTTGTTGTATGAATCGGAAACATGTATCGCTGCATCTGCTTGCTACGAAAACCCATTGGTAACACATGGTATCCCTCGCTCTCCCACCACTGCTGGTGGGGCAGCTGGATGATAAAGACTCAAGCGCCTCTTAGTCTAGAAGTCTATACTAGGGACTAAAAGCTTCATGTCCAATGGTCGTATGTCTAAGGCAGTACCTATCCAGATGACATGTTCCCTCCCTTTCACTCCTAGTTGCCCGATCAGGGGTACACAATAGAAAAAGGGGAAACCATTAAGAAAAAATGTCTGTGAATTTAAGTACTTGTAGTGTCATTTAAGCTTTTTACACAATGCAACCCAGGATCTCTGTGTACACTTACTTGCAGTGGTCAGTCACACACTTTTCCCCACTGAGGGTCCACTCAGCTCAGCAGGCAGGACTGACAGTGTCATGGGAACAAATGAGCAAAGGACAATGTCGTTAGGTGCTCCTTCCATGTAAGTACTAAATACATTTTAAAAGGCAGGAAGACCGTATGTACAGGAAGTGTGGCCTCTAGATTAAAGCAAATAGTAACATGGCAATCACTTTGGAAACTTCAGATCTAAAATACGAGTGCTCCTGTAATGCTGAACAACTTCATGTTTTTCCTTGGAAAACCTACTTAAGAGCACCCTATTTAGGCATAATTCAGAGGTCCGAGGTTAAAAACCCCAGTCCTCAGAGAGGAGGCAGATGCCGAGCAGAGGTGTACAATGTGCTTACACCCACACAGAAAGCAAACACACCTCACCTCACATAGGTCCCTATTTCAGGACATGAGAAACCAACTCTGGCACTTACTCACTTCTTCCTGGTTTTGTCAGGAAGGCTTTTTAA
>VXBO01006415.1:6367-18765 GCA_013400135.1 Rhinoptilus africanus | reverse complement strand
AATTAAAATCTATGAAGAAATTCTTCAGGAATCTATATTCTAGACAATATTTATGTAATTTTATACAAGATACATTTCAGTATAAATTGTAGAAGCTTTTTTTTTTTACAGTATTAAAGAACATACTTGCTAAAAAATCCAGTGATTTTATTTAGAGAGTGCTAAAACTCCAAATAGTTAATACAGAGTTAAACACTGAGAAAAAAAAGTATATACAGTTTAGTTCCTGGAAATTAATTAACATTTTTACACATCTTTTACACTTTTCTTTTTTGAATAGGGAGGAACAAAGCCACTGATTTTTGGCTATATGTTCCATCTGTAAACAACTCTTCAGCACAAATAACACCGCTCTATCGAGCTGCTAAGTTCTTGAACCTGCTGAGTTACCAAGGATGTCCACAGCAGGGTGTTGAGAAGGAGAGCGNTCTATTGTACTCTATTATTTTGCCTCTTATCTCTAGGCTTTGAGCACTCATGAACAAGCAAGGTCGCTTCTATTTTGACCATGATGCAACAAAACATTGTTCTTTTGTGATATGATAAATAAAACACAGCCCTGCAGACTAAACATTTTTATCAGGTCCATTTTCCACTTTTATAAGCAACAACAACTTTGGGAGCGTCTTGGAAGAGTAAAGGTTGGAAATAACCATGCAGGCAAGTTCATGAGCTTTTCCCTTAGGAGTGTGATACAGCNATCTATATTCTAGACAATATTTATGTAATTTTATACAAGATACATTTCAGTATAAATTGTAGAAGCTTTTTTTTTTTACAGTATTAAAGAACATACTTGCTAAAAAATCCAGTGATTTTATTTAGAGAGTGCTAAAACTCCAAATAGTTAATACAGAGTTAAACACTGAGAAAAAAAAGTATATACAGTTTAGTTCCTGGAAATTAATTAACATTTTTACACATCTTTTACACTTTTCTTTTTTGAATAGGGAGGAACAAAGCCACTGATTTTTGGCTATATGTTCCATCTGTAAACAACTCTTCAGCACAAATAACACCGCTCTATCGAGCTGCTAAGTTCTTGAACCTGCTGAGTTACCAAGGATGTCCACAGCAGGGTGTTGAGAAGGAGAGCGTTAAATACCACTCAAAATAGGGTTCTCATTTCTCCATACTCTTTCTTTGGCTATCACCATCATGAGGGCCTCTACCATGCTATGTGCCACAGAAAGCTACCTGACACAATCTGTAGCGCATTCTTTACCTTCCACAAGCAAACCATCAGAATCTATTAAAATTACTTTACGCTGATANTAAGTTCTTACCCCGTAAAAGATAACAGTTGTATCTGTGATTACTTTAAGCAGGTTTTTAGCCCCCTTCAAATCAGCAATTTTTTGACAATTTAGTTTGCGAGTAGCAAAAAATAGTTTTGAATGTGCAGCATGTTACCAGTTCTTTCCCAGATACCAAATGCACTTCAAAGCTAAAGTAACTGCATTGTCTGTATCAGTTCACAAAGTATGCCATTTAAACACCTAGGCAGTTAGTAAAGTTTTGTGTGGGTGATATTATTCTGGCCAATGCATTTTTAAAGAGTAATGACATTGATCACATCCACAGGCAAAAGAAAAAGCAGTGGCTTTCATGGTTTCTAGTCATCTTCTCTTAGTTTACAGAACAATTTCCTCTTTCAGAAGAAATTCCCTTCTTTCTCCCATGGTCTAGGCAGAATTTTTAATTTAGAGTTCCATATTACAAATGAGATGGTACCAGGGTTTTCAGCCTTAAAACTATGTTTAGGGGTTTTCTAAAGCTGCAATTAGATACAAACCATCTAGTTGTAATGGAAAATATCAAATATGAAGACTAAATGCATGAGGAGAAAAAAATTATTCTACCAAGTACCTTAAAACTGTTTCTGATTCCCATTAATGTATTCCCCTTATGTTTACTTTGCAGATAAATACAGAGTAGCAAGCAGGCAACAAAAGGTAAAGAAAAAATGTTAAAGGACCTAGCTGCAAGTACTGAAATCAGAGTATATTCTCCTCCTTTGTCTCTAATTCAGGACAACATAAGGATTGTCTTATTTGAGAGGAGGCAATAACTATCCTCAATAACACTCCTAACAAGTTCTTACCGAGTTGTTTTAAAGCACATCTAGAAATATTCTTTCCTTCTTCCCAAATGGCACTAAGAATTTATGGCAAAACCTGGAATTCTAACATTGTAACATTTCTGCCAAGGCAAGGTAAAACCAAAACTACTAAAGGAACAGATTTTGATATAAAGGAGAAATATGGAAAGGAAATTAATGAAAAAAAAAAAGTGTACTCAGCTGTACTTCACAATCTACTTGAGCTTAATAATCTCCGTGTCAAACAGGAATTTTTAAAACATGCAGAGGAAATAGTGCAAAGATTGTACTCCTACCAATCACACATCCACATCCTGAGTGCTCAGCAAAAGGAAAGCCTCCGACATTTTCTATTCAATACCAAAAATAGAACTTTTCCATTTTTCCATTTGACTTTTTATGCTCCCTCCCTACAACACAAAACCAGAAGCTAAGTCTTTGGCTCTTAGAGCGAGAATGGATCTTTAATTAAAATCTAGCTTTTAAAACTTTTCTAGCCTGCTTTTAAGAATGGAGCATTCTGGAGTTTCATCTAGTGTATATCATCATGGGACATAATTTTTCTTAGAATTTGGAAGAAAGCAGAAAAGCAATCAGCTAATTTATCTTCTGATTCTATAATGGCATAGCATTCAATTCCAGATTTGGTTTGAATTTTTTTCCTGAATATCCATTTATTCACATCTTTCAAGCAAAGTTCATATTTTTATAACATTGCTTAACATCACTATATTCATCCATTAATCTATGATTAAACTGAAGACACATTCCTCATATTTTCATATCTCAAAAGAACAAGAATGTTAGATTGTAATTACCATCATGACTGCAAGGAAAACTCACGTCTAGGGAGTTCCTAGTAATGGAAAGAGCTTGATTACTAAGTAAGGAGTACGGAAAGGAATCTACATGCAAAGAAACAGAGTCCTGTGCAAGACCAGAAGCAAAGGCAGTCAGTTGAAGTACACATGGTCACTTCTCATAAAAGCATTTTATTGTAATCAATACAAACTTGCTGCTGAACAATTGATTGTTTCACCCCATAATCAAGATTCTTTATCTTTATGTAAAAGATGATAGGAAAGCTTTAGATTTCATTATTTTCCAATTTGGAGATACTGCAGCACATGAATACCTTCTGCTCTGGTATAAAAAGAGAATTCATTTCTAAAATGTGAACCAATTACAGAAAGAGTCAAGGAATATAAAAAATAATAATGATAGTGAAGATCAGTAATTCTTACCTCACAGTTTTCAAGGCAAACTAGTGGGAGAAGAGACTTCCACAGAAGTTTCATACCATTTTCATTATATTCAAGAATTAAGTAGTGAAACAATAATAATAGTGTTTTCAATTGACATTACTTTTCACAGCATCTCATCAGGCAAAAAACTATGACCAAATGTAGGCAATGCTTTTCAAGACTGATTTCTGAAACTATGTACCGTGTATCCAATGCAGCAACTGCCACCTCGATGCCCTGGTCTTAACTGGGACCCACAAACATTCTGACATACAAATAAATAAAATACTAAATGGAAGAAACAGTGGAGGTTTGGCTGTCATTTCTTATAAATTACCTACTCTAGCTGCACTGGTTGCAGCTTCAACATCCAAAAGCATCTTATCAGATATCCTATTGATATGTTTTTAGAACTGACGGTTGTTTTGAACAGGAGGTGGAGCTCTCACTGCACCAGCAGAGGAGGAATGAGAGAAAAAACACTTGGTTTAGAACCTGGAATGGAGATGATGCTCCTTTCTCATGGCATTCTCTTTCTGTCCCGTTTTATTTCAATGCCTAAAAGTATCCAAACACTACCATGGCACCTCAAATACTTTATTTAGAGAAAACCAACAACCACACAACGTTTAATGGCTTGTGAAATGTGAAATGTTTATAACATGATATATAAAGTTGAAATAATAATTTTAAAAAAACTTGTTCCCAGCAAGAGAATATCCATGTTCTAGCTACAAAATATTTATCATCCGGACACCTAAGAATAAATAGTTTGTTAACAGACTACATACATTTCTCCTCTCATTTCCCATTAAAAATACAATGCCACTTTCAAAGGGAATGATGACACTTCTGCTTTGTCACCAAAATCCCCTTCCAGAATGCTCTACAAAATGCCACTTAGCCTTTCCTAAGCCACAGAAAGTCCAGGCTTATAGAAAACTGAAAATGAAAAGTTGATACAAGTCTTCATATAATTCTTGTAAACAGGAGAAATGATGGTTGCTTACAATAAAGAGTATTCAAAATGCAATACCTGGAAAGCTTCCATTAGCACACTTCCATGGTGCATACCTAATGTTAAGTACCTCCACCATACCCAAACGTACTACTGAAGCTCTACCACCACGTGCTCTGCCATGCAAGCCTGCCTTCCCAATGTTCTCCTCACTGCCAGGCTGCCAGAAAGACCTTTCTCCACCTCAGCAGAGCTGGGTCAAGACTTACTAAACTTTGTCCTCAGCGGCCTATTGCGTAAGAAACACTAAGCTGCAGTATAAAGTCCCATCGATTTCTTTCCTGTTTCTTGTGAATTCAAAGATAATAATTACAAGAACCACTAAGATTTACATATATTCACTCTCCATACAAACAATCCTTTAAATTCCTCCATATAAAAAATTCAAGACGGAACTTAAAAAGACAGGCAGTTAAGGCCAAGAAGAATGCGTTCCATGTAAATTAGCAGCACAGACAACATTCCTCACAAAGACTGCAAAAACTGAAATCTATAAGTGGGTGGATATTTTCCAATGGATAATTTTGAATTGTAATGATTTAAAAAATTGTCATTTAAAGTTCCCAGTTATTCTAAAAATAAATACCTATTATTAGAAATACAGCTTTCTAAAACTGCTCCTGAAATACTAACTTAATTAATGTAATAACGTAGGCACTGCTGTAGATGAAAGACACACCTTCAGCTTCTTCAGGACTCACCAGTCACCTAACATAAAACCGGTATCATATACTGAAATTCCAAGCTAACTTCATAAATGCCATGACAATGATTACTAATTATGAATTAAACCTGGAATTAATTACATCAGGCATTTAAAAGTTCAAAGACCAATTAAAATGTGCTTTACAGTAATAAAAAAAGGGGAGAGCTTTATTGCATTTCCCTCATGTTGCATTTTAAAGCCTGGTGTGTTCTCACTCCTGGGAGGTAAAGAATGCTTAACGCTATCTTTGTTGACAAGATTTTACAAGTATCATAACTTGACATGTATACAGACAGAAACACCAGCAGGAAAAATTAAGCGTGAATTCCTCTGATTCAATAATTCCATTGGTAGCGTCATATTATTAACAAAGTTTTGTGACTACTACCTCTCAAAGATTCAATGGAATTAAAATATATCTTTATTGTGATGCATGTTTGAACGCTCTGCTACCCCCTAACTTTCTGAAAATGTAACTTCCTCATCAATACCACAAGTCAGAAGATCTTGGGAGAGAACTGGGTAATGGATGCTTTGCAGTTATGGTTTACTGAAAGAATGTGTCAAATTTTGGTCTTTCAGATGGTAAATTGATATAGGTAACATTGCTGTTGCTTCTTTATCCTGTTGCTGAACCCCCCTTGGGAATATATTGAAAGTGATTTCTTGCTCAGAGAAATCTTACATGGCCCTTTACACTAGGATTTCATGACTGTGAATCAGGGGGCTTTGAGCAATTGCACAACAATTAGAGATCACTGCAGCTATATGCCTCTGTCTAATCTGTCCACACCTCGAAGTAGATTAAACACATAAAAAGGAAACAGCTCTAGCTGATTATTACGTATACATTCAGTCAGTTTTTCACTTTGGTTTTACCTTTTTTCAGTTTCTGCCT
Organism: Rhinoptilus africanus; assembly: GCA_013400135.1. NCBI lineage: Eukaryota > Metazoa > Chordata > Aves > Charadriiformes > Glareolidae > Rhinoptilus > Rhinoptilus africanus. Next base: position 12,798 of record VXBO01006415.1, on the reverse strand, counting down.
TAGCTGCCTTCATGTGCACTGCAAAATTATCTGTGTCTTACTTTATACTCTTCAAGTTCCCCTTGCATACCAAGTGGTCAGTTTCGTATCACTGATTCAAAGTCTCTCAACAGGAAAATTGACTGGAGGGAAAAAATTTAATCATCATTGCTGACAAATCCATACCTTAACAAAAAAAAAAAGTATTTTCAATAACAGAAATCTTTGGCCTAAATTATCAGGTCTATTTCTTCCACTAATACATCCTCCTTCACTGGAACTGAAAAAAAACAATTGTCAAAATTACAGGCTGCCCAGGGAGGTGGTGGAGTCTCCCTCTCTGGAGACATTCCAAACCTGCCTGGAGGTGTTCCTGTGCAACCTGCTCTAAGGTGGCCCTGCTCTGGCAGGGGGGTTGGACTAGATGATCTACAGAGGTCCCTTCCAACCCTATGATTCTGTGAAAATAGCATTTTTCTCACATTGTAGAATCATTGGCATCTGTCAAATTATCTTTATCCTCTTCATCTTCCCATGTATGAGATAGAAGTATCTGTACAAACCTACTCTGGCTGCCTTGTGAAGTAACCAAGACAATTAAAAATCCTCTAAGCAGACGCTAAGACAATAAAAAAGTCTAACTGATCTATCATCTATTATTTCTGTTTAACTTCCTTGAATTTGGAGTAACTGGATATCACTGATTTCAATAGGACTTAAGACACAAGGTAACACGTGGTGAACTTGTACAAGTGAGACCGGTAAGCAAGAAGTCTTCATAATGGAAGATTTCATACTCAAGGTACACAGAGCCTGTTCAGATTTTTTTAAACCATCATGTTCACACAGTCCAGAGACTCAGTGAAAGGGTTAGAATAGTAATACTTGAAAGTGTTTTTACATAAACTTATTCACATAATTACTCCCTCCATGCTTTATAACTACAATATTTATAAATATTCTCCCTTTATCTTTCACATTTATCACTTGCTACTGTGGCTTACTCTTAGGCTTCATATGGAAGAACATCTAACAGCTTCCCTTTTTGACTGTATGCACATTTACTTTAACAGTAAAAAATGCGGGAATACATAAGATGTACCAAACTTCAGTTTTTTGTATTTTTATACTTCCATAAATGAGAGTATGCCTAGTAATTAAGCTGCTTCTTTTACCAAGGTAAAGTCCATGGACTTTCAAAAAATCCACAGTGCTTTAGGATCTTACATGTCATATCTTACTTCCACAACATTTGCAACTCCAGGAGCAATCTGTGAAGTAGTATTGGAAGTCTTAATCAAAAACGTAGTAAGCACATGTGTCAGTCAAGTATGCCCTCTGCTCTACAACACATTTAAATGTATGTCACCTTGACCTGCAATATACCACAGTAAAATTTTTTTGGTCAATATAAGTCAAATGTGCACTAATTTATTCAGTAAGTTTCCTAGCATCTGAATCAACATTAGAAATCTAACTAGTATTTATTATTCTGTTATTGACAAAGGGAGCATACTTAAATGATAACAAGAACACATGGGTGTCATTTCGAAGTTGAATTGTTCCCTAGGGACATCCTTAGTAAGTGTCTACATTTAAAGGTCATTCACTGCCAAATTATGAACAACTGTTGCATTCATTAGCACAGGCTCAATAGTTTGGAAGCTAGTGTCATCAATTTAAACTGACAATGAAATTTAATTGTCCACAAGGAAAACAGACGTTTTCCTTATTCTGTGTTTCATCAGTTGAGGTATACCCTAAAGAGAACTGGAACAAGTGCAAGTCTACTCTGTATTTTTTTGGGGAGGTGGTGGAGAAAAGACTCTCAAGGTTTTATATCAGATAAGAGTGCTTTAGTAAAGCTAAGGTCATGAAAAAAAGACTGAAAGGATTGTGTTTTCCATTTATATCCCTAACTCAACTGTTGCAATATAGACTCTTCCCTCATTTTTCTTTCTAATCTTTCATTTCCCTAAGCTGGTCTTTCACTGGTAAAGACACCACCCTTTCTAATTCTTCATTTCTCTGCAGTTTTCCCTTTGAAGCTACGGAGAAGTTTCCAGTTTCTGTGGCAAGTCACTGCCACCCTCTTGCCAGAGCTGCATTCTGCTTCTACATCTAGACAGTAGTTGATGGGTCTGTGCCCATTCCACTTTCCCAGTGCTGCCTAGCTGTACCAAGGCAAAAAATAAAACCATCTGAAACAATAGGTTTCAGGGAAGGCAGACTGAAAACAAAAAAAAAAGGAAGTTGGCAATGAGCTTCCTTAAAGAGGACAAACACTCTTTTTGAGTCTTTCCCTTCCAGGCCCTGAAAATATACAGCAGCAGGCTGAATCCGAAAGGAACTGGATTCTGTTCTGCTAAAGATAAGGAACCAGAAACTTGGAGGCTTCAGGAATGCATGTTTTGATAGCCATGCAGAGAGGAAAGTCTCCTTCCAGTCTCTCATTTCATGCAAGAGGACACCATCATCGCTGTTTCTAGCAAAGAAACTAGGATGACCATCATGACACTTCTCAAGTGCCCTCTTCAGCCATCTTTCTCTGCAATGGACCCTGACAGTCACAGTGCAGAAGACCCCCTCTGTAACCCTCTGGCATGTTACTGGGCTGGTGAGCAATATTCTATCTGTCCCAAGCTCCATCACCCTTTTCTGCTATTAATCACATAATCTTTGATAGCTCCTTGTTTTAGCTCCAAGAAAACATTGTCATTCTGAACAAGTTATCACTTGTGGGAAAGAGAACAGTAAAACCTCATCTAAGTAACTACTTACTTAGTTGTAAGTATTTAGTAAGTACTAATTACTAAGTACACGTAGTAAGTAAGTGTAAAGTACTACTCCTGTGATCACAGAATCATAAAACAGTTTGGGTTGGAAGGGACCTCTAAAGGTCACCTAGTTCAACCCCCCTGCAATAAGCAGGGAAACATCAACTCAATCAGGTTGCTCAGAGCCCTGTCAAACCTGACCTTGAATGGTTCCAGGGATAGAGCATCTACAACCTCTGTGGACAACCTGTTCCAGTGTTTCACCACCCTCATAAAAAATTTCTTCCTATATCAGGTCTGAATCTACCCTCTTTTAGTTTAAAGCCATTACCCCTTGGACTACTGCAACAGCCCCTCCTAAAAAACCTGTCCCCATCTTTCTTATAAGCCTCCTTTAAGTGTTGAAAGGCTGCCATAAGGTCTCTCCAGAGCCTTCTCTTCTCCAGCTGGAGCAATCCCAACTGTCTCAGCCTGTCCTTNACTGTCTATGTCACTGACGAAGATATCAAACAGTACTAGTCCCAGTACAGAACCCTGAGGGATGCCACTTGTCACTGATCTCCATATGGATATTGAGCCATTGACCACTACCCTCTAGATGCAAACATCCAACCAACTCCTCATCCACCAAACAGTCCACCCATCAAATCTGTATCTCTCCAATTTAGAGCGAAGGATGTTGTGGGAGCTGTGTCAAAGGCCTCACGGAAGCCCAGATAGATCATATCAGTAGCACTTCCCTCGTCCACTGATGTAGTCACTCCATCATAGAAGGCCACTAGGTTGCTCAGGAAGGACTTGTCCTTGGTGAAGCCATGCTGGCTTTTTTGAATCACCTCCCTGTCCTTCAAGTGCCTTAGCATGGCTTCTAGGAGGATCTGTTCCATGACCTTCTCAGGCACAGAGGTGAGGCTGACAGGGCGGTAGTTCTCAGGGTCCTCCTTTCCACCTTTTTTACAAATTGGTGCAATATTTTCCTTTCACTGGGGACTTCACCTGACTGCCATGAATTTTCAAATCTTGTGGAAAGTGGCTTCACAACTACATCAGCCAACTCCTTCAGGTCCCATAGCCTTGTGTATATTCAGGTTCCTCAGGTGGTCTTGAAACTGATCTTCCCTTACAATGGGAGGGACTTTACTCCCCCAGTCCCTGCTGTGTGATCCATCCACTGGAGAGGTGTGGGAAGAGAGGTTGCCAGTGAAGACCGAGGCAAAAAAGTTAAGTACTCTTTGTCTGTTGTCACCTGTTTGCCAGTCATGTTCATCAGAGGCAATACGCTTTCTTTGACCTTTATCTCCATACTGTTTTGAACATTAATACTATACATAAGCCTGATGATGCAAACTAACTGAAAATGAATTACCTATTTAATTTCACAGAAAAAACCCATGCTTCACTCAGATACACTGCACTATTCCAGGCTTGCACCCATCCTCTTCAATTTGAAGGTTACATTTCAAAGAGATTCAATATTTCACAGTGTCACTCCCTGTGCTTATCTCGACTTTTCTAATGCATCAGATTCAGGTGGCACAGAACTGGCGAAACACCTACTTAATCACAAAGTCTTCAACACTCTGCAAGACTCATCTTTTATAGTGGTTCTACCAAACCTACAGCTTCTGACTGTTAACCCCCACAAAATGAGGTCCTTTTTGAATGAGAAAAAAAATGAGAGCTGATGTGGTCTGCGTACAGCAACATTCACAAGCACCAACTGTCCAAGTGAAATCCCTCTGTTACTGGGTTTTTTTAGGTAAATATCTCTGCCTACACAGTATCTTCCTAGCTAGTACAGAGCAGTGGTAAGCTCTCATTAACCTCAGTTTTGCTGGAGGGAGGGCTTATAGTGTACTCATTTGCACTGGTCATGAATTTCTATGCTTGGAACAATACTTATGCAAATTATTTAACAATGTAACAAATTGACAATTACATTACAATAAGCCTGCTCATGCATAGTCCATAAGCTCTTTAAAGCATAAAGGAAATACACCACGTTATTATCAGAACAGAATTCCATGTTCTCTACTATGAGCATGTCTGACCCAGAGGAACATTAGCTAAGACTTCTAGTACAGTTTCATGATCAGGTAAATCCTTGAACTGATGCATCTGATAGCTTAAAGCATGGTAATTTTTGGATGGGATGTGGTATAGAACACCACTCATCTGACTGAAGAGGCCAACTAATCACGCAAGAACAATTACCAAGCTATTGAGGTTGAGCAAGTTTTAGTTGCGTGAGTTTGACTTATCACCAGTCACCTGAAAGGAACAGTGCTGTAATAATCAAACATTTTCACTTTCAAGATAATTTTCTTGAAAGAGCTCCAGAAAGATACAATTTAATTTCTGATTTCTTTGACGTTTATATAGCTCAACATTTATAAAATCTAAAATACCATATCCTCTAGATAGGAGGATTCACTGACAGAATTACTATTAAAGAAATAAAAAATAGGCTAAAACCAAATAATAAATATATATATTGCTATGAAAAATCCTATTTGTGCAACGTGCACATATTCGAAACTGCTCACGCTGTCACTTCAACTAGCCCGCCCAACAGTGATGTGCTGGGATCAGTCTGTGCTGTTATGACCGCACTCAGTCAGAATGTTTTAAAACCGATTTAATTCCCTAAAATCACAGAGACATGTTGTAGGGGACCCACTTGCATTTAAGTTCATTTAAGGCAAAAACATTAATGCAGTCACACTCTCACATTAATGCATCTGAAGTGATTTACAAGGCTTGTAAATACTTGACAATATTACAATATTTATAGTACCAGTGAGGACCAAAGAATATACAGCATTAGCATCAGTTAGATGCACTTGCTTCATGCAACTATGCCTATGTGGATCAATCTTCTAGCAATTCCACAGCATTAGATTTATTTTTTCCCCAGTATTTCTTAACAGCTCAAAAGTACCAAATGAATACATTTAATAAAAGAAGCTAGCTTTGAATATCCATCTTCAGCCAAACGCCTTGGGCTTTGGGCCAGAACATCCCATCTCCACCTAGCAACATGTGGAAAACTTACAGCTCAACAGCCCCATGGGATGAGAAAACCACTAAGGTCGAAAAGGACCTCTAAAAACTGTGCAGACTAAGCCCTCTGTTCAAGCAGGATCAGCTAGAGCAGGCTGCCCAGGACCATGTCCCATCAGGTTTTGAGAACCTCCAAGGCTGGAGAATCCACAGTCCTCTGGGCAACCTGTGACAGTGCTTGACCACCCTCATGGTAATAAAACGGTTTTGTCTCATGTCCAAGCGGTATTCCTTGTCTTTTGGCACGTGTCTAATGCCACTCGTCCTGTCACCAGGCACCAAGAAGGAGAGTCTGGCTCCCTCTTCCCCATTCCCTCCATTGAGATTACTCGTACACAGGGACGAGATTCCCCCCTGAGCCTTCCCCAGGATGAACAGCCTCCGCTCTCCGCTGTTCCCCAACCAAGAGACGCTCCAGTCCCTCCATCACGCTTGGCCCTGCGCTGGGGCACCCGCACCTGCACCCGGCGCCCAGATGTGCCCCTCTCAGCCGGGCCCAGCGGCGCGGAAGCCCCACCTCTCCCCACCCGCTGCCCACGCTGCATTAACCGCTGTCGCCACCGCCACCACTCCGCAGCGCGAAGCTCGCCTGGGCCAGGAGATGCCCGACGG
>VXBO01006414.1:29550-56858 GCA_013400135.1 Rhinoptilus africanus | reverse complement strand
CTCAGTAATTGCAATGAGATTGTCGCCCTTCGATCGTGCACAGATCTTCAGCTCCTCCTGCTTATTCCCCATGCTGCATGCATTGGTGTATAAGCATTTCAGTGGGAGTTGTGCGTCTGATTTGGACCGATGAGCTGTGGTGGGCCTTCTGGCTCTCAGGAATACAATATCAATGCTATTCATTGAAGAAATAGAAGGAAACCCAGTGAAGAAATAATACCACTACCAGTAGTAGAAATATGCACAAATAAAGACTGGATTCCTGTAGAAAAATCTCTAGTGTCCCTTCTCCTGCTACCTGCCTGGCTGGGCAGATGGCAGCATGAGTGCCTCATTCATAGCCGTGTGTGCAAACTGGGCAGCTGGTTGGTTTTAGTTTGGGGTGGTTTGTGTTGTTTAAGAGAAAAAGGGAATTAATTATGACTCAGTGAGAAGTAGTCCTTACAAATTTGTCTTCTTCTGTAACCAGACACTAACTTAAAGAAAAAAATGTTGGAGTCCGGTATCTTGTCTCCTCTTTGTTTAATTTGATTGGAGTTGACAGGGAGATTCTGAGGTTAATAGCTAATGGGAAATTAGTAAGACTGTGTAATTGTAAATTGTAGGTTATTTTTTCCTAGAATTTCAGAACACTTGCACGTCATCTTCCCAGTTAGGTATTTTTAATCCTGCTGTTTTCTTAACATGGAAGGTATAGTTTAAGAAATGTAAGCCTTATCTTCCTCCACATATATGAGGAATATTTTACTATGTGTTACCATGAACATGATCAAGCTCCTCTGCGCAGCCCCAAGGGCGCTTGAAGAGGCAATGTCAGGAGGTAGATCTCAAACAGTACCTTGAGGGGCTGCTCGCAAGCCCATCCCTGGAGCCAGCCCATCACAGGCACATCTCCACAGGCCCAGAGGAGCACAGGGGCACAGGCAGGAACCCAAATTAAGGACTCTGAGGAAGGAGCACCTTGTCCAGGCCCCTGCCAGAGCAGTCCCAGCAGAGCCTCTGCCTAGTGTCCTGTCGTGACCCATCATGGTGAGTCGCAGAGCAGATCTATCAGACTAAGGGGATTGCTGCCCACCTCTGGGACACGTGGGCTACAGAGAAAATCAATTTGGGATCCCAGAGGACTTGTCATAGGATGTTTAGGGGAAGAATCAAAACTGAGGCAAAGGAAGAGTTTAAGGGATTTGGGAAGGAACAAGTGTGGAAATATAGCGAGGTAAGGGGATGAGGACTGGTCACATGTAGGCAGCTGGCTGGTCAGTGCTCTTGCCTGGCCATGCCCTACATCTGGTCAGCACTGTCTGTCCTGCTCTTTATTAAATTCCTTCCTGGCTCTGTCCTGGGTGAGGGCTCTCTGGTTGATGTGAGTGCTGCCGTGGGGCAGAGGGTCCCTGTGTCCTAGAGGCATTGACTGGAGCAAGAGCAGGTGTGCGAGTGTCTGATGGCCAGTGAGCATCAACCTGGATGAGCCAGTGAAGTGCCCTAGCAGCAAAGGGGTCTGTGGGTCCATACAGGCAGTTCTGAGTGTGAGAGCGCCTATGTCTGTAGGGTCAAGAACGTGGCAGGGTCAGCTGTGGGACCAGGGGCATCCCAGTTGGCTCTGTGTGCCTGTGACAGTCTGTACTGGAGCCAGCTGTGGCCTCCCCAGGCTATGGCTTTGGGCACTATGTGCCTGGAGACTGGGACTCAGGGGACAGCTACTGAGAGGGCCAGCTCCTGGAGGTCTCCAGCTCACACCTGTATGTATGTTCTGGCAGGTGGACTTCCATCCTGCCCAGCCAGAGAGGGGAGCAGGACGGGACCTCTGATGTTGCCCATGTGTGTGTGAGTGCTGAGTGTCCGTTGTTGCGTATACATGTCCTCTCTGCATCTCTGCCCTGGGAATACATCTTCCCTCAGCTCTCCTGCTGGGACCTGGGGAAATTTAGCAGCAGCAGCAGCCTCGCCTCTCTTGGGCTGTTGGATCTGCTGTGGTATGCTTTCCTATAGCAGTGAAGAGGCAAGTTAAGTATTTAAATTTTTACTGAGTGCACTTTTTATTCAAAGGTTAATTATCTTTTTAAACATATAATCGAAATGCTAGGGAGAAACTGCTTCCTTATTCATTTTTACTAAATCAATCTTACATGAAAAAAAATCCACAGTTTTCTGCTAAAACTCTTCTGAAAATACCAAAGCAATCTGTAAAATTGAAAGCCAGAGAGGGGAGTGTATATAAAACTATGCCTCCAGTGACTTGTGGTTTAGTGCCTTCCCCAGATAGAGGTAGCATCTGAATATTTAGTAGCTCTCAATTGATTTTTCTTCAACGAATCTATGTAATGGCTGTTGAATTCATGTGTACTTGCCTGTGGCAAAGAGTTCTGTAGCTTTACTATGTTACATGAAGGAGTATTTTTGGTTCTGATCTGCTAGTTTGATTTCATAGGCCTTAGTTCAGGGACAGGCAGAACATTTGTTTTCCAGTCAGGATTTCATGGATATTTTTTCATTTCTTGCCCTTAAAATTTTCCTAGCTCTGACTATTTGTAGTTATAGTAAAACTCCCTCTACCTAAACAATTCGGTATAGTTTCTGTTCTCTTGTGGCAATTTGTTTGATTATAAAAGTAAGCTGTTCCCTTTCGTGCTGCTCTCCAAAAGGCGCTGGACTTGATGTCTGCTGTCTGTGCCACTGATGCCTCCCCTGAGTCCCAGTGACTGGATCTGATTCAGCAAAGATTTCATCTAACATTGCGTGGGTCCCCAGGTTGTGAGTTGGGGCTGGCTGTGAGCCTCATGAAGCGTGCAGAGACTGGCTACTGAAACCACTCACTACTTGTCTGGGATTGCCCTTCATCCGAATAGGCATTCGCACACCGTCTGATGGGATGCCACCCGTCCTATGCTGGAGGTGTTAGGTCGTTTGATAGTGGAAGGATGGGGGTGTGCAGTCCATGGGCAGTTCAGAGGCGCCTTATGGCCAACTGTTGCTGAAAGGTGAGGTATCACTGAAGCAGGAGGGGAAGACAGAGTGTGTGTATCCAGAAATAAGCCATTTGTATGAATTGATAGTATTGATATTGTGTTGCATGTATTTAGTAACCTGAAGTAGCTGATCTCTTGCTGAACATGGTATGTGGATAGTAGGCAGTATATAAAATTAAAACCTAGTTTTATAATTTTCAGTTCATCTTGTACAAGACATCAGCTTCCCTGTGAGATGTGAGTTTGTTGGTTCTGGTTCAAGGTATTCAGCTTTTATGGTGTAGTAAGAGTTAAGTAGCAAGCCAAATTACTGTTTGAAGAAAAACTGGGGTTTGTCTTGTTTCAGGTGCACGAAGGATGCAACTGCTTTTGGTGACTGTAAGCAAGGACTCTCTGAATTTTGAAATCCCAAATCATTGGTCAAAACAACAACTCTTGTCTGTTTTCTCTGGTTGAAATATTGCTGCCTGGGCAGAAATACCTTGGACCGTCGCTGTGACTCATCTTCCTTGCTGGAGTCCAGCTCAATCTATTTACTGATGTGAAGTCCTGTCCTCATGTTGTTTAGTGTTTTCCACCTCCAGTCTTCTCTGGGCATTGGTTCAAATGCATTATTACGTACCCTTCTGGAGCACACCACCTCCTGGGGTTGGCTTGATAAGGGCAATGCATGAGCTCTCAAGTATTTTGTATCTTCTACAACGTGTTTCCTAAAATGACCTAAAGCAGCACACAGACTGGGAAACGCTTGGGTACTTGTGAACAGCTTGCTTCTGATGATCCTTGAAGCTGGATCAGTCTTTGCTGGGCCCTGTGCTTTCTGCGGTGAAGGTACAAGTGGAATGATTCTGTTCTTGGTTGCAGATGGGACACAGGAAAGTGCTGCTGTCTTGGCTGCCATTGTAGGTGATGGTGATAGTGGTTCAGCACTGCTGCATTTTGGAGCCACTGTAGTTAATTTTGTGGTGTCCTCCAGTTCTGGTCCTTAGGGGAAGGAGATTTCTTTCCTCTCCGGGTGTGGTGGGTGCCTGGCGTTTTCCAGGGTGTCTGCTACTGGGCTGTCTCATTGTACACTGTGTGGATCAGCTGTGCATATAGCCATACAACTATCAAATGGTTCCCTGGACCTGTCACTCCTGACTGGGGAGGGAAGTGAAAAGGAAGTCGACCACCATCCAGACTCCTCAAGAGCATAGGGATGCTATAGTGATGGGACTCCAGATGGAGCAGTTTCTTTGCTGCTCTTGCCAGAGCACTGTTGCCCCCTCTCCAAATCCCCTCTAGATCTGTGTTTTAGGCCTGTGAAGCCCAGAACAGAGAATTATCTGTGACATAATAGCTCACCCATCTCAGGTGAGCAAAATAAGATAAATGAAAACAAATTTGGCAGCCCCCTCTCAGCTTTCCAGAGATGCCTGGCTGGAGGGGACCTTTCCTTGCAGTAGATGTCATCCCTGCACGGTGCTTGCTGGAACAAGGGCGGGCATGAGTTTAACCAGGGGTGCCAGAGCAGCAAAGACAGACAACAAAGCAACAGCATTGCTCGTAAAGCAGCCTTGGCTTCTGCCACGTTCCTGCTGGGACATGTGGCTCTTGCCTCAAGCTCCCACGCTTCCTTTTGTCTGGCTGCCTGAGGTCAGTGACTTTCAGGGTCCATCCTGTTCCTCCCTCCTCCTACAGCCAGTAAAAAGCATTTCTTCACGTTCCTTTGTGTTATACTTCTCTCAGAGAAGATATGTAGAAATAAAAACTGTGCAATTCCAAAGTTTGTCTAATGTTTGTTTAATGTTTTTTCTGTTTGAAAATGTTGTCTTATTTTTACTGTCAAATATGCATTGATAGTGAGGAGAAATAAAATCACCTATTATCCATATTCCTATTTTTAAAAAATTAGCAAACTCAAATTCTTCTGTTTTATTACATAACTTCATTTATAGAGGTAGGGTATACTGTGACATGGTACTTTATTAAGTCTCATTATGATGCTTATTTCAGCCATTCAGGCATAGCCTTAGTGCTGCCAAATTAGCGGATTTTTTGATGCCACCGGTAAGCCTAGAGTGTCACCATTGCTGGAAGCAATATTTTTTTTCTTCTTAAAATACACAGGAACCAATTACAGTCGGAGGCAACAGGTTTTTACCAGCAGAAGTTTTGGCTTTTCAGTGTTTAGGTAAAACTGTATCCTTTGGAGGTTCTTTGCCCAGTCGGCTAGGTGGTGAAGTCTTTCTCCAGCAAAGACCTGCGAAGTGTCTGTGTGCCTTGGAGCATGGATGCTAGCTGCTGCTCGACTGGGGACAGCAGCTGCTCTTGCATTAGCTCCAGCCTGGGAGGGGCTGTTTTGTGAGAGTTTTTGTAACCTAATGGTTTTAGCCTTTGTGCTTTTATGTTAGTTTGCCACCTCTTATGGCATGAATTCAGACCTCTTTGCTTACTAGTTTATGTAGTCTGATGTTAGTCCAAGTGCAGCAAAAGCTGCAACCTTCAGCAGGTTCCTTTGTCCTGTTTATCCAGGCTCTTCCTAAGGCATTTCAGAAACCTCCAAATCAGAAAACAGTAGCTGTTGATCACACAGTATTGACCATAGTAGGCTCAAGACAAGCGAAAAACTGAGAGTATCTGCATCTAAGGCCTTCCTACCCCATAGCTGTCTGTAGTCTCCTGTCCCTGACAATACAAAACTTTATTTAATGACAAGAAGTGTTGCAGAGCACTATTACTCTGCTCATCCCTTCCATAGCTATTGGAGACACTGGCAAGTTTTGTCTGAGGAGAGGAGTATTTTAAGTCCAACACAGTTTGTAGCTGTGGGCCTAAAAGAAAAGGGGGGCCCAGTTTTGAACCCTTGCTGGATGGAGAGCCTATCATGTGTTCAGCTTGTACTTCTGCTCTGCCAGTGGATGGTGTGACTGGGCAACCTCCATCAGCCCTAGGCTGAGCTTCCTCTGGGACATTTGGTCTGACGGAGTGAGGAGTGGGAGCAAGAGGGTGGTTGTGCAGGGAGCAAGGGCACACAGAGCACACATTAACATAATTTCCTAATGAGAAAGCTAATCTCATGTTGCTTGTGGAATAACTCCTGAACTAGTTCAAAATAAGCCTATTTTTTATAAAAGAGGATCAAGAACCTTTCTGCTTTCCCGTGACATGTTGATGGTGATAATCCAAGGCGGAAGAAGTTTGCAGAAGTACTTTCCTAGTTTGAGCTGAGTTGCTGCTAGAAGCGCCTGGATCTTTCTGCTTCTACAGCTGCCCACTTCTACAGCTGCATAAGTGTGTAAATCCATCAGTGATCTTCTGTGTATGGCTTGGCTTTTTGACCCTTACCAGCACGGTCTTTTAGCAGTATGTGTCTTGGAGGGGTGGTGGCTAGTCTGCCCTGCTGCCTGTGACACTGTTTGCCTTGTGGGAACCGAGAGCTCAGAGCTTCGAGCTCCGTGGGCTGAGTGAGCCTTTGTGGACACGTTCTGCTGTTGCTCCGTGCCTGTGATCTTGGGAGCCGCTCTTTGTGTATCTGAGGTTTTGCTTTTTCTGGTGATCCTTCCAAGGAAATAGTTAATCTCTGTCCATCCAGGTGAACGAAACTTAAAAGTAATTAACAATCTACATCAACAGCTGTACCTGTTTTCCTCTGAGTGAGCGCATGTACTTGGCAGCCACTGTCTCTGGCCTGAATATAACTTCTGAGCAAAGTTGCTTCATAAAGTGAAACACCTGTGAAGAGTTTGAAATATAAACATTATTTCTGGGCAAACTTTTACTTACTGGTCAAACGTGACTATGGGAAGCTTTGTATATAATTTACTTATACACCTTGTGACTATGCTGTCCTGGTTCTGGTGGGGATGGGGTTAATTTTCTGCAGACTCTGGCAGGGACACAGGTATTCCATCCCATGGGAGCCATACCCACTGTGTGCTGCCGGGAGAGTCACGGCTTAGAGCCGGCGGGGGTGTCCTGATAACTGTGTTTGTATATTCCTCTATCCGTATTATCGTTTCCTTGTTCCCTTTGCTATTCTGTTAAACTGCCTTTGTCTCAACCCACGCGTTTTGCCTTTTTCTTCTGATTCTTTCCCGTAATGGGAAAGCTCGAGAGAGCGGCACGTGGTTCTTTGTTGCCATCTGAGGCCAAACCATGACACGTACACATATGAAAATGCAGCATATAGTTTGTTCATGATGTGTGCATTTGAGGACAGAATTTTAAATTGGCAGAGTCACACTTCGTGCCTTTTCAAAAGTATAATTCTTTTTGTGTGATCTTTTGGCTGCTTTGCAGTCTTGTGTCACATGATACTACAGTATTGCTATTGAAAAATAAATGTGAACACAAATATGTGTGAGTGTATGCCCTATACACCCAACCTTTCTGTTCCCCAAATCTTGTACTTCATTGATTTGTCATGAGAAAAAAGTAGAGATGTCACAAAAGTCACCTATTCAGTCTTAAGGCGAGTCTAATAAGATTTTATTTATATTCTGTTAATGGAAATCTAAGAAAAAAACACTCCTGAGTTTGTCTAGTTGTCTTGTTGAGTAATGCATCGTTTTGTCAAAAGCTTCCCATAACTTCCTTATGGACCAAGAAGGCTCATAAAGAATAGCAAGTATGGAGACAGCTCTTAACATTGGCAGGCTTTTCTGTCTTACTGCCATTTTATTTGTGTTGTGGGAAAAAGAGAGGACTTTCAGTGCATCCCAGCTGATAAAACTATAGTGAATAAGAGAATTGTGTTACACTTCGGATAGCTAAAGGTGGCGGTTTGAGATAAGAACTGACCACTTCCTCCGGTGCAGAAGCGTCTCCCTTCTTTTCCATTAAGTCTCTTTTCTGTGTCGAAAGCAGATACTTGAATGACAGTTCTGCACAGTAGGTGAGAAACTGCAGAAAGTCATTTGCAGAAGGTGAAGCTGGATTAAATAAGATGAGAATTAAAGTTCAGACTTTTTAGTGGGAGGTTTTGTAATGTGAGCAATTTGTCAAAGGTTGGAGTAGATTATTCACAATTAGATTTTTTTAAAAGACAGGATTAAATGTTTTACTAAAGAGTGTGTTTTAGTTTGGACAGGAGCTAATGGCAGTGAAATGACCTGTGTTCCACAGTTTGCAGCAGAGCTGCCTGTGACACGTGGGATGCAGAAGCAGCTGTTACACTAGGTCAGCTCCGTGGCAGAACCTGCATTTTCTTCCTCATCCTCCTCCGCAGAATTGCCAGTTTTGATACAGTGCCAGTGCAGCAGTGGTAAATTAAGATCAGTTATTGTTTATCGGTCTTTCAGCTTTCGTCTTTCATTTTTAAACCCAGGTTCACTGTGGTACGAATAGGACTTCAGCCATTTTTAATATTATCGTTTCTTATGTTTTGTTTTATAGGATCATGGATTTTCCGGGACACTTTGAGCAAATCTTTCAGCAGCTCAACTACCAGAGGCTTCATGGCCAGCTTTGTGACTGTGTCATTGTGGTGGGGAACAGGCATTTCAAAGCCCATCGTTCTGTTTTGGCAGCATGTAGCACACATTTCCGAGCTCTATTTACTGTAGCAGAAGGAGATCAGAGTATGAATATGATTCAGCTGGACAGTGAAGTGGTGACAGCAGAAGCTTTTGCTGCCCTGCTTGATATGATGTACACTTCTACACTAATGCTTGGGGAGAGCAATGTAATGGATGTCTTGCTAGCTGCTTCTCACCTACATTTGAACTCTGTTGTTAAAGCGTGTAAACACTACCTTACTACCAGGACACTACCAATATCTCCACCTAGTGATAGAGTNGACACGTACACATATGAAAATGCAGCATATAGTTTGTTCATGATGTGTGCATTTGAGGACAGAATTTTAAATTGGCAGAGTCACACTTCGTGCCTTTTCAAAAGTATAATTCTTTTTGTGTGATCTTTTGGCTGCTTTGCAGTCTTGTGTCACATGATACTACAGTATTGCTATTGAAAAATAAATGTGAACACAAATATGTGTGAGTGTATGCCCTATACACCCAACCTTTCTGTTCCCCAAATCTTGTACTTCATTGATTTGTCATGAGAAAAAAGTAGAGATGTCACAAAAGTCACCTATTCAGTCTTAAGGCGAGTCTAATAAGATTTTATTTATATTCTGTTAATGGAAATCTAAGAAAAAAACACTCCTGAGTTTGTCTAGTTGTCTTGTTGAGTAATGCATCGTTTTGTCAAAAGCTTCCCATAACTTCCTTATGGACCAAGAAGGCTCATAAAGAATAGCAAGTATGGAGACAGCTCTTAACATTGGCAGGCTTTTCTGTCTTACTGCCATTTTATTTGTGTTGTGGGAAAAAGAGAGGACTTTCAGTGCATCCCAGCTGATAAAACTATAGTGAATAAGAGAATTGTGTTACACTTCGGATAGCTAAAGGTGGCGGTTTGAGATAAGAACTGACCACTTCCTCCGGTGCAGAAGCGTCTCCCTTCTTTTCCATTAAGTCTCTTTTCTGTGTCGAAAGCAGATACTTGAATGACAGTTCTGCACAGTAGGTGAGAAACTGCAGAAAGTCATTTGCAGAAGGTGAAGCTGGATTAAATAAGATGAGAATTAAAGTTCAGACTTTTTAGTGGGAGGTTTTGTAATGTGAGCAATTTGTCAAAGGTTGGAGGAGATTATTCACAATTAGATTTTTTTAAAAGACAGGATTAAATGTTTTACTAAAGAGTGTGTTTTAGTTTGGACAGGAGCTAATGGCAGTGAAATGACCTGTGTTCCACAGTTTGCAGCAGAGCTGCCTGTGACACGTGGGATGCAGAAGCAGCTGTTACACTAGGTCAGCTCCGTGGCAGAACCTGCATTTTCTTCCTCATCCTCCTCCGCAGAATTGCCAGTTTTGATACAGTGCCAGTGCAGCAGTGGTAAATTAAGATCAGTTATTGTTTATCGGTCTTTCAGCTTTCGTCTTTCATTTTTAAACCCAGGTTCACTGTGGTACGAATAGGACTTCAGCCATTTTTAATATTATCGTTTCTTATGTTTTGTTTTATAGGATCATGGATTTTCCGGGACACTTTGAGCAAATCTTTCAGCAGCTCAACTACCAGAGGCTTCATGGCCAGCTTTGTGACTGTGTCATTGTGGTGGGGAACAGGCATTTCAAAGCCCATCGTTCTGTTTTGGCAGCATGTAGCACACATTTCCGAGCTCTATTTACTGTAGCAGAAGGAGATCAGAGTATGAATATGATTCAGCTGGACAGTGAAGTGGTGACAGCAGAAGCTTTTGCTGCTCTGATAGACATGATGTATACTTCCACACTAATGCTTGGGGAGAGCAACGTTATGGATGTCTTGCTGGCTGCTTCTCACTTACATTTGAACTCTGTTGTTAAAGCATGCAAACACTACCTTACTACCAGGACGCTGCCGATGTCTCCACCGAGTGATAGAGTTCAAGAGCAAAATGCACGCATGCAGAGGTCTTTCATGCTTCAGCAGCTTGGACTAAGCATTGTGAGCTCTGCCTTAAATTCCACTCCAAGCACAGAGGAACAACCAAATACTATGAGCTCCTCGATGAGAAGTAACATTGAGCAGCGCACTACTTTTCCCATCCGTCGTCTCCACAAACGTAAACAGTCTTCTGAAGATCGGGCCAGACAGCGCATAAGGCCTGCCATGGATGAGTCTGTTTCTGATGTGACTGCAGAGAGCGGGCAGTCAGTAGTTCATTCACGGGAGGATTTCTTCTCACCAGATTCACTGAAGATTGTGGACAACTCTAAGGCTGATGCTGTTGCCGATAACCAGGAGGATAATACTATTATGTTTGATCAGTCTTTCAGTGCTCAGGAAGATGCTCAAGTGCCCAGCCAGTCTGACAACAGCGGAGGAAACATTTCACAGATGTCCATGGCATCCCAGGCAACACAGGTGGAAACCAGCTTTGACCAGGAGGCTGCCTCTGAGAAGAACAACTTCCCATGTGAGAATCCAGAGGTCAGTCTGAATGAAAAAGAGCACATGAGGGTGGTGGTAAAGTCTGAGCCCTTGAGTTCCCCAGAGCCTCAAGATGAGGTGAGCGATGTCACTTCCCAGGCAGAGGGCAGCGAGTCTGTTGAAGTGGAAGGAGGAGTAGTGAGTGCAGAGAAGATAGAATTGAGTCCTGAGAGCAGTGATCGTAGCTTTTCTGACCCACAGTCCAGTACCGATAGGGTGGGAGACATCCATATTATGGAGGTGTCAAATAACCTGGAACACAAGTCTACTTTCAGTATCTCAAATTTTCTAAATAAAAGCAGAGGTGGTGGCTTCAGTGCTAGTCAAAACAGTGATGACAACATTCCAAATACCACCAGTGACTGCAGAATGGACAGTGATGCCTCTTACCTGATGAGTCCAGAGTCAGGGCCTGCTGGTGGCCATTCATCCGCCACTGTCTCTCATGTTGAGAATCCATTTACTGAGCCTGCAGACTCTCATTTCGTTAGACCAATGCAGGACGTGATGGGTCTTCCCTGCGTGCAGACTTCTGGGTACCGGGCGGCAGAACAGTTCAGCATTGATTTCCCACGGTCGGGCTTGGGCTTGCACTCCCTGTCAAGGGCAATGATGGGCTCAGTAAGAGGTGGAGCTAGCAGTTTTCCTGGCTACCGCCGCATAGCCCCCAAAATGCCTGTGGTGACCTCTGTCAGGAGCTCACAGCTGCAAGACAACTCATCCAGTTCCCAGCTGATCATGAATGGGACCACTTCTTTTGAAAACGGGCATCCGTCACAACCTGGTCCGCCACAGCTGACGAGGGCATCTGCAGATGTTCTTTCAAAATGCAAGAAGGCCTTATCTGAGCACAACGTCTTGGTTGTAGAAGGTGCACGCAAGTATGCATGCAAGATCTGCTGTAAGACGTTTTTGACCTTGACAGACTGCAAGAAGCACATCCGTGTGCACACAGGGGAGAAGCCTTACGCCTGCCTCAAGTGCGGCAAGCGGTTCAGCCAGTCCAGCCACCTGTATAAACACTCCAAAACAACCTGCCTGAGGTGGCAGAGCAGCAACCTGCCTAGCACGTTGCTTTAACCTTCTCCACCCTGGGCCTGAAGGAGAGGGCCAATGCAGACGTCTAGCTCCTTGAAGCACCACAGGAACATGAACACTATTTTCTTCAAGGCTTCAGGCTTAGAGGCTGCTCTTCTTGGTCAGTGAACATGTAGCGTGTGATTGTGCCACACACACAAAAGTCTTGGTTCTGTCAATTGGGGATATTACTGTACCTACCTCACAGGGGTGTTGTGAGGCTTAACAAGCTGTAAGCAAAGAACTCAGAGGTCCGCAGCAGTTGTGCTGCGGCTTTGTGAAGTGTTACTGTGATGTACGGTCAGGCCTTGGGCTGATGGGGATACAATCTCTAAAGCAAAGCAGTTCCTTTGCGGGGCAGAGGGGTGAGAGCATAGTTATCTCATGAAGTAGAACATTTCAAGAGTGAGAAATTGAAGTGCAAATTTCATTTTTTTTTTTTTCTAAAGTATTTTGTAAAAGTGACAGCATTTAAATAAATGACCTGTAAAACAAGTTGCTGCATTATGTATGGACAGTAATGCAAGAGCTGTTTGCTGTAACTGATGCAGACTGCGTGTCTTTAAAAGAGAAAAACACCTTTGGATGCACCTGTCTGACATAATGCTTTAAAATATGCTAATTATAAAAATAGTTCTAGGGTTATGAATGTATGTTTGGCTGTTTTGTAGTAAAGGACACTGTGTAATGAAGGTGCTTAAATTAAATCCAAGACAAGTAACTTTTGGACTGCCAGATGTATATATACTTTGAATACAGCAAGATCTGGATGTTTGACTGATTTTTTTCTGTAGAAACTTGTATTAAGTGATAAGTGCAGTACTGTTTCTTGTTCGTGCTATTCTTAGCAGTATTTTAACCAGTTTGTATCTCCTATGTTAAAATTCTATATACACAGAAGTCTGAAAAGAGCTTGTCTTTGTCTGCTTCGTTATTTTGAATGAGAGAGATAATTTGTGATGGTTTTTTTTACTGTGTAAGATAGTTTCTTGCTGTTTCCAAATGCTGATAGTCAATCTGATCCCTCTAACTGTGAAAGCATATTGTCCTTTTCTGACACTCCTATCATCAGGCTTTAATTTCATCCTCTCTACACTTACTTACTTTCTACTTACTACTGTGGTTTGTTCCTCAGATCAAGCCAGTCTGGAATGATCTTCATTTACCATATTTATTTATGTCTCTCTATAAAGTGTAGTTAGCAAATCCAATCCTTCCACTTAAAGTAACGTCATAGATGTACTTTTCCACACAAATTTAAAAAAAAATTAGCCTAAATTTAATTGTAAAACTAGCACTGTTACACTTTGTATAGCAGAAATTCAGTGATCATCACTCTTCAAGTGAATCATGTAAATCTTGTTTTAATTTCCTCCTCTTTGATACCATTGTAACTAATAATCTCTGCAGTCTCTTTTTTCCTTTGTTAAAGATGCATGTGAACTAACTACTGGCATTCAGCATATTAGGTTTCTAAATACAGTTTTGGAGCACTTCTGCTGATAAATGCTGCTCTGCCGTCAGAAGCTGGGTCAGGGCTACAGCATGTCTGTTATGTTCAGGAGAGAGAGGATTTGCATTCCCTGCTATTTAAGTCCCAGAGCAACAGCTCTCTGTTGATATTAAAAAAAATTGCAAACCTTCCCCTCTTTATTTTATTCTTTATAGCAAATGAATTCTGTGTGATGACATTCAGCAGTTTTATGGAGTTTGTGCTACCTAATTCTTAAACACCTTCGATTTACATTTGGATAAACTGAAAATAAAATCCTAATCCATAGTCCTGTAGGTCATTTAGCGGGATTACCTATCAAAATTGTTGTAGTGCAGAAACCAAACAGCCATTGTCAGACCAAAGGAAACATGGACATCTTTCTCTGCTTGGCTTTATGTGAAACAGTAGTCTGCTAATGAAGAAATGTGTCTTCATCTCTAATTACATTGCTCCACATTGAAAAACAAATGCCAAATGTCAGTCAATGTGTCATTTGCACCTTGATCATCCAAGGTAAACAGAAACCTGGAAACATAGTGAATGATTGGATTCATTCCTTTAAAGTGTTAAGATTTTGTTATAGGATTTATTTGGTTGTGTTTCTGGCTCTTGATTTTATAAACATTAAGGAAACATGCTGCATTCTTTTAAAGCATTAGGATACGCCACATTTTGATAATAATTTTGATATCAGGGGACTAACAGCATTGAGCTATACTAAACAATCTCACCGAAACATCAATAAAATGCAGTATTTTGTACTTTAATATTTTCTTGTGTTGCCTTATTAGATTGTTTCATCTTCTTTGCATTTCTAGTGTTTTGTTTTAAAAATAGGTGGCTTTTTACGTTTTCTGTCTGTTTCCTAGAGCACATCTGAATTCCTTGAATTCTTATGATGCATAGGAATAAAGCATCTCTGAGAGTAAGGAGATTAGAGTAATTAAGAACTAATATGGGCAGATAAACATATTTAACTATACTTTTGATCTGTTTTTATAAAAAGTTCAGTGTCATTGTGAAATATCAGACCTTGTGCAGGAGGACTTCTGTCCTCTTTCTTTAAAAAAAAAAAGTCAGCTTGGATCATTTTTGGAAGCAGCAACTTTAAATTTCTTTCTTCACTGACATCGGGTGCGTGTGGAGGAGCGCACTGCAAACCCAGCAGCCTGTGGCCGGCTTGTTGCTCTCCTAGTCTTCCAGTATGAAGCAATATCTCGGAACGGTTTCTCCCCTTAGCAATCCCCTGCCATGAAAGGAGAGTATCTCATCTCAAAGCCTGCTATCATTGTCAAAGAGCTCATCACCCAGACTTTTGTTAAAAATTTAACTTTACAAATGCTACAGTGAGATCTCATGTGAAGATGTCAGTATGTTAGTATTATGAAACATCTGAAAATAAACTCTACATTTTTGTGCTGCTGTGTCTGACTTGATTTACTTGTTGATGTTACCCTGGTGCCTGCCAGCAGCATCTAATGGGTTGGCTGAACAAGTAATGCTTGTGTATTAGCTGATTGGGCTCTCTCTGTCACTGGATCACTTGGCAGTGCTAAATAATCGCATTGAAATGTAGGTGCACACGTAGGCATTTTTGTTAAATGAGGCTGAGCACACAGTGCTGCCTGTGGCCGCCATCTGCTTCAGACGGGGGCTTTGCCAATTTGGAGAGGACGTGGCATCTAATCAACAAGAAGTGGGTCTGTATTTGAGCCAGTATGAAGCCTTGAAGGATGGCATTGCCCTGTCAACACTTTGTGAGCTGTTGGAACCATCAGAGTGTGGCTGGACTTTGTGTGTCTGTCATGGTGTCTGTCATCAGGCTCAGGGTGCTTTATTGTCCCCTGGAGCCACCGTCTCGGTGTGCCGGGCTCTTCTGGCTTGCTCTCTGTGTGGGAGGTGACACTGAAGTTATTTCATGCAGGCCATTTGAGATGCCCTGCGTCTTGGCTGACCTTGCAGGGATTTCTGTTCCTGCCGCAGCCTTGATGGGAAGGGGTGCGTTGCCTGCAGCTCCTGCGTCAGACAAAGGCTGGGAAACCTTGGCATTCTGGGACCATCTCTCCTTGTGCATGGAGATTACATTCTTCTCAGCTGTATCTGTTCCCTGATGAGTTCACTTTGCAACTGCACAGGTGCTGGGTAAGTGGCTGTTCAATTATTTTTGGTAACAATATCTGAATGCCCATCAGTGACCCTCCAGGTCTGCAGTGCAAAGCAACTAGCAGAGGCTGTTTTGTTGACTTGCTTAATAAAATGTATTTATAGTGATGAGACCAAATTGCTTGACATGATAGCAGAATTCATGACTTGAGTAGACATCAGGATAGTTCAATAGATTTTGAAAAGGCATAAAAGCAGCAGTCTGTAATTTAAATGCTATATTGTGCTCTCTTAATTTTCCTTAATAATCTATGAAAATAAGTTCAGTCTGGAGCTTCCTATAAAAAGGAATGAGTTTGAACTAATGTAAAGTGTCAGTTGGTCATAGCCATACATCGATACCACATCTTTGTAACTGTAGGAGTCGGTGCTTAGCTGAGGCCCTATGTTCACTTATGCTGTGGAATCAGTTCTGAAGGCTTGGCCAGTCCTGGAGAAAATGGCCTTGGAAAAACAATGGCAGTTTCCTGTGGGAGAGCTTTCACAGAGGCTGGGCTGCCTGCTCAGTCCTCGCCGGCCGTCTCTGCTGATGCAGGTCACTCCCAGCGGTGGCTCCCAGCCTTGTTCCAGCTAATGCAGTCTCACTTGGTCAGCCCTGGAGCGTCTCTTGCCTGAGAGTCAGCCCTGCAGAACTCTGTGAGCTGTGAGAAGCATCCCCTGCTCTGGATGCTCAGGGGAGGGCTCTGGCCCTGGTGGGGGTTGTTAAACATTGCAAATGTTGGTGCTGTGCGTGCTGAACTTCTGCAACGAATGCTCTCACCTCTGCAGCAGTTTTACCTCCTTTGCTGCTCAAGATGGGGCTGGCCCTCGCGCGTGGCTGAGAGGAGGACGCACGACAGGCCCCTGTCCCTTCCCACACCACCTCCCTGCCAGGCTCTGGGCTCTGCGTCTGGCCGAGAGCGCGGGGAGCAGAGAAATCGGTCTGTGGGCACAAAGTGCTGCTTCCCCTCCTTGTGCAACAGCACCATCAGCCATCTAACCACCAGGATAGGTCACCCAAAAGGCACTTGCCAAGGGATTATTACTCTTTATGAAGGCCTGTGAAGAAATACTTGTTCTTAGTAAAAATTAATTGTACAAGCCTGTACTTTACTAAGTAACAATTTTGTTCCTGATAGAATATACTCTTTGTAAGAGCTTATTATTGTGGTTGCTACTGAAATAATGTTAATACCTACATGACGTCTGTAAAATCCATAATCCATTGCACTGTTGCTCTCCGAGTCCCTTGTGGGAAGACGTTGCTGCAATGATATGGAGGCCCAGCACAGCTCCTCTGCCCTGAAAGCTGCTGCAGCTCACCGCACCAGCCAGCTGTTCGTGTTAGTGGCACAAAGTTTTGAGTGGTGATTGCTGGTATGGAGTATATCCAGAACTTAGTGAGCAAGAATTCCTGTTAAGATTTTGGCCTCGGATGGAGATGTGGCAAGGCCTACCTCTCCTTTGCTGTCAGTAGGCTCTGCTCTGATCAGACACACTCAGACTTGCCCAAAAAACTACAGGTTCCTTTAAGCAAGGTCAGAGAGATGAGGTTAGCATTTTATCATTTACAATTTTTAAGAATTTTTAGAAAGCAAAATCTTTTCAGTAAGAGCATCCTGATGATTTCTGTGGCTGGTAGAGCAAAATGATTTTTGTCTTGGAGAAATTCCAAGTTACAACAGCTGAAACGTGCTTCAGTCACTTCAGCAGCGTTATTTACAGACTCACGTCTATTTCTTAATATACTTGAGGAATGTAATACAAGTGCTCAGATACCAGTTCATTTATACTTAACTGTTTCTCACATCATTAGGGGGTCACAATAACTTCTCAAATATTTATTCAACATCCATCAGCATGACAGTAACTTCACCAATACCAGAATCTTTAGTGTTGAAACTAACAGGTCGCAAGAATCATACAGACCAGCAAACTAACTGCATGGACGTATGCCCATTTCATACAGGCAAGGCTTTCACAGCAAAGTAAATCCTTCTGATTTCTGCTATGTCAATTGGGAACTTTCCAGACAGTTGAGATGCTCAGGAGCCCGCTCCCTTCCTGTTTCCAACACGGCTACAAACCTTCCCTTGGTCAGCAGAGGTCTCATTAGAAACTTCCCAAACACTTTCTGCTTCTGATGGGCAGGCATACGGTAATCAGCAAGGCTTGTGAATCAAAAGGTATTGATAAACATGTCAGATACTCTCTGAGGCAAGAAGCAAAGTTCTTCCTTTAACTAGCCTGCATCAATAACTAATTAATGAACATCTTCCAATAGCTATTATTGCTATAAGAATATGGTTCATTTAACATCAAGAGAAATTCAAGCAGAGAATTCATCAAAAAGAACACTTGTGGGACAGAAAGAGCAGTACAGAACGTACTAGCTGAACTTTAATTCCCAAGCACAGCCTTTTCTCTGTGTTTCAGCTCCCTCCCTGCACCAGGCTTGGAACACTGCCAGCTGCTGCCCTTTCGTCTCATCGCTTAAGAATTGTTTTAGATTATTATGCAGCACACTGCTCGGCTTTTATACAGGATGAGAGTTGGAGAAAACACTACACTGTGGCTCTCAGAGGTGCGGGCTTGTGCACTTTCTTTTACCCCTGCCAGAAACCTTCCTGTGCTGTACAATAATAAGTGGCAAATTGAGCAGTTCAGGTATGTTAGAGCTGGTTACTGTCCTGGGCGTTTCTCCAAGTCTCTTCTCTGTCCTGCTGCAGCAGAGCCCTTGCCGCCTCTTGGCCCTGCAGCCCCCAGCGGAGCAGCCAGGTGATGTGCTGGGGGAAGAGGGGTGACGCTGGATGCTGGGCACCACTGGGGGGGTCTGGCCAGGCTGCGGGAGGAAACACAAGACTCTTCATCCTCCTGGCCCGTGGACCTGGAGCTTGGCAGAGCAGAGCTGTTGGCAGCACTGTTGGGAGAACCACTGGGGAGGGCCTGAGCTGCAGATGTGACACCCTCCTCTTGCCCATTGCAGCCCCCCCCCCCTTACACCATCATTTCAGAAAAGCACTGGTTTTGCATCTGTCCAGCAACTGAGCCTTTGTGTTACTTCTCTTTTTCAGCGCAGTTCCTATGGGTATGAGCAGCTCTCACCAAGACCTGAGGTGTGGTGGAAGCCTTTGAGCTGCATGGGAAGGCTCTTTGGGTGCAGAGGCACTGGACGGGGCTGCAGCACGGCTGGGCGTGTGGCGTGGCTGGGCTTGCGGCATGGCTGGGGTGGAGAGCCACGTCAGGGAGGTGCAGAGAAGACATGGGTGGCTGCAGAGGCATGGGCTGATCTTGATACAAAGGGACAGAGGCCCCTGTACAAACATGCCTGTCACCTGAGTGGATCAGCTGCTTGTGCCACTGTGCACCCTGGACATCACCAGAGGAGCTCCACGGGGAGGTTCACCTGGCTCAGCCCAACACCGAATTTGAGCACTGAATGGCACCAAAAAGAGCACTGGAGAGAGCAAAGGCTGGAGCTGCTCCAGCCCATGTGCTCCCCCACAGCACCTGGAGCCCAGCACGGTGATGGTGGAGCATTCAGGGACCAGAGACAGGCACAAGATTTCTACTGCAATCCCACCATATACCACAATCACAGTACTGTGCTTGTACTACAATTTCAGTACATTGCTATATCACTCTGCTAAAGCAAAATCCAATGTAACGTCAAATGCTTACAGAGAAGTGAATTTGGTATTGAGGACCAAACCCTCACAGAGTGGATTATCACAGAATCAGGGTTGGAAGGGACCTCCGGAGATCATCTAGTCCAACCCCCCTGCCAGAGCAGGGTCACCTAGAGCAGGTTACACAGGAACGCGTCCAGGCGGGTTTTGAATGTCTCCAGAGACGGAGACTCCACCACCTCCCTGGGCAGCCTGGGCCAGGGCTCTGCCACCCTCAAGGGAAAGAAGTTCCTCCTCATGTTTAGGTGGAACTTCCCGTGGTCAAGTTTGTGCCCATTCCCTCCTGTCCTGTCCCTGGGCACCACTGAAAAGAGCCTGGCCCCATCCTCCTGACACCCACCCCTTAAGTATTTATAGGCATTAATAAGGTCCCCCCTCAGATGTCTCTTTTCCAGACTAAAGAGACCCAATTCCCTCAGCCTTTCTTCAAAAGAGAGGTGTTCCAGTCCCCTAATCGGTATTTATCTCTAAGAACACATTTGGAGGGTGCCGGTCAGGAGATCATGCTGGAGCCCGCAGGGTTGGAAGCAGGGTGCCCATGCCCACCCATCACACGCCTGGAGCAGAAATCCCAGGGAGAAGCTGAGGACAGTTTCTCCACCTTGCTTCAAACTGCAAGCCACCATCTCTAATCATGCTTAGTCCCAGTTGAAGGTGGCTCCTCCAAAGGCAGAAGCTCCTGGGTTACTTTTACGTGTGGTACTGTGGAGCACGTGGTGGGTTCCTGTGCCTGTTGGGTGAACAGAGCTGCTCCACTCTCAGCTTTGGTGGAAGCAGGAGACAGAGATGAGGCAATAGCAGCCCATGGCTGGTGCAGGTGCTGACGGCAGCTCGTTGCTGCTTGGCAGCTCCAGCACCCGCCCTGGCTGAATGCGCCGAGAAGCTTTGTATTCTGTGCCCATGGGATGGATTCCCCTGGGGTCAAGTGAGCTGAAATGTTCACTCATCTCCTCCTCTCCACACGTCCTGTGGCCTTGGAAACAAGGCTGTCCCTTGTTCCATACACTGCTCTTCATGCCAAAACCAGTCGAGAAGAGTGATGAGGCCGGGAGAGGCAGATGGGCAATCAAGAGCCATGGCTCACAAGGAGCTGGGTGAATCTGTATCTGCTTTCCACCATGTTGCTCAGCACAAGGACTTGGGAGCACATGGAGCTGGGAAAAGGCTGCTTTAGACCTGGTGAGAGCGATCTCCACACCACATGGTGGGGGCACCCATGGGAGCTAGCCACGGCCGGCAGGTCTGTGAGCAGATCCTGCAGGCAGCAGTGGGGCTGTCCCATCTGCATCGCAGCTGTGGGTGCCAGGAGGGCAGGAGGGGATAGGACCACGGCAAGGCCAGCATGTGCCCCAAACAGCCTTGCCACCGCCGGGCAGGGATGGGCCAGCCAGACCCCGGGCCCCCACCAGCCCCAGCAGGCTGTGCTTGCAAAGGCTTCCCCACCACCCTGCCCAAGTAGAACATGAAAAGAAGCTAAATTGATCTGGCTTCCTCATCATACATGTGTTCATAGATGGGGAACGCAAACTCTTGATTCGCAGATGTGTCCAGCAGTGGCACTGCTGTCACCACAGGGCTGGGCACAGCACAAGTCTCTGGCAGGGCCTACCCTNACACGCTCCAACACCTCAATGTCCTTATAGTGAGGAGCCCAAAATTGAACGCAGTACTCAAGGACAGCCTTTTTTTTCAGCACAGCCTTTTGATGCATGCTCACCAGTGGGCTGGCAGCAGCTCTCCTACACGGCCGCCTCTCCTCCCTCCCTGGCTACTAGCTGGGAGCTCAGGTACGGAACTGCCTGGGCCCAGCTGTGACAGCAGCAGCCCACCTTCAAGGATAGGAGCTGCATCAGCAGCTACCTTACAGTACAACAGATGCTGGCTACCAAAATACAGGACGGTCCTGACACCAGTGAGGACTGTACACCAGTCCTGAGTTTTGTGAATTGGGCCAAACATGGTCCATTGCCTGCCGAGTGCAGTGGTGATATGACCATGGGACTGGCAGTCCCCTGCCCCCAGCACCGCATGGGAGCTCCACCACGATCCCAGCGGCACCCTGGTCTCAAAGGAAGTGAGCACCACACATTCGCTGCATCTCTTTAATGGCTGCGGTACAGTTCCCTCTCTGCAGGCCCCACCGCTGCGCTGCTGCATAGGCAATGAGGCACAGGACCGGTCCGCAGGGCTCCTCCAGAGAAGGCAATGCAGGTCGTGCTGCCCTGCAGGCATGGGGCTTTGGCCCTCACAGCTGCAGCTCCTGGGGCATCGGCTCCCCTCGCAGCCCGGCCAGCAGGTTGTTGGCTGCCAGCACCGCCATGGTGTTCCTTGTGGCATAGGTCGCACTCCCGATGTGTGGCAAGATCACTGCAAGGGACGGAGAGGATTACTCACTCCTTTCTTACCTTCACTGACCTCTTGCAGCCTTTCAGGGCTCTTCCCATGGGGGCAACCCAAGTCCTGCACCAGCTGCCACTCCACCTGGAGCCGACATCAGGCATGGAGCATGAAACAAAATCATCAGTTGCCAAGCACTGGAAAAGACATCTGGTAAGTGGCTAACTGAGCTATTTTTGAAGCCCTCAAGGCCACAGTCAGACAAGAGTGGATCCTCCTTTCTGTGTTCAGGCTTGGCACTCACTTTCCTGCATGGACTGAGAGTCAGTGGCAGATGTAAAATACTATCCCTGTAGCAGCCAAACGCACATGAAATTTGCATGCTGTTGCCCGACTGCCACACAGCTTTAGGAGGTCCTGCTCAGTGACAGGCATGAACCAACATCTACCGGGACAAGAGCCTGAAGACTGCTGTGAAACATCGCATTTTACAGACCGCTGGGTGCACTGCAGGGTGTGTGTGGAGGCAAATGGCCCCTGCGCAACAGAGCTGGCAAAGTCAAGGAAGGGATTTCCATCCACCTATGTGAAAACGCTCCTTTTACGCAATGCAAAGGAAAGAGACAGAGTTGCTTTTGTGGTCAATTGTTGTATCATTAGTAGTGGAGATTATTTGCCTGAGTTATGGATAAAAGCCTGCACTGCAGCCTCTGTTTTACAATACAAAGCATCTGCAGGCAGTGCAGAAGCCTGAACACCTAACACACTGCTTACATGAACTGTGCCCCTGAGCACGCGTTTCAAGCCTGCGCCTGGCAGCCCAGGCCCACAGTGGCGAGGCTAGCAAGCCAGTCCTGCAGCGGCTGTCGTGCTCCTGAGGCCAAGATTCTTCTGGGCAGACTCAGCACTCAGCCTTTTATCCACATTGGAAGCTTTTCTAGCAAAGTATGTGCCCGGGAGCTTACATAACACTTGAGCTTAGCAGAGCATGAGCAGGGATTTGGTTTCTCATTGAGGCACCTGCAGGTATCAGACTCCTCCATGAATCAGACTCATGTATCAGACTCCCCATGCCTCAGCCCACTGAATGGAGATCCATCAGGAAGGTGTCAAAAAATAAGCTGATCTCAACTGCTTTCTGGAGAATTAAAATACCTCCCACACTTGTTTTACATGATGTTAATGAAGTCTTCCCATCTAACAGCTCTCCATGTTGTACGACAGTGACCTACGCTCTGCTAAATATATCCGACCGCCTTGTCCTTCCACGTCTCAGTGCTTGTTCATACTGTCCAGCTCCTGGGACAGGGAATCCTCATCTCACCAGCTAGCAGGTTGCCCACTGCAGGCAGAGGAGGCACTCGGTGTGCGCTGCTGGAGCAGAGTGGGGCCGGCTTCACCACCACTTACCACAGTTCTTGAGGGAGAGCAGGGGGTGGTCAGTGGGCAGCGGCTCGGGCGTCGTGACGTCCAGGCCTGCTGCTGCAATCTGTCCATGGGCCAAGGCGTCGTACAGGTCCTCCTGGTTCACCACAGCCCCCCTGGCAAACAGAGGGAGAGGCCCAGCCACTGCCCAGGGGTCCTGTGGCCTCCGAGGGACGCATGGCTAGGGCACGGGCCACAGGGGACAGGCTGGGTGGTACCACCCGGGTCCCCAGGGCTGCTGGAGCAGAGGTCAGACCCCCTCCAGGTGCACTTCCCAGCGCAACACACTGCTCCTGCTCTAGGCCACCCACCAGCAGGGAGCAGGGATGGGTGCCTGAGCACAGGCACCCATGGAGGGAACTGCAGCAGCCTGGGGCATGCTGAGTGGATGCCATGTGTGGGGCATCCCAGGTTCTGCCCCACACTGCAAGAAGTCAACAGGAATGGGGGGCTACCGCTGGGCTCAGCCAAGGAGCCCCATTGCAGATGCCTCCATCCCAAGAACAAAGTTTATGGCGGTCACAGCCCTCTCCTGGACAACCCCTCGACCTCTCCCACCCGTCACCCAACAGTCACCCGTCTGTCCACCCCATGGGGCAGGATACAGGGCCCCAGAGAGGAGACAGAGGCTTTGCCCCCCCTCAACAGTTTATCCTGCCTTTGGCTTGATCCCGACTGTGGACTGGAGGCCACCAGCCCCACACTGGACAAACGGTGCCGGCAGCTGCAGCCGTGATGGCTGTATGTGCTCTACACAGGCTTCTGGATCCCCCTGCAACCATGGCCATGCAGGAGACTCTGTTGCAATTACCTGCTCGTGTTGATGAACACAGAGGTCTTCTTCATTCTGGTGAAGAAGTCCTTGTTGCACATTCCCTGGGTGGCCGGAGTCAAAGCACAGGTCACCACAATGAAGTCCGATTCCTCGGCCAGCTTCGTAAGCGGGACTGAGTGGAGAAACAGAGGTGGCAGCTCTGCTCGGGGACCTCCCTGACACAGCTCACCATCCTCTCTCATCCCTGAGATTCACCAGCAAGTGAGTGCTGCTCTGGAGAGACCTGTCTGACCCTTCTCTACAGATGGGGAGAGACAAGGACCAGCAAACACCAAAGAGAAATCACGCATGTTCTTACAGACACTACTGTAGCATTTTAATTTTGTAGCATTAAATTAAAATCAGCCCATTTGGGAATCTAACAATGCTTCAGCCATCTGGCCCAAAGGAGACTCTGGTATGTATTTCATGCTCAGACAGCAAAATATGGCAGTAACAGTTCATAGTAGCATTAAAAGTCTCTATACACTATCTACAGATAATGAGCTGTGCCACTTACGCTCTTGGAAATGAGAGGAAAGTGCAAGCAGCAGAAAAATTCTGCCAATGACTTTGTGCAACAAAAGTATGAATTGGAAATGTGATGGCTTTGGATTGAAAAATTATCTCTTGATGCATGTCTCGGAACTCTTAACGGGCCCACAGAACAGGCCCGTTCAGCAGCTCAGAGACAGTCCCCGGCCTGGCTGGACTGTGATATGAATTTTAAAGCAGGAGGTTAAAGCTAACGTTTGTGTCCAGCAACCAACACATGCTCTCAGTGAGGATGTGCAGTCAGCCTGCAGGGAGATGGGGATGCCCCACAAGACCCTGCCCTGCCTCCCAGGGGAGCAGCTGTCACTTTCCTCTCTCTGTCCTTAGGTTCCACTTCCTTATGGGGATGAAACTAACTGGAAATCACAACTGGACAGACACAGGAGGAAGGTGAAAGACAAATGCAGCAGAACCAGCGACAGCCCGCGATTGTGGCAGGTAGTCAGGTATAGACCCCATGTGTCCAGCCTCCTGGCTGACACCGTGCAGCTCAGAGGAGGCAAGTTTCCATCACTGCTGCCGCCACACTGGAAGTGTTTGGATCTGCCACTCCCTCCTTTGGTGCACCCACAGCAGTTCACGCTAAGGAGACACCCAGAACCACCAGCTCCCTCTCTCCCTCCACTGTCCCGCTCCTGCAGGGCAACACTCTTCCGGAGCCATCCCAGCCGGTGCCGCCCTGCTGCAAATCAATGACTGCTACCACTGCTCTGGGAGCCTTTCTTACCAAACTCGGCTTCAAACTCCACGGCATTCTCTGGTTTTGGGCGACTGCCAGTGTACAAAAACTTCTTGACCCCAAACGGCTTCAGGCGGCGGGCGACTGCCTGTCCTAGGAGCAAGAGAGACGACTGTGCAGCTGCTGTACCAGCACTGGCACAAGGCGAGCTACAGAGATGGATGCTGGGCTGTGGGCGCTCCTCAGGGCTCTCCACGCAGTCTGTCCTTGGCAAGCTGGCACTTGGTTTGGCTGGCAGCACAGCAGCCAGCAGGACACATCGCTTGATGAAGGGTGGCTGTGGTGGGATTGCTCCTGCCAGGCTGCTTCCAAGCGTGGAGCGTGGCAGACATGGGTTGAGGGGTACATCTTCTGCTGCTCCTTACGCTAGCAGGAATGACCTCCCAGCCACACTGACACTGCAGAAAGGGAGCTGCAGGACGTTAAACCTGAAGCTTACCCTAGGGAGCAAACTGTAAAGTGAGGAAAGAAATAGCCATCTGCTGACAAAAGTCCACAACTGAACGGATGACAAGCACGTCATCTTGGACTTTGCCAGGGCATTTGTTTAACTGAAAGACGAGAGGACGATGTCCAGTTTGCTGTAGCATTCAGATGTACTGGATGCATCTGAATGCTTTAAACTTTAAGGTCTAGTCCTGATGAGTCAGGACCACTGTTTGGAGAGGCTCTACCCCGCTCTCCTTGTTCTCATAGATTTTAAAGAGGTGAGCGCTGGGGAATCTCCTTGGCTGAAGGCCCAAAACCACCCTGTCATCACAAATCTTGCACCTGACATGCACTTACCTATTCTCCCCAGACCTATGATGCCGACCGTGCTATCGGACAGACCATACCCACACATCCACAAGGGCTTCCACGTTGTCCAGCCACCACTAGCAGAGAGAGTGAGACAGAAAGAGATGTCAGACCTCAGCCGGGGGGAGCCTGCTCAGATGGTGGGCGGTCAACCCCTCTGGCATAGACAAATGGTCTTACAACCAGCCTCTACGAGGTTCCTGCTTCAAGTGACCTCGGTGGTTGCCTGTGGGAATCTGCCTGGCCCTCAGATGCGCAGCAGCAGCAGCCTTGGGGTTGATCTAATTTAGGTAGCCCTAACTACCGCCTTGGAGCGGCTGCCAGTCGGTGAGCTCTGGACAGACCTGCCATGTGTGCGCTCCTCAAGGAGCCTGTGGCGCCCCTGAGTGCCCTCTCCTGCAGCTCCTCTCCCTAGCATACAGAGGGGCGTTCTGCCTCTCTCACAGCGCCTGAGCAGCATGTCTGCAGTCACGGAACTGCAGGTGACTCCACCTTGGCCTGCAAGATGTTCGGTGCAACTCTGGCCTCACCTGTCCAGCATGGCATGTGTTCTCCCGTGGCTCTCCACCTGGGGCTGCCCACCCCTGCTCTGGCTGGCAGCCGCCCATACTCACTTCTTCACCTGCTCCACCGCCTCTGGCAACCGGCGGCATGTGGCCAGAAGCAAAGCGACAGAGAGCTCTGCAGTGGCATCAGTCAGGACGTCGGGGGTATAGCCCACGCGGATCCCTCTGTAAGGCAAGCACAGCTCTCCAGGGTCAACGCTGCCAGAAGGTTGAGGTACTACCTCAAAATTCCCAGGCAAGTTGCTGAAGCTACACTTCCTGACTTGACTCTTCTCAGCCACAGCTGGGAGGGTTATCCCAGCCTCACCCAAGCACCCGAAGGCTCCTCCAGGCCCAGCTTGGTTGCGGGTGATCCTAGCCATACCACAGCAGGAGGAAAGTGCTGGTGGCAAATCCTGTCCAGTCCCACGCTCCACGAGAGCCCACCCGCCAGGCCCATGCCGAGGTGAGCTACCTCTCCGTGGTATGAGCGACTGCTGAGCTTCGTCCTTCCCTTCCACCTCCCCAGCCCGGCCCGGCCCCCAGGCCAGGCTTACCGCTTCTTGATCTCGTCCAGGGCCAGGTGGTCGAACCCCACCGACATTGTGCTGATGACTTTCAGGCTGGGCCCTGCAAGACACCACCGGCACCGGCTGCCCAGGGTCCCCTGGGGGACCGGGCGGGCCGGGAACGGGAATGGGGGAGGAATGGGGGGACCAAGGAGAGAAAGGGGAACGGGAAGGGGAACGGGAAGGGCAAAG
>VXBO01006414.1:0-29115 GCA_013400135.1 Rhinoptilus africanus | reverse complement strand
GGCCGGGGGCGGGGAGCGCCTGCGCAGGGCGGACGCGGGGGGCGCACGTGGCGGAAGGCAGAGGAACGCGCAGGTGAAGGCATGCGGGCCGGGCACGCGCACGGGGCGCGCGCATGGGGCGGACGTGATGCACGCGCGCAGGGCACATGCGCAGGGCAGGGGTGAAGGCGGACGGGCAGGGCACGCTCCGGGCGCGTGTGGAGCAGCAGGGCAAGTCAGCCGTGCAGAGGGGTCACAGGGGCTGCTGGTAACCCACCACGGGGAGCCGGCAGCCTCCCTGCAGCTCTGCCGTCCCACCAGTCCCCTTCTCTTCCTTTGCGATGATGATGTGGGGGTTTAACCCCAGGCAGCCAGAGCGATGTGGCTGCTCAAGCAGTTCCCCTTCTCTGAGAAGGGTGGGGGGAAAAGGAGGGAAAAGGGAAAAAAACCCTCATGGTTTGAGACAGTTTAATAGAACAGTAACAGAAAAGGAAAATAACAATGGCACAACTCACTCTCGCCACCCAGTGAACTGGCACCTTCCCCTGGCCAACCCCTATGTACGCACTAAGCATGGGTCTATGGTCCAGAATATTCCACTGGCCATCCCCTTGGTCTGTCTAGGTGAAGAGAGTCCTTGAAAAGCATAAACATTGCCTAGCAACAACTAAAACAATAGGTATTGTTGACATTCCTTTCACAGCAATCACTAGAAAGGAAATTAACTCTTTCCTGCCTGGCCTGCATTCAGGCTGGGGCTGGACCAGCAGCTTGTCATGGGAGCAGATGGTAAATGATTGTAAAGTTTCAGGGGTGGGTTTCCCCTTTCAGAGAGCTTTGCCATGCCCACCAAGAAGAGCAGCACATCTTTCCTGAGAGCCAGCTGGTTTGGAGGCCTGGGTGAGAGCTGTCAGTCTGTGCTGTGCCACCCCCTCTGCCTCAGCGGATCCCGTCCTGCGGAGTGCCTGCCTCTGGCAGCACCCGTCCTGCTGCTGTCAGTGCTTGGGGGGGTGTCAGGACCCTAGAGACAGGAGGAGCCGCAACAGCCAGGTCCTGCAGGTGCCACTGGTGGGGATCCCTCAAAGAAGCTACTCTGCATGCTGCCTGCCACCCTTGCACAGGACAGATGTCCCCAGGCCTGAGCACTGGCTGCAGGAGGGAAAGGCTGCCGGCCTTTTGAGCTGCTAGATCAGCGCCCTGGGGAAGCAGGGTCTGTGGGTGCCTGGACCACCTTGCCTGGATCTGGGCATCCTGCAAGGTGGAGGCAGCAGCCTGGCTGGGATCCTGATGGGAACATTTAAGGATGGGAGAAGGGAAAGGTGGGTTGCATCACAGAGCAGGATATTGGACCTTTCTGTAGGGCTTTTGGAGATCAGTAATGCCATGGGACTTGGTGTGGAGACTGCAAATCCCAAGAAATGGAGCGCTGGTGGATGACAGAGGAGATGTTCCTGCTGTGTTACAGCTTGCAGACGTCTGCATTCAGAGCACACCTACTGCCGATCTGCCTGCCTGCTCTGTTCCTGCGAGCTGGCAGGGGACTGAAATTTGCAAGAGTCCAGCAGGGCTTTTAAAAGATTTTTTACACCTAAGATGATGTTTTAATAAAATCTGCCTGTATTCTTACAGATGTCAATGCGCTGGTGGCTCACAAGAATAGAGCAGGCAAATGTAAGGACAGAACAAACAGTTTGGGTGCATCGCTCTGTCTGTCATTCACACATGTCTCTATGCGTGTGTGTGTACAAGGATGCATGCCAATATGGAGGGCAAAGCAGCCCTTGATTCCAGGGGCACCTTGGTGCAGACAAGGTATACATGCACGCACACGCATATGTGCATATACATTTGCATACATTTATTTGTGTTCCTTTGGACTTTTTTTCACATTCCTTGCAACATCAGGGTATTATCTGCAAGCTCTACGGTCTTCTCCAGAACTGGCAAGGCAATTAGCCCAGCTGAAGTGCATCTACATGAATGCACGCAGCGTGGGCAACAAACAGGAAGAGTTGGAGGCCATTGTACAGCAGGGGAACTATGATATAGTTGCCATCACAGAAATGTGGTGTAAAGACATGCACAACTAGAGTGCGGTGATTGACGGCTACCAACTCTTCAGAAGGGATGGGCAAGGAAGGAGAGGTGGGGTGGCCCTCTATGCCAGGGATGGTTTTGATTGTCAAGAACTTAACAATGCACATGACAACATTGTTGAGTGCTTATGGATGAGAATCAAGGTGAAGACCAACAAGCCAGACATCGTGGTGGGAGTTTGTTATAGACCCCCCAACCAGGATGTAAAGGCCAGTGAAATATTCTATAAGGAGATGGCAGAGGTCTCGCAATTGCTCACCCTTGTTCTTGTGGGGGACTTCAACTTCTGTCTGCTGGAAATATAACACATCAGAGAGGGAAGAGTCCTGGAGGTTCCTGGAGCATGTGGAAGACAACTTCCTAACACAGCTGGTGAGGGAGACACCTAGGGAAAGTGCCCTACTGGACCTTTAGCTTGTTAACAGAGAAGTCTTGTACGCGATGTAAAGGTTGGAGGTCGTCTTGGGCAAAGTGATCATGAAATGATAGAATTTTCAATTCTTGGTGAAGCAAGGCGGGGAGCCAGCAGAACTGCCATCTTAGATTTCTGTAGGGAGAACTTTGGCCTGCTTAGGAGCATGGTTGAGAGTGTGCCCTGGAGGACAGTCCTGAAGGGCAAAGGTGCCCAGGAAGGCTGGTCTTACTTCAAGCTCTTACTTCAACCTAATGAGGTTCAAGGACAAGTGTAGGGTCCTGCACCTGGGGAGGAAGAATGTCAGGCACCAATATAGGTTAGGGGTGGACCTGCTGGAAAGCAGTTCTGAAGAAAAGGATCTGGGGGTCTTGGTAGACAGTAAATTATCCATGAGCAAGCAATGTGCCCTTTTCACCAAGAAGGCCAACAGAATTCTGGGCTGCATGGGGAAGAGTGTGGCCAGCAGGTCAAGGGAGGTCATTCTCCCCCTCTACTCTGCACTGTTGAGGCCACAACTGGAATACTGTGTCCGGTTCTGGGCTCCCCAGTTCAAGAGAGACAGGGCACTACTGGAGAGAGTCCAGTGTAGGGCAACTAAGATGATTGAGGGGTTGAAGCATCTCCCTTACGAGGAAAGGCTGAGAGAGCTGGGACTCTCCAGCCTGGAGAAGAGAAGGCTGAGAGGAGACCTTATTAATGTTTACAAGTATCTAAAAGGTGGGTTAAAGGAGGATGGAGACAGGCTCTTTTCAGTGGTTCCAAGTAACAGGAAGAGGGTTAACAGGCACAAGCTGGAACACAGGAAGTTCCGATCAAATATGAGAAAAAACTTCTTTACAGTGAGGGTGACAGAGCACCAGAACAGGCTGTCCAGGGAGGTTGTGGAGTCCCCTTCTCTGGAGACTTTCAAGCCCCACCTGAATGCCGTCCTGAGTAATGTGCTCTAGGCAATTCTGCTTTAGCAGGGGAGCTGGACTAGATGATCTCTAGAGGTCCCTTCCAACTCTGAAATTACGTGATTCCGTGATTCTGTTGGAGGGGCTACTACCAAATACTGCAAACTATGACACTGTGTCCATCATCACAGTGTTACTTTTATACCTTTGAACAAGAAGTACTGCTGTTATGCTATAATGTGTAATGCTATATAATATCATCACCAATCAGCCAAGGGCTTGGTGATCTAAGTAAGCAAGGTGGGGGTGGGAGCTACATCAACCAGATTTAGACACGGCTTTGTGCCATTTGTGTCATTAAAGCTGGGTTGGTGATGACCTGTAACGCTTTTGTTGGGAGGTGGTGGGTTTCTGGTCCAGCATACGGGGTGATGGGTCCTCCCAGATTTGGTTTTGCCATGATCACCCAACCTGGTTCCTGACCAGAACTGTTTTCTCATCTCTGGGCTCTTTCACGTCTGTCTTCTGTGGCATCATTTAGGCACTTCTGTCTCTGCTGGCCGAGGAGGCACAGTGGAGCCATGATTATACATGCTCCTGAGACCTGACCAGTGTATGCCTACTCCAAAAGCCAGAGTGAGAAGGTGCCAGCCAAGAGGAACAAGCCACCCAACTTGCAGCTCCAGGAACAGCATTCATCTTCCAAAGGTCCCTCTGCTTAGCTTGCTTGAGGAAACACTACAGAGCAGCCCTGTTCTGATACATCACAGTAGGGGTCTAGGCTGAGCTAGTGGTCTGAGTTTCATTGATGGACAAGGATTGCCACCTCTAGCTGGCAACTGATGATACAGATATTGGGTAGAGTTTTAGTATGGGAGTTTCCACTTCAGAGCTTCGAGGGACTACTTTGGGAGGTTCCGTCAGCAGAGTAAAGCCTCTATCAGTGCTAAACAGACTTTGCTTGTTAATAGCCAGATTTAAATTTGCTGGAGACCTGATCTGAATCTGCTTTATGATCACAAAATGAACACAGCTAGGTTTGGGGGGTGGGGGGAGGGCAGAGGTAGGAAGAAAACAATACAAAAAGAAGATTTGAGCTTGTATAGGCAGGTGGGGTAAAACAGGTATATTGTTTCTGGGAATGAGCACAGAGTCATACCAGTAAAGAAAACCTAGCTTTGGATGTAGGGAAAGTGGAGTTTAACATCCCAGAATATCTAGCCAGGGTTCCTTCTGCTGCTCCACAGCAGGTGCTCTACAGGCTTGTGCCACATGGGAGATGGGGATGGATTGCAGCACAGACACCAGGCAGGTTTTGAGTTTAAAAAGAGGATGTTCTGCAGGCACAAGCTGTGACTCTGGTCTGGCAGCTGCGATGTGGCCACGGGACAGAGTCTGGTCCACTGTGCCAGACCTCCTGGGAAAACAAAGGGTCTGTCAGCTATGAGGCTTCTTCCCTGTTATTGCCCTGGGAGATAAGAGCCTTTGTTATCTGGTGGAATATTTAACAAGAGGGATGGAGAGAGCAGAATGCACAAACCTTCTGATCTTAATGGGAGTTTTATGGCAAACTCATAGGACAGGGACTTACAGTACTTTTCTCTGCCATGAATCAGCTGTGCTATATAAGGTATCACCTTATCTAATGAGACAGTACTCTACTGGTGGGATTTTCCTTTATCATGAGCATGTCTGCTCCCACCGTCAGTATGTTGTCAGATTATACCAGCAGACTCCATTTTATTTTTTAATAATTGCTTGAAGTTTATTTTATTTTATTGAGCTGGGTTATCATTAGAGCTGCCATCTTATCTCCCTCCTTGATCATGTAAGGATTTGTGTCAGGAGTATATGCTCTCCAGCATGACATCTCCGTGGTAATCTTGTGGTGCAGTGGCTGCAAGCGTTCTCCTTTCTCTTTCCCACTGCCCTGCCTGCTCATCCTGGTGAACACAGTGGTGTTGCTCATCAGGAGCTGCTGGTGTCTTGTGTTGCTGGTGCCAGCACACCACATGCAGTGGACACATCTGAACGATGCCCCGTTCCTCCAGTGGCACCAGTACAAGCAAAGCGGAGACCCTCATGAAGGATTTATTTACACACAAACCTGGCAAAACTGGCTTTGCCGGTGCACTTAAATGGACAGAGCACCTATAAACTCTCTCCTTTGTTGCCTAGCTTCAGATTCAAAGTCTTAACTATAAATGTTCAGAAATCCTTTCCTTATGTGCCTTTGCTTGTCACCACCTTCCTGGGCCACTGGCTCCAGCCACAGGGCTCTGTGGGAGCTGCTCAGTAAACACACCCTGTGCATGGCCTACGATGTCTCAGAAAATCACTGCTCAGTGGCAAGAGCTTGTGACAAGATGACCCAGGCAGGGGCAAGGGAACGTATGCTTCCCTGCATGCAGCTGGCAGCCAGCTCCAGTGGGACGAACCCAGCCTCTCCTGCCAGACCTGAGGATATTTGCTCACAGACTCAGCCCTGTGCCTCTGGATCACGTCACTCATGTAGTTTGGTGACAAAATCCTTTTGCATCATATGAGCCAGTGGCAGCCCAGCTCTACGTGCCTGTTTGCTTCACAAGTCACAGCCCACTGGGGCGAGGCACTTGCTGCCTTTTAGAAAGGCGATGCCTCATCAGTCCCTCCAGAGGCAAGGTTGCTGTCAGTGCTGTGCTCTTGCACTGCACCATACGGGTGTCCTCTGCAGCGGGGTGCAGCTCAGAGACACAGGGTCCCTGCGGCTCGAGGCACCTCCAGCGGTCACCTTGTCCAACCCCCTACTTAAGGCATAGTCACCTATAGCCGGTTGCCCAGGGCTGGGTCCAGCTGGGACTGGGGTATCTCCATGAATGGAGGCTCCACAACCTCTTCGGGCAGCTGGTTACAGTGTTCTGTCACCCTCAAAGTGAAAAAGTGTTTTTCTGTTTCAGTGGAATTTCCCATGTCTCAGTGTGTGCACATCGCCCTGCCACTGGGCACTGCGAAGAAGAGCCTGGCTCCCACATTTCCATTCTCCTACCATATGTTTATACACAGGGATAGGTCCCCTGAGCCTTCTCTTTCCTCAGCTCCTGCACTGGTTGAAACTGAGTTGTTAGGCTGGGCACAAATGGGATTGCACTTGAGACAGCTCCTGACACCCACGGTGTCTCCTCTGGATCCCCTGCCTCAAGTGCTGCTCAGAGCTGTGGGTCCTGGCATCCTGGGATTGTGTGCTTTATTTTAAAAACACTGGAGTTTTCTGAGCAGAGGAACAAATGGAGCTTGATTCCCCATGAGTCTCTGCCTGAGATGACTGCATTTGGTGTTGAAGGAGGTGCACGTCTCACTGCAGTGTTCTCTGGGGATGAGGACGGAGAGTGTGAGGGCACTGATTGGGTAAGACTTGAGTGTGCAACGCAGCCCTCCCCTCCACAAGATGCTGGCAAGGTCCTAGCCCTCTACCCATCCACCTCTACCCTGAAGACTGTAGAAATGTGTCTCACATCTCCAGACAGAGTGCAAATCAAAGTGGTCCAGCATTTCCAAGCTCTTGTGTTTTTTGGGTCAGCAAGTTGGGGGCAGAGGGTAGGAGAGAGTGCCCGATGCCATTTCTTTGAGTAGGAAGAATGCAGTCATGGTACGTCACCTCCCAGTGCAGGAGTGTCTGCGACACACATCTCTTCCCTTCTTGCAGGGATGAGGGTTGTGATGTCTGGGTCTTGTCTGTCCACCTCTGTTGGCTCTGACCAAATGTGGGTGAAACCTCCGTCCACTTTCACCCCAGCCTGGCAGCACTCCCACTTGCTCAAACTGGGCAAAGGAGGGAGACCAGGGCCAGGGAAAGGGGGATACCTACCTGCAGCTGCTGCTGGTGCTGCCAGTGCTGCCAGACTGCCCACTGGAGCAGTACCCACTCACCCAGAGCACCAGCCAGCTACTGCTCAGCCAGCACTTGTGGACATAGGAGGAAACTGGGAATGCTGTGGGAGAAGTGGAGGGACTGGGGCAGGACCATGAAGTCTGGGGTAAAGTGTGGGAGTTTCATAAGGGCAGCTGCTGGGAGGTGGAAAATCATCAGGAAATCAGGCAGGAGACTGTGCTGCATATCCAGAGGGGCATCGAGCGGCCCTGACACTGCAGGGTCCAAAGCAGTTTGAAGCCATTGCTGCAGGGACAGGCCAGTTTGTCCTTCCAGCTCAGCAGCTGCACTGGCTCTCTTCATCCACTCCTAAGGCTGGCCTGCGCCAGCTGCTTCAGACCTTTTAGAGCATGGGTATCAGCAAGCCACGCCAAGAAATAACCCTTATTAATTAGCACCCTTTGCAAAACATGGTGGTGACCCCTTCATTGCCTGGCTTGAGGGCATGCAATGCAGGGAAGGAGCTATTTCATTTCCTTGGTTTTACACTGGATACTGTTCAACCTAACATACACACATACATGTAATTTACATTTAGTATTTTCTGTATTTCCTCTAATTCCCTTCTTTTGGTGAAATGCCAGCCTGTGCTGCCTCCCTGCAGCCCCCCCGGCCAGCTTTCTGCCTTTCGTGCATGCTGTGAAGGTGAACACATCAGGCAGTGTCAGGCTTAGCCATGGTTTCTTTATCCGTCACAGCATTCACATCCTTCCTTTTCCTTCTGAACCATGTTTCTGCTGCATTTGAGGTGTCGCCTCCTCAGCCACAGCAGGCCACTAACATGGGTGGCTGTGGAGAGGCCAGCAAACCATCCTCCTGGTGCTGCCTGCTCCTCACAGCTTTGCCCCCGCCACTCTCCTTCACCACCCACCTGTCTTTGCTGCTCCTTCTGAAACGCTGCAGTGACCTGACCTGGGATGCCTTGTAGCCTTTCCTTGCTCTACCATGCTTTGATTCACCCTGTAGTTTCAGATTGTTAAAGTAATTAATCAGTCTTTCATCCCTGACTCAGCATCTTTCCTGTTATCTGGACACCTTGGTGAAAACCGAGCTGTAAATTCTGCTTTTGCTATCTGGTTTGTTGTAGACAGACCTGCAGACCATTTCACCCTTGGAAAACCCTGCAGAGCTTTGCAAAGCCTTTCTGGAAGCTGAAATGAGAGAGATGAATGGATGCCACATCTTCCTCCACTTTCTGGCTGGTGGCTGGGCTGCTCCTGGAGGAGCAGGGACACTGTGTGCCTGCCAGTCCAGTCCAGGGACAGCTTTTCTTTCCGTCTGTGCAAACCTGCAGGGGGTTTGCCTTAGCAGCACGTAGATGCTATCACAGCTGGAAAAACCTTGTAATGGGATTAGCCTCCCCAAACACTGTTTTCACATTTCCCCTGTGTGAAGCTGCTTGACTACTAACACTTTATTTTTATTTCTTCTTGCCAGTGGGCTCAGTGCAGAGAGCCAGCTGGCTGGCTGAGTCAGGAGGCAGCCACAGCAGATGTGTCCGAGCATTGCCCCCTGCCTCTGCCAGCCAGAGGCTACTACCAGCAGGGCTGCGGAGCTGCTGTGAGCTAAGCAACCGCTGCTGCCGGTGCCCCTGCAGTGTGCGCTCCCCGGAAGAGGTGGAAATGTCATGCTTTTGGGTACAGCAGGAGTTTGGAGGGAATTTTAGGAGTGCTTGTCAGGGCAGGACAAAAACAACCCCTGGCTTTCACTATGTGAAGGTGTTGTCCTTTGAAGTACAAGTCACCCCTGGCAAAGGCTGTGGTTCTGCAGGGGATACAGGAGTGTGGAGGGTCCTTGCAAAAACCCAGCATTCTGGCTGGGTGTTTGTCTGTTTGTCCATCCCATCCCATCCTGGCCATGTATTGTGGGTTTCAACGTGCGATGGCTCCCCAGGGAGCGCTGGGGGTGAGAACCAATTTCCCAGGGGTTTACATTAGCTTGGACTGGAAAAGTGCGTGCTCACAGGGCTGGTGGTGAGACAGAATACAGCCCAGCTTACACCCACCA
Organism: Rhinoptilus africanus; assembly: GCA_013400135.1. Taxonomy (NCBI): domain Eukaryota; kingdom Metazoa; phylum Chordata; class Aves; order Charadriiformes; family Glareolidae; genus Rhinoptilus; species Rhinoptilus africanus. Next base: position 19,814 of record VXBO01006414.1, on the reverse strand, counting down.
AATTCATTGGTTGCTTCTCAGAGCAAAGCCTATTTGTTGGGATCCAGCTGGTTAATTAGTAACTCTGCCACGGGGCATGGCTGTGTTCCCACTCTGGGACGTGCCATACGTTTCCAGGGTCAAAGCCAGGCACCAGCAGTGGTGCTGGCTCCTGGGACGAGTGGGGGGACCTGTGCACCTGAGTGACATGCCCTGTGTGTCCATGCCCCGTGGGTCCATGCTGGTGGCTCTGCATGCCCCTTGCCTGCGGGGAGCGGGGCTGGGCATCTTTACCGCTCAGAGCCCCTCGTCAGCCCATGCCGTGTGCTGTGGGTAGGGGGTCTGGACGTGCTCTGCTCGCCGTGCACTGCTCACCTCCCCTTTGGCTCCCTGGGGGTACATGTGGCTGTGTCCCTCTGCAGTGATGCTAACTGCTCTCAGGGCTGGGTTCCTGACATTGCAAGAGTGAAGCTGGCTTGGTGGTGGTTTGCAGCCCCCACTGGGGTCTATCCCTGACAAAAGGGGTAATCTCTTGCTGGAAGGGACCACCCAGAACCAGAACCAGTCAGCCCGGTAGCGTTACACTGCATCCCCAGCAGTGCAGGACCTTGTCGGTCAGCCTCATCGCTGCACCTGCAGCCAGAGCGCAAGGCACTTTCCTTGTCCTATGAGGCTTCTAAGCCTTGCACTGCCACGGGATGGGCCCGCTGCTGCCCCACGGAGTCCTCCGTCAGCAGGGCTGGTGGCCTTCTGCCACCCTGGCCAGGGCTGCGTCTCCTCCAGCAGCAGATGCGCAGCCCTGGGGTCCTGGACACTCACGTTGGGAGTTCTGGGCAGGACTGACGTCACCAGTGTCCCCTTGCTCCATGTGGCAGCTGTGGAGGTGGGATGGTGGGAGCCGACTCACAAGCCGGTGGTTTAATTTGCTGGGAAAGTGCTGCTAGCCCCATTATCCCGTAAATGCCAGATTGCCGTGTAGGGTGAGGGCTTGGCAAAGCTGCCTGGAGATGTCACGGTCTTGCAAGGGCAGTGAAGAGTGGACATGGAGACAAAGACCCCCTGGGAGAAGGGTCTTTTTCCCCCATTGGTCACTCTTCCTGTCACTGCCATCATCTCTGAAGACAGGAAGATTTTGATCCATGGCTTCATGCTGTGGTTCCATGGGCCCTCCTGAGACACCGGCACTTGTCTCTCCTTCCCTGCATCCCATGGCTCCAAGTCCTCCAAGATCTGTGCTGCCCCACAGGCTCCACATGCCTGGAGGGACTGCCCTATCCCACAGGGAGTGGAGCCTTGTGGTTGCCCCTCTGAATGCACTCACTTCCCACCCCTCACCTCCCTGGGATCTCCAGGGTCCTGCCTCGGACAGAGGGACCCAAGCTGCCCGTGGGAGCATATCGCCCATCCCGCTGGGGCCTGAGACAGCAGGAGCCTGGCTTCCCGCTCCTGTCCCAGCCTGAGTGTCCTTCCATTGCTGCTCTTGCTTGTCTTGCTGTGCCTGTGTCCCTGTTTGCCTCGCTATACCCATGTCCCCGCATCCCTCACTGTGCCCACATCCCTTCTTGCCTCGCTGTGCCCACAGCAGAGGTGATTCTGCTCCTTCATGCAGTTTGCAGGGCCAGAAATTTTGCAGGTGGGCTGCAACATGCAGGGCACTGCCGTTTGAGGCTCTGTGATGTTCAGAAGTCTGTTAGCCAGATGAAAGTCTGCCTTTCCTGGAGGGTGATGTGTACTTAGGCTGTTAACTATTACCACAAGATTATTTTTAAAGCATTTGCAGAAGTTTCCTGTAGGGAGAAAAAACATATCATCTCCATTAGGGATTTCAACCACACCAGTTTCTGTAATCTTTCTTAAGGGATAGCTAGGATTTTGTATTTACGAGCAACCAAAACCTTTGGACAATGCTGTTCTAAGGAGCAATATTTTAATTTTCCTTTCTTAAAACACACAACTGCCACCTTTAAAAGGAGGCTCAAGGTTGTACCTTGGAGAGAATTCACAGCAGATGGATCAAACTGGGCACCAGTTGCCTTCATGCGGTGGCCTGGCCACCCCTCTGATGGCTGGGGGCTGGAGGACTGGCCACATGGCCCTGGAGCCTGGGCAGCTCCCAGAGGTTCCCCATGCATCTCCTGCCCTGCGTTCCCATTGCCAGGTCCAATGGGTCCAAGCATAGACCACCGCTGGCTGTTTCCCTGCCAGGCTGGCCAGTAGAGGCGGCAAAGATGGGGCTTCTGGATTTTCACAGCAGGTGGCCATTGTTGGGGGAAGTGGGGAGACTCCTCACAGGGATTTGACCAGGCAGCACCTGGTGTGTCCCAGAGGGAGAGGGGAGCGGAATGAACGGCGGTGCTGCACAAGCAGCCATCCCACAGAGGTGTGGGCAGCACCGTCTCCCCGAGCCGGAGGGCGGGCGGCCTGGCCAGCGCTGTGGGGTGTGGGACGGGGCCTGGCAGCAGAGCCACAGGCGGGACCTGGTGGAGCTTGTAGGCCATAAACCCTGGGAAAAGAATGCACTAAAAAGCTACTAAGGGGTGTCATGACCATAAAAGGACAAAACAAGGACCTGAAACAAAGAAACTTGACAAATATTGCAACACTGAGATAAGCAAGCTCCAGGCGCCCTACAACGAAGGCCTTAAGGAACGCATCTTCAAAGATAAGGTACCTTTGTTAGTCTGACAGTGTGCCACTGACCAGTCAGATGACGCTGCGCCAACAGCGAGAGCCAGTCTGTTCCGAACATGCAGTCAGTGTTGGTATACACGGAGCTGTTGCGCACAATAAATGGACCTTTGCTTGCATCAGGCTGTGTCCCCTCTCTCAATCGCAGCAGTGGGGCTCTGCCCAGCACGGCCCCCCGGCCCTGCGCCGGCCCCACGTGCACGGGGGCCGTTAGCGGCCGGACTCATGGCCTGGCAGCTCGTCCCTCCCCAGAGCTCTCCTCTGCTTGCCCCGTCTGCTTCCCTCTCCAAAAGCTGCCGGCTGAGGCCGAGGCCGGGTTAGTCAAGCTGAGACCATGGTTCCCAAGATGAGGGAGGGCTCATTAATCCCCAGACTCCTCCTGAACAGGCTGCAATGCTGGATTTGCGCTGCAGCCGTCACTCTCCAGAGATGTTAATGGCTGCTGGAGGAAACTCCTCTGGGGGAGGCCCGGCACCCGCATTTTACCGTTGCCATTACCTGTGGCCTGTGGTGGCACTCTGTGATGCCACGTGTGGAGAAACGGGCAGCAGGCACTGCCCGGTGCTGGCTCAGTCCCCTCCTCGCCGAGCCTCTCCCAGCGCCTCAGTCCCTGCTGTGGAGCAGCGGCTGGGGGCTTGGCAGCCCTGTCCCGGGCTCCCCGTCCTGCTGGGATACAGGGAGGGGAGTCCAGCCCATGTCCCTCACAAACAGCCCCCCTGCACAGTGGAAGTGGTGGCAGTGCCCAAGAGGGAGCAAAACCGTCTAAACGGACAAAATGAGTGGCTGGTGTCGGCATCATGACGAGGCGCTGCTTGCCACGCATCACTGCCCAATTGCCAAAACAAGCCTTCCTCCTTTTAATGGTCTTTCAATAAAAATATAGTGGCGTGCTCAGGGTAACTACCTGCAGCAGGGTGAGGGGGAGAGGGACTAAACACAGTGAAAGAAAGCAGGCTACAGTTAACAATGGAGCATTTAGAGAAAAGAGAAAAAAGACAGGCAGATGGCATGAATATTAGTGCATGAAAATGACTAACACTCTGAGAATTTCCCAGTGTACTTCTGACTGGTTTGGGCTTGCTTTTATAATTAATTTATGGAAAGCGCCTAAATTGGGAATAAACACAATCTCGCAAATCCCTTCTAATCTCTGCCTGTATTTTTGAAACGATACCCTGAAGGTATAGTTTCTTACAATGATTAAACTGTTTTCCTTTTAAGAATTAAAAGGGACTTTTTTCATGCGATTGTGCAGAGCATTAGTGGCCAGGACTGAACTCAGAACTGTTTTAGATGCAATCTATTGTTGGAAATGCCTAGATGGGGGCATTTCCCCACCAGACCGCTGGATGCTAAATCTGCTAATATTTTCATTTTGGATTAATTTATTTTAACGCAAAATAGGACCCGGTGTGCTATCACCCACCTAATGACTCAGAAGCATTCTGATATTAGCATAAATTTGGAAACTTCCTTTAAAATAAAAAAATAAATATTTTTTTCATTACGTTACTGCTTCTCTCCAACTACAAAAGCAGAACTCCCTCCCTGGGGCAGGATCTGCAGAAAGTGCTTGGGGAGGGTCTGGCAAACGGAGGACACAGAGTGCGCCGTTGGATCCTGGTCTCCAGGTGCGCATGCCAGCAAGTTGTTCAGTGCAGCTCTGCACTGAGGAGAAGCCTGGAGAGACACTCCGTGGACACGTAGCGTGGTTCCTGCGGGGTTCTGCCTGTGCACCCTGCAGAGGGGAGATGCAGCAGAGGAGAAGCAGCAAGGGGTGGATGAGCACAGCAACGCCCTGGGATGTGTTCCACTGGCTCCAGGATGATCAGGGTCCCCCAGGACAGCTATGCACAGCTTGTCACCCTGGGGAGGTGCATGGCCGCGGAGCTGCCAGAGCAGCCTGGGCTCCACAGGGCATGCATGTGGCGTGGCGGGAGGGCTGGGGGAGCCGCTGGCAGGAGGTGTCATTGTCATCCCCTCTCCCTTTGTGCCTGCGCACCGGCAGGAGGAGACCCCATGTGTCTGGAGGAGACCCAGCCAGAGGGACTGGAGTCAAGGTGACGGGCACTGCCTGTTGCTGCAGTGGCTCTGATGGCACAGCTCACCGTTCCTCATGCTGACGTGCATGGTGGACCCAGGGGCCGCTCCTGTGCACTGCTGCATGCCGAGGCTTTGCTGCACCTCTGCAGCTTGCCACGACCAGTGGCAAGCCCAGGTCAGTGTCTCTGGCGTGAGACAGGAGACCCTGGCCCTTGAGATCCCCTGTGGTGGGCACAGGGGCACTGCTGGCCCGGGGAAACCATGGAAATTTCAGTGGTTTTCATGGCCGTGGGGTTGCACTTGGAGAGGGGTCTGGTAGTGAGGACATGAGCATGCAGGAAGGAAATGGGGGTTTTATTACATGGCTTATCATGTTTCAACATGGAAATCAAGGTAAGAATTACCCAGGGCACAACCTGTCCCTTTGATTTGGCCTTTGCAGCTCAGTCATGCATAGGAGAAGCCTTTTCCTTGTTCCCTCCAGCAGCATCTTCTTGTAATGGCTAATGGGAAAATATCACGGCAGCGAAAAATTCTCTCACCCTCATAAACACAGTGACAAGGCTAAGTGATCCGTCTGCAGTGCCAGCAGGGTGTTTGGGCTGCAGGTCTCAGATGAATGCTTCCCATTTTGCAGGCTGTTTGCGTGTGCTTTATGAGCTCTGGCAGTAATTCAGGCAACTGCCAGACAGATGACGAGAGAGGAGGTGGGCAGAGGACTTGGTGACACTGGCTGCCACCTGTGCTGCTGTTGGCACGTGGCTGGGACCTCTCACAGCCCGGGGGTGGCCACTAGCCTGGCTGGGAGGGCCAGCTTCAGTGCGGCCCACAAAACCGCCCACACTGGCTTGCCTCGCGTCCCCTCATGATGCAGCTGCCAGGGACGGGGACAGGAGCTGTGTTGGTTTTTGCAAAGTCTACACCAGGGTATTTACTTTTATCCTCTTGCGGCTGTTTGTTCAATCACAACCTTCTCAGAGGTCCGCATACTCCGTTTTGCTCAACAGTTCTCTCCTACATGTAGGATTGCTAGGTTTTAACATAGTTCTGTTCTTTAGGGAAAAAGAAGAGAGGCTGAGAAAGATTGAATGTGATCTTTGTTTTCAGAATATTACTGCAGTAATTAAAATGCTTGGGAAGGTGTTCTGTTCCCAAAAGTAATACACAGTTTTGAATGTTTTGCCCCATTAATTGCATATTAGTTAAACATGTATTTTTTATAACATGTGTATTCACTCACCTGCATACTCTGACAGTTAAATGCCTGTTTAAATACGCGTTATACCCTGTAACCCATAGTAATTATTTGGTAGAGAGCAAAAGCTCTTTCTGAGGAGTCCCTTTCAAGGGAGTAGATATTTGTCTTGTGAGGTCTCATGTTGGCTTTGGGAGGTGAAGTGCCTCAGGTCTGCTGAGTTCATGGGGAACGAGGGGGCTGCTCGTGTTGCCCTGCGGAGCCTTGCACACCTGGTGTGCTACGCACTCCCAGGTCTGGGGCAGGCGCTCGTGAACACCCAGCACTTGCAAAGGGTCGGGCCTCGGGGGTAAAGGGGAAGGACTAGTGGCCATGCCCTGGTCCCCCAGGTGACCCGGCATGGCCTGGGGTGGGCAGCAGACCTCTGCTGGCACTGCAGCGTCTGGTGGGGCACAGGGCAGCAGCTCCGTTCCCGGGGACCTTGTGCACTTTCTGTGACGGAAGGGCCAGCTGGTAAGGGTGCAGAGAGCTCGCTCGGACTACTTTTTCTCCTCCAGATCTCAGCAAAAGATGCTACAACTTTGGATGCCCAAATTCAGTGAAGGTTCCGGACCTGGTGACAAGCTTGCCAAGGGGGCAGCTCCTGCTAATTTTAGGTGGGTGCTTCATGTTGTCAGATTTTGTAGGAAGCATTGATTGCATCCTTTTGATGCCCGCAGTTGGCTGGTGTGCGGCGTCAGGAGCTGCCCTGGAGATGCTGGCCAGTGTTCAGCAAAAGCTGAGACCTGCCTGTGCAAGGGGAGGGGGGTGACTAGTGCCCGCAAGAGCACAGGCCATTCTGGCAGTTGCCACCACCTCTCAGGATTACCTGGGTTTGCTTTTGGACAGTAGAACACAACAGCAAGGGCTCAGCAGAGTCACTATCTGTTAGGGGAATGAAAACAGCTTTTGGTAGGTCATTTGCCTGCAGAGGGGTCTCTGTATGTCTGAAAGCTCATCTGCCTTCCTCCAGTACACCCAGGTATCAGGTCCTGTAACAGGACCCTGATCTACACCTCTGCAGGCGAGCAGCTTCCACCGCCTCCCCGGCCCCTCTGCAGGCATCATGCCGAAGGCCATTTCCCTCCTGCCAGCTCCCTCCTGCTGCCACTTCCAGCTGTTTCCTGCTGCACTGGCTGCCTGGCAGGGTCCTGCCAGGAGGATCCTGCACTGGGGAGCAGCACCGACCTCTGTGCAGCCGCTGCGTCCCGGGCAGGGCCAGCAGCACAGCCGCAGCAGAGCAGGAGCAAAGCCAAGCTGCTCTGTGTGCCTCGCCCCCCGTTGTGGGCCGCCCTGGCTGCAGCGAGCCATCTCCACAGCGTGGATGGGGCAGCCAGCACGGACATACCACCCTCTGCAGCTGCTGCACCTTGCCCTCCTGGGAGCTACCAGAGCCCCGGGTCCAGCGGCAGGAGGGCATCTATCTCTCCCCAACCAGAGCTGCGCTGTGTGGGACATTTTTGGTGGCACCACAGGCTCAGGAGCAGAGCGGTGTGGGGTGACATACATGCTCCCATCCCTCCGGGGGAGATCCAGACCTCAGAGTGCTGCCACTGTGATCAGCTCCTCCGTGGCAGTGCTGCCCTTCATCAGGAGGCTCCCGGCCATTGCACAAGCCCAGCGGCCCAATGGCCCTGCGCCGCAGCCATGCCCTGCTGGTGCTGTTCTCCAGCCCTCGTGCCCTTCCCACAGCATTTTGCTTTTGAGAGAGCAAGGCTGCAAGGAAGGTGATCTGCATCCTTAGCCTGGACCATCCTTGTTGCGGCCGTTGGTCTCGCGTGGCACCATGCTGTGAGCAGCGCCCAAGGGTGCAGTGTGGCACTGGGCCTTTTCCCAAGCAGATGCCTTCTGGCAGTGTCCCCTCCCCAGGAGCTGCATCTGGCCCCGCTGGCATTGCCGCTCAGATGTGGCTGTGTTTCCAGGCATAGGTCCGGCTGCAGTCTTCTTAGGAACAATGCACTCCTACTGTATGGTACCAGATTGTACATCAAAACTATTATTTCCAAATCTCTGGCTTAATTGTAAAACTATAATACAAATGACATTGGGGGTTTGCTGGAGTTAAATTTTAATAGCAAGCCAGCGCCCTTTTAATGACATTTTATACATTTAAATTGGGCATGATCCCTTTGGGAACAGTAATTTTATTCATGGAGATTATGTCTAATTTGAATATAAAAACACCACTAAAAAGATATTGGATTTGCTATTTTTCACTTGCAGGAGCTCCGGAGTCCAATCTTCCCAACTGACTGGGCTTTGGTGGATTAAAGAAAAAAAACCCCAACAACCCCCCCCCCCCGCCAACTTCCATCCAGCAAAGCGCAGTGTAGAAATCTGTGTGTGCACAACTGCTGCCAGCACAGCGCGGCCCTCCCTGTGGCCGTGGCCACTGCCTGCCCCTGGATGTGACCCCAGGCATGGAGGGATGAGGGTCAGGAAGCTGGGGTGGGCCGGAGGGTCACATCTCTGGAGCAGCTCTGCTGAGATGGCTGCCCCAGCCCCGGTGCAGCCATGCTGGGCATCTGCTGGGATGGAACTGCCGCTGGACCTGACCAGAGCCGCTGAATTGCAGCACCAAATTCCTGTTACTTCTATCAAGTTGATAGAGTTTGGCTGGGGCAGGTCGTCGCCCCACCGAGGGCAGGACAGGGCCCATCTGGCTCCATACTTGGGTGGCATCAGTGCCACTTGTCTTTTCTCCTGATGGCGAGGTAAAGATGGACGACCAACAGGCAAAGCTTCTTGGGGGGATGTCACTCACCCACCCACACTTGCTGACTGCTGCACATGAGCCCCTTGGGGGCCCATAGACCCTGGCACACAACCAGCGCCAGGGTGCACAGGGGCACTGGGATGGCTCCTGCAGCGGGGAGGATGCTGAGTGAAGAGGTGCCACCTTTTTAAGAAATGTGCTCAAGTCTGCTCCGCCGAGGTGGCTGGCTGGGGGAACTGGGGCCATTTCGGTGTGCACCCATTGTGGATGAACCCTGCTGTGCCTGCTTCGTGTAGTGCTGCAGGAGAAGACAGGCGGTGGCTGGGCGAGATCTGCAGGTGCACAATAGCTCCGCTCCCACCTGGGCACTAGAATAAAACTGACAGGGCTGCGAAATCCCTTGGCTCGCTGGGGAGTGGGAAGGGAGGGCGGGCGTGCTAGTGCGCCCGCGCAGAAGCAGAGGTGCTCGTGAGGACCTGGAGGGCGGATGGGTAGCTGGCTGGGCAGCCTTCAGGGGGCTGAGGTGGCCAGATGGCTGTGTATAGCCCTCCCTGGCCACCAGCCGTACCCCTCAGCGTCACCAAGATGATAATGGCACTGACACTGATGGGTGCCTGCACAAAGCTGCAGCCTCATCTCCAAGACGGGATAAACTGTTTGGCCTTTGGACAAGATTATTTCTGTTCAGAACAGGATTGTTATCACTTAATTGAAAATAATTATCCAATGCAAATTGGCTTCAAGTTGGCAGGCTGAGTTGAGAAGACAGCGTGTTTCCAAGCTGTCCTGAGGAGAGCTGAGCATGATGGCAGGGTAAGAGGCTGGGACTGTCTGCAGGGCCAGGGGACGACACTGTGGGGATGGACATTCTCTGCAACCCCACAAGGAAAATGGTGGGGCTTGATCCGCCCGCCTGGTGCTCACATGCTCTAGGGCTCTCCAGGTTGCCTTTCCAAAGCTTGGAGAAGCTCTGACTCTCCCCTGAGAGCAGGAAGCATCAGCCCATTGGCAGGTGGCCCAGCCAGCGCCGCCCTGCTCCCGTCTCTGGCCTCGACTGCTGCTGGCAGCCAGCATGGCTGCAAAGGAGACGAGATGCCACTTTGGCCCGGGGCTGGCTCCAAGTCACACACCATCATCGACCCGCTGGGCGCCACACACCAGCATCGACCCGCTGGGCGCCACAGGAGCCAGTTATGTCATTTGGTGAGGGAGTGCTGGGGGAGGCCATGGAGCTGCCACAGCCCCTGGGAAGATGGTGGGAGAGTTGGCACTGGAACTAGCTTCCGTGAGAGACCTCTACTCAGGTGTAATGGGAAGGTATTAATGAGCCCATACCCCATCCCGGGGGTTCTGCACCTGAGGTTTCTTCACCTGAAGGGTGCAGCCTTCCTGCTGTCAGGCAGGATAACTGCAGTTGTGTCCAAGGGATGGAGCCAGTTCGTGCTGTAGAGGAGCTGGGCCACAGCCGGAAAGTGGAAACCTTCCTTCTGGTGCTCCAATCCAAGGGGGCATCTAAGCCTCAGCTGGCCTTATTCCTCTTCTACTGAAGCTGTTCTTGCTACACACAAGCAGTCCATCATACAAAACGTCACTTGCATCAGCATGTTCTTGCCAGAAAACTTCTTCTAATGAGAACCAGAGATGTCTACGTGTCTCTGTGAGATTCCTCCCACCCCAGCCCCCTCAATACCTGACGAATCTTCCACTTTTGGGGTTCCTGTGGCCATCCTTGTCTGCTGGATCCATGGGCCACAGTCAGCCTGAGGAGGGGGATCTGCTAGGGAAGACTCTGCCTGGTGGAGATCATCACCTGGGGACTTGTCCTGCCCTGGGTGAACATGAGTGTGTGGCCGCTTTTGTCGCCACGCAGTGGTGCTCTCCCTGTGTGTCTACCACGGGGACAGCCACTGGGGACAGCCAGAGCCCAGGGAAAGGCACTCTGTTGTCTGAGACCATCTGGCCAGTGGGGATGAGCCCTCTGTGGTGACCAGAGGTGGGCTAGGTTCTTTGGCTTCCCCTTCAAAGGGAGATGCAGGATCACCCCACCTCATCGGCTTCTTGATCCCTTTCCCGGTCCCACATCTCACTTGCGGAGGTGCCAGCAAGCGTGCCCTGGTGCAGGGGCGGGCCCACAGCGGAGGCTGTGGCAGATGCCAGCACGGCTGCGCATCACCCGACCCCCGCGGGTGTCTGCATGCCCACAACACTGTCCTGCCAGCGAGGACCCGCACCTGCAGTCCAGGGGCTCTCTGCTGCCATGCTGACCTTAGTGTTTTCTCCTTTCCTGTTTCTTTTTTTTCTGCCTGAATGGGTTTGGATTAGACAAAACCATCCTGAATGTACACAGCGCCTCTCCCAATGCACAAGTACACAAGAGAATACTGAGTTTCCACAACAGTTTTTATATAATTTGACCAAAGTGGTAGAAGGTTAATTAAAAACCCCAATGTTTAAATGCAGTTTCATCAGAAGTGTAAAATGCTTCTGCAAGAATCTCTGTCAGGACTTTTCAAAGATAGTGTACTTTACCTGGCAAAGCACAATTAGACACAGTCAAATATTGTCCTGGTTAAAGACTATTAATTTTCCTTACATTTGTCATGAATTAATTTTTTCTGGCTATATCAACAGTGTTTCCTTTATAAATACAACTGGCTCCTTTACACTGAAAAATTAAATTTGCTTTGATAATGAACTGAGGTGCTAATAATCGTTTTGCAATGCAAAAAAGTGCAATTACTGGCTGCTGCGCCACAGTCAGCTGTAACTGTCTGAAAGTCTGCGTTGGTACTGGTGAGCACAGTGACATCAATCATTACTCGGGGTCGCAGAGACAGCACCTTGACAGGCTGATTGCAGGGCGGTGCTGAGGGGCCGAAGGTGTGCATCTGGTCCCCTCCGGGGCCGGGGGGCTTTGCTGTGTGTCCCAGGAGCTGGACCCTGCTCTGCCACCATCGCCCGCCCAGGCGGCTGCAGGGCTCTTCTGTGCCATGGACGCTGCAGGCTCACCTCCATTCCATCTTTGCAGCGGTGCTCCTGCATGCTGCTGTGGGTCCAGTGGCTGCTCCCTGCCATCAAGCTGGTGTCCTGCCACTGCTGCCTTCACGCAGCCGCCCGTGGCTCTGCCACCATCGCCTGGGAGCATGGCCAACAGCCGGGCGGCCCTTTGTGCGGCTGGGTGCTGTCAGCAGGGGCTGTGTGGCTGCTGGTGTGAATTCCTGCTCCCCAAAAGGCTTGGAAAAGCTATGCCATGGTGATGAGGCTTTCCTTCCTTCTACAGGATGTCCTCATTCATGCCAGCAGAAAGGAGCAGAAGGGAGATGCAGCTGCCGGTTTGTGTCTCCTTGCCTCAAACGTCTGCCCAGGCTGAGGATGAGAGCAAGACTGGATGTAATAGCTCTTCAGGCCCCTCGGCTCCTCTGAGAGATCTCTGCCTGTCAGAGCACACACAGGTTGGGCATGAGTTTAAACTCTGTTGGCTTTCTTGCACCCATGTAGAAGACAGAAAAGCAGAGGACTTCAGGTGCCAAATCAGCGCTCTAAAGATGATGATGAGTGATATGATCTACACACAACATCCACTTTAGGTAGTCCTTCCTACCTTTAGCTGAGATAGTTTTGCTAATATATTTTAGAAGTTAAAAAAAGCTCAGAATGTGTGAATGTGTGTATTTTAAATAATATATCATTTTATAGCTTGGTGTTGACTTTGTTCTTTTGTTGAAAGTAAATCATTAAAGGAAAAATTGTAAGACAAAATGAAAACCCACCGTGCATAAAAAAATCCAGCAGGAGTTCAGTAGAAACCTCTTGACACACATGCGAGAGGAGGAGGAGGAGGAAGAGGTGGATAAAGCTTTGCTTGGTCTGCTGCAGCATGTGCTGAATTTCCCACAGAGTGGAATTCTTAGAGCTTATGTTCTTCCTAAACCCCAAAGAACAGGATAAAAATGAGTTTTTGTAGGACCCAGTGATTAGGAAGCCAAAATGCTGCAGACAGACTTTACAGTGATGGCAGCTGTCCTACTCCAGCAGTGCTTTAGCGAGCGCACCCACCGACGTTTCGGCAGCAGCAATGCACAGAGCACCTCGTCCATGTGGGCAGCTTCCCTCACATTACCTTGACATATTTTTTGCCTGATTTAATAACTTTTGGAGAGCAAGAAATTCCCTCCTGAAGAACGTCTGAGAAGGCTTGTACCATGCTACTGAGGAAGAGTACAGGGTTTAGCATTTCAATTCCCTGCTCAAGTCATCTTCCAAACTGACACACACACTGGGAGCTGAACACAACCCCATTTCCACCAGGAAAAGTCCTTTTGCGGGTGCTGGATTGTGCTCTTTGTACTGGTGGTAGGGTCTTGGTGGGAGCACCTGCAAGGAGCGGGTGAGGAGGGAGAAATCCCTTTGCCCAGGAAACAAACCCAGGTCTGGAAGGCAGCAGTCTCTGGTGGGCGCTGCTGACCCACCAGCGGAAGAATCCAGTCACATCTAGAAGGTGCTTGTGAGACAGGGAGGTGTGAGCCTGCTGCCTCGCTGATCCAGCCTGTGAAAGCCTGAGGTGATGAGGTGTCCTCATCCACCAATTCAGGCAAACTGAGCCTGAAACTGGCTTTTAAATTGATTCTCTCACAGGGCAAAATCTTGGCATTTGGAAGAGCCGTTCAGTGGAGTGTGGGTGGAACAAGATCTGTTGGTAAGAGCGAGACCATCCTGAGACTCGCGGGTCTGCAGGCTCAGACGGGCAGGACCTGGCGCGTCAGGGATGGGTCTAGCCTGGAGCTGCTGGGGAAGCAAAATGACCGGAGATAAAGTCAATTTTGTCCTGCTCTCTGCAGGCATCACTGCTGTGATTACACCGACTGCCTGCTGTGATCAGCTCAACAGCTCATCTGGGGCATCCTAACCCCAACACCACTGCTGCTGGCGGGGAGCAGGGATCACTGCCCTCGTTGGACAAACCCACCGCAGCAAATCTGTTTCTTGCCTCATGGTGAGAAAACGGTCCCAAAACAGTGTGACTTCCACCCCTTCTGCTGTGCTGTGGCGGGAGGTAACCACAGCTGCCTCCCTGCAGGGACTTGGCCTCCAGCGGCTCCTACGGCACAAAGCAGCGTCCTCCACCCTCCTGCCATCTCCCAGGACACATGCTTGCATCGGTGCCATGATGCCGCCCCGCTCCCTCTGCCCATCTGCCTGCCACAGCTCCTGCCCTGCTGTCACCTCTGCCAGGACAGACAACATCCACCCACAGTAGCAAATGCAGGCAGTGGGGCTGAGCCCATGCTTCCAGGCTTGCATGATGCAGTGGAGGCTGCTCAGGTCACAGCAGCCACAGTCCTGGATGTCCGGCAGATACCAGAGGCGGTACTGCTCTTCCCAACGGAGACCAAGGCTGCTGCCTTAAAACACAGCAAAGTGTTCGTCAGACAACTCGGGTTAGGATTCCCAGAGTGGGAGGCAGCGGTGTCCTCTGAGCTACAGTAAAGGAAGGTGGGCAAAGCCAGAAAGCACCATTGCGAGGCACAGAAAATAAATCCCAGTCATGCTCTGGAAATAACTCATAGCTAGAGACTCCTTCTTGGCAAAGAGCAAGGGCTGAAAGCTCCAAGCCTTCCAAGCCTGCCAAGCCAGGGGTGCAGCTGCAGCTCCTTGCCCAGGGCAAGGAGGATGGTGTTAAGGGCGATGGGGGCCATGCCTGTGCTGAGCTCCTGGCTGTGCAGCAGGTCTTGGGCGTATGTATCTGGGCCTTGGCTCCACAACAAACAAATGGGGTGATAATTGCTCCCTCCTCAGTCCACCAGCCCCTATGTCCTTGACACCAAGACAACCCACTCCATCTGCTCCCACCGCAGCCTCTGCCTGGGCAGGACCGTGACATGGCTCTGTCCCGCAGTGCCCTGATGCCACAGGGAGCTCAGGAACGAATGTTTTGCTGCAGAGACTCCCTGGGGCAAACGCCTTCACCAGCTTCCTGACAATCTGGAGAGCTGTGGTGTCCAGAACAAACAACTCATCGCTGCTGCTGGAGAACCGGTGACAGCCCAGAGGAGGTACACACCCTGCTCAGACCTGCATGGGACCCTGCACCCCGTCGCAGTGTTGTCTGTCGGGGGAAGCCCCGAATTTTGGCCCTGCCATCAGCAGGACCCTCCTTGTGCCTGGTGCTTCCCTGATGATCTGGCTGGAGACCCACAGGGTGTCAGTGACATGGGAGCGGGTCCCCTCTCTGCCACAGGCTTCAGACCTCTCCTCTGGGGCTGGGAGCGAGGGCTCCAGGCTGCATGCAGCCTCAGTGTCCCAGGCGTCACCACTCACAGGGACACACAGGGCAGCACTTGGCATCTGAACGGTGGTCACTGCTCCCAGTGGCGCAGTGCAGTGTGGCCATGTAGCTCAGACACGCTTGGTTAAATTACTTTCCCAGCAGATTCTACAATAGCTCCTGCCTTGAGAGAGAGAGATTGATACTTTTAGGCAGACTTTAGGGAAAAGAAAGCTTCAAGGAGGAGCCAGCCCTCTGTTCCACTGTGGTACAAAGACACGTTTAATTCCTTTCCAGTGCACCCTGATGTGCTTTGGAGATGTAAACCTCAAATCACGGTGTTCCTTCCTTCCTCAACCTTGCTGTGTAGTGGCTGCAACAAATGATAGACCAAATACTCCCTTCTCCCCTCTTCACTCGTGGGACAACTGCCCCCATTATCAAACAAGACTCTGACCTTTTGATCCATCCGTCTCCTCCACAGAGTCTGGGCTGAGCTACGGCCCTTTATTTATTCACGCAGTGTAGGTTTCCTCATGCTGCTTCACTAGTGCACGTCAACTGTGACCCGGAGACACCATCCTCTCCTGGGATAAGCATGTTTTTCAGTCCAAGGCATCTCTGGAGTAAAGACTGACAGTTCTTTCAAGGAAGGGGAAAAAAGCAGGTGGGAGGAATGACAGGCTGAAGTAAGTTTTGGTTTAACACGATAAAATGGAGCTTGATGAAAGTAGGAGTCTGCAAGTCACCCAGTCCAGAACAGGATTTTAATGCAGTGCTTTCCTTTAACTAGTGACTAATGTGATATTTTTTGCTGGTGGAATACCCATCTCCCCTTTTTGCTATTTTACTTATCCTGTCTTTCTCATCTAATGCCAAAACATCTCCAACTGTATTATTTTCACACTGAGTTCTGTAAAATTCGTCAGCTGCTCGACAGAGCCCGTACTGGTAGTGCTGAGTCACTGGTTACCAGTGAGAGCCTGCAGGTGCCAGACGCAACCTGCTTTGTTTCAAGTGGCAGAAGAGCGAACCCTGGGTGTAGAGCTCACTGCATGGGCCAACAGACTCGCCCCTTGGTTGTGCTTCTCCAGCAGGGAAGTGAAGATGATTTCCAGACTGGTCCATCTGGAGTGTAATGATCTGGGGGGAGAAGGTTCGCTGACGGGGTGTACACTGCAGGACTCCACCGCAGGGGCTGGAAACGTGTCTGCAAATGAGGGTCCTGCTGCAGCCCTGGCTGGCAAGGGACAAATCCTTGTCTTGTGGCACCTTGCTCCCAGGTGTTAGAAGGCTCCAGCATCCATCTGAGGGAAGGTTGTGAAGCTGGAGCAGGGTAATGCGCGTTGTGAGATGTGGAGCACTGAGTATCAGGCACCCAGGCACTACCCCATCTGGGGACAAATTGCTGCGTGGGCAGTCCCATGCAGCCAGTGGGATGTAAGAGTCTTGGTTCTCCTGCTCTGGATTCCAGCAGTGGCTGGCCACGGGACTGCTGGACCACACTCTGCCCAAGAGGGGCTCAGGCACTGCTGCTGGCAGCAGGACTAGGCTGTGGAGACACCCCTGACGGAGGGACCTCAGCAGTCCGTGCACTCACGGCTCAATCAACCACCCCTGTCATCTCTGGCAGATACTTGTCCAGCTCTTCCCTGAAACCTGCCAGCACGCCCTCCTCAGACAACCCACTGCACTCCGCTGTCATCTTTACCATTTTACCATCTTTTTTCTTAGTGTCTCAGCTACATCTTTCTTTCTGTTCTTTAAGCGTGTGCTTTGTTGTCCTACTCACACCCATATGATGAACAGACATTTTCCTTTACACCTTATTTACCCATCTGATTTTCTCTAGAAAAAACAGATTCATGCCATTCTTTCCTTGCTAGCTGCGTCACCTGGAACCTCTGATTCTCCCCTGCATTCTCTGGTGGGCCCTGTAGAGCAGATTCGCTCTGTCTTGATCTGCAAAGCCTGACGTGAGTCAGTATTTGAACTGAGGTCTTCACCTGCCCTGACCTACGTGGACTTGTGGTTAATGCTCCAGTTTCTGTATGTTGCTGTAGTACCTTGTTTCTTTTACCACAGCTTTGCTGCCTCATGTTCAGCTTGGAGCTGCACCGTGACACTGCTCCGCACTCAGGTCCTGGCCTTTGCCTGCAATTCTGCAAGAAGGAGTTCCTTCATCCAGCTCCCACCTGCTTGCGAATGTTGCTGGTGGACTCTTCTCACGGTCCTAAATACCCTACTTTCCCCGTGCTTTTATTCATGGTCTTGCAACCACAAGCAACACATCTATCAAAGCAAAAGCCAGGTTAGATATCTGCAGGATGGGGAAGCTGCAGTACTTGGAGGGAAACACAGAGACGTGTGTACCACAAACATATCATCTGTTGCTGGCAACAGCCACTGACAGTGACAGGCAGAGGCCACAATCTACAGCCAGCAAATAACTGGTTTTGAAAAATTCCACAGACAAGTTCAAGGTAAAGTATTGTTGTCTGAAGCTGCTACGCATCAGACTTGGGAGCCCTGGCTGGTTTAACTCCTGCCAGCGGCCAGGCACCTTAACTTTAGAGGGGGACTGAGGAAAAACTCTGACTCGCTCCATGTGTGACCTTCATTTGACATTGCCGCAGGCAATGAAAAGGCATCTGCAGCTCTTACACTTAGGGGCTGTGCCGCTGCCCAAGTGGGTATATCCACCTTCCTACAGCAGCCTCACTAGCACAGCAATGTGAATATTGATAGAATTTCTTGTGTTGAGTGATTTCAGAAGATATAATTTTCCCACTACCGATGTCACCTCTCACATTGGCTAGGCTGCTAAATAATGCATCACCAAATAAAGCCATTGCATAATCCCTGGAGGAGGGTAAATCACAGTTTTTATTTCCTTGCAGGTTCCTTTGAAAATGCAGACGAGAATGGTGAAATGAGGGCAGTTCTAGGTAGAGAAGGTCTTTGTGGGGAACCTATCCAGCGCATGCTACCCCGCTGGCCATCAGAATAATGCTCAGCTGGCCTTTGTGTCTGGGAGCAACTCTCTTATTTCTTTTATGGCACACCACATGGCACCCATAAAGCACCTCACAAACAGACTGAGGGCCCAGAGCAATCTTGTTAGATGCTATTGCAGTTCACAGTTTTCTCCTTGGCCTCTTGGACATTGCTGAAAACACAACTGCTTCAGTTTTGGCATAGTGGAGAAGAAAACTGCCTGCTCTGGATGTTTTTCAGTAAAGGAGAGGCATGCAGGATCTTAAAACTCTCCAGGGCGTGGACCAGTCCTTACCGCACTATTGTACAGTGGAGAGAATGGTGAGGCCACAATTTTACTGAGTCATTTTTATCTTGAAAAACTTTGCTGGCCACACGCCCAAACCAATGCATCAGAAAAGTTGGAGCTGATCTCAACACTTCATCTCCTTAACTATCCTTCCATGTCTACCAGTCTACATGCTGGTTCATCTCAAGGCTACTGGAGACTTTTATTCAAATAGAACCAGGTATTGATAAACAAAAAGAGATGTAAAACAAAAAGGGATGCGAAACACAGCACATGGGAAAAAATGAGTTTCAACATTAGGGGCAAGTATTTTCAGAAGCAAAATGTATTTATAACTTTTTTTCACTAGGGCTAAAAGTGATTTACTTTTTCAATATCACCAAGAACTTTTCAATCAAGTAACCAATGAAGTTAAGCAAAAGTAAATTTTAGTTGTCAACAAGGACAGACTTAAGCAAAACCGGGCATCAGGTTCCCAAGTATTGCATAGGGGTAGCTCTGCTCCAAACACCTCTGAGATGAGGTGATGTGGCCACTAAAATACCAGTGTTCTCAGTGGTGACTTTGCCAAACAGAAAGGTGATGAATTTAGGGAGCACCAGCATGGGATACTACTGACAGAATGCCAGTCCTGATTTTTTTTACTACTGTACCCATTTCCCGTCCTCAGAATCCCTTGCATTAGCACAGGTTACAAATACTTTCTAATTTTAAAGCACAACCATAGCCAAAGCCCTATTTGTTAGTAAGAATTAAGAGAGGAGATGTACCTTTATGAAACTGTGCTCTTAGTTACTATCCATTGCTTAGCAAAAGGGGTGGTAGAGTCCAGAGTAGGTCATGAATGAGTAGAGTATATATGATTTCCTTTTCAAAACCAGAAAATCTCTTGCCAAAGGTCATGTAGTTTCAGCTCAGGAAAGAGAAGCAGACTGTTTTTAATTATGCTTGGTAATGCAAGAAAACGTAGAACAAACCTACTTTTTTTTTTTATATCTCACATGTAAAATTTTATTTACTTTGTTCCTTTGATGAAGCATTTATTCTTACAAAGCTTTTAACAACACACTTGTTTAATTCCAGTGTACAAAAATAACTGTCTTTAGAAAAATATTAAATTGTTGCACAGTACGTCTGGAATCAAGTACATTTTTCATACTCTGCTATCTTTTCTCCCGAAACAAATTCCACATCAAGGGGAACAAGGACATATTTAATTTGAGATGTAAACTGTGCTCCATTTCTCAGCTGCTTTCTCCTGCTGTGCTGACAAGTCATACAGGGCAAGGAACGGGCTCGTGAAGAGCTTGCCTACGCTCAGCACCCAAACTGTGGCTTTGATCGTGATGGATCCATGACACCACGCTGGAGCACGAGGCGGGAGACTGTCATGACCCAACGTGCAAGGCAACAACTTCACAGCACCTTCCAGGAGGGACAGAAGAGAAAAAGTGCCCAGCTGCACTCTGGAGAGGACAGAGTGGCCTCGGGGAATGTGCTCTACATCCACGTCCCTCATCTCTATCTCAGCTCCTCCTAATGTGAGCATCTCTCCAGCATGAGCTCCAAAGGCATTGTGCTCCCAAGCAGCAGAGCCTGCTCT
>VXBO01006406.1:70200-88097 GCA_013400135.1 Rhinoptilus africanus | reverse complement strand
TGTCGGGGAGGTCTAGTAAGAACATACTAAACTAAGCTAAACTGCACAGACACTCCAACATATCCACCTGAACCTGAGTGATTTTGCCACATCATAAATTGATATTAGGCAGGACAGCAAAATGATAATCCTGATTCCCCTCCCTGAGCTGATAAACAGCAGCGCGGGGAGTACATAGCGCATAGGAGAATGTACAGAAGACAGCCATGCAAAAAAACAAAGCAACCTTGTGACCAGCGATTATTTACCTAACGCAATAAATGCACACAACAAATTTGTTTGAGCACGCTTGGGTGGGATCTGTCATTGTCTCATCCCTTTGACAGTCCAAAAAGGACTGTCATGGTTTAGCTGCAGCCAGGAACTGGATTGTTGTTGCCAAGGCCAGCCGCGCAACGAAGGGAATTCCCGTTATTGGGAACAAACTGGTTTTGTGCTTCCAGGAGAGCATGCTTGACAAACTCCCAGCACTCCCTTGCTCCTCCATGGAAGCTTCCCCTGGAATCCCTGCCATCTGGGCTCTCAGCAAGCTGAACCTTGCTCTTCAAAAGTCTAAAATCTTTGTCTTAGTACCAACGTTCAGGGTGCCCAGCAGGATCCCAGACCCCACACTCCTGCAATGACTGCAGCCAAGGCTACCGCTAACTGAGATACTACGGAATCACGGAACTAGGACAAAAGGAAGCGGGTTCAAGTTACGTCAGGGGAGGTTTAGATTGGATATCAGGAAACATTTTTTCACTGAAAGGGTTATTAAGCATTGGAATAGGCTGCCCAGGGAGGGGGTGGATTCAGCATCCCTGGAGGTGTTTAAGAAAAGGGTAGATGTGGTGCTTAGGGACATGGTTTAGAAGTGGGTTTTTCTCAGGGAAGGTTAATGGTTGGACTTGATGATCTTAAAGGTCCCGTCCAACCTCACCCATTCTACCATTCGAATCATGGAATCTTCAGAGTTGGAAGGGACCTCTAGAGATCATCTAGTCCAACTCCCCTGCCAAAGCAGGATTGCCTAGAGCACATTACTCAGGGCTGCATCCAGGCGTGTATTTGAACGGAACTTCCTGTGTTGCAAGTTGTGCCCATTGCCCCTTGTCCTGTCACTGGGAACCATTGTAAAGAGCCTGGCTCCATCCTACTTCAGCCCACCCTTGAGATACTTGTAAACATGAATAAGGTCTCCCCTCAGCCTTCTCTTCTCCAGGCTAAAGAGTCCCAGCTCCTTCAGCCTTTCCTCATAAGGGAGATGCTCCAGTCCCTTAATCATCTTAGTTGCCCTTTGCTGGACTCGCTCCAGCAGTTCCCTGTCCCTCTTGAACTGGGGAGCCCAAAACTGGGCACAGTATTCCAGTTGTGGTCTCAGCAGTGCAGAGGAGAGGGGGAGAATGACCTCCCTTGACCTGCCGGCCACACTCTTCCCTATGCAGCCCAGGATTCCATTGGCCTTTTTGGCAACAAGGGCACATTGCTGGCTCATGGATAATTTACTGTCTACCAGGACCCCCAGAATCCTTCTCCTCAGAGCTACTTCCCAGCAGGTCCCCCCCTAACCTGTACTGGTGCTTAGCATTCTTCCTCCCCAGGGGCAGGACTACAAAGCAGGTGTGCTTGGTTTGTGAGTAGCAAGTCCAGCATCCTCCTTCCTGGTAGACACGTCTTAAAGTGAGAAAGACTGTAGCCACCCATTCTTCCCTTTTGTTGCCGCTTCTTCTGGTTAAAAAGAGCTGAGAAGTTAATGGAAGGGTTTCACTGAAAGTTTTCAGGAGCGTATGCAAGATGTCTTTTGCATACCATTAGACACTGACCACACTAAACTGACCGGAACTGTCAGTTCCCGTGTTCAGTGACTTCTGAAAATGAGAAAAAGAGAATGGTTCCCCTGCCCTTGGCTGTTCAAGTAAAATGACAAGTAAAAGGATTTTTTTTTCCCCCTCTTTTGAAGTATATTGCTTTAGGTAAAGGCCTGGGATAAAAATGACTCTTTCTGTTCTCTCATATTCTGGGCCTTTTTTTGTAACTGTCAGGGAAGGACAGAATTCCTTCTTCCCCCGCCCCTCCTCATGAGAGCACTGGAAAGAGAATGACACACATCTGTTCCTTAGTACCTGCAACAGCAGTTACTTGGACAATTAGAGAGAAGCCCACCTGTACGCACACTTTGCACCCGCTGTTTTCACGGTTACGCGGGTGGCATGGCTTGTGCTAGCCCGTGCCTAGAGGAAGAAAAAGCGTCTTTGTAACCTCACTGGGGACACCCCTGATGGCTGAATGAGCGTCCACACTGTAAAGAGCATCACGGAAGTTTGATAGACCCCTTGCAAGTAATCAATCAAAGCCCATGTAAGGCAATTGCAGGTTTGCAATGCTTTGATGCCGACAGAATTCCCTTTTATCCAGGACCTTCTTTTGACTCTTCTAACGTGTCGTTACCTCTGACAACATCAGCAGGTAACCATGTAACAGAACTAAAAGAAATTGGCATGATTCTTTCAGTTGCACCCTTTTCTTTATTTCACGTTAATGAAAAGCAGCTGGAAGGTTTTAGCCTTTGCATCCTCATCCCTTCCCAGGGCTTCTTCTGACTCGGTGTAACACTACAAAGTTAGGTAAGGTTTCCAGGTTTTCCCTGGAAGCCTTTGTGGACAAGTCTAGAGAGAGGCCTGCTGAGCCCAGGCTTAGGAGCGGACCCGCTGTCCGTGGAGCTGGTGGTGTTGGAGGTGTTGGAGGAGAGAACTCGAGCAGGGTCTGGTCGCTGGGGCATGGTGGGACCTGCACATCTGAGCAACCCCCGGCGCATGGCCGTACCTGGCGTCCACCCGGCTGGGAGAGCAGAATTGACACTGAGCTGCTCTTCCAGACACATTTCAGTAGAGCCCGTGGGAATCCGGAGAACTGGTGTACCTGGGAGGTCAGAGATGCTCCATTTGACTTGCGCGCAAAAGCAAACAAAGATGCACTGGTATTTCAACCACTCAGTTTTAAGCACTGTATTTAGACAAGTATCTATCATCAGAGTCTCACCGTCGACTCCAAGCTTTCAGTCTCTTTCACCGGTAGGTTCCTGAAGCAAAGCTGGAGAAGACAGGCCTTGTTTGACCTGATTTCTTAATCCAGAAAGCAAAAAGGGTATATAACTCTCCCTGAGCATCCTCCTCATCTCAAAGACAGGGAAAGGTATTTTGAAATAGATCCATGCAATATTTATGTACTATTGACGCAATATGTGTTCCTTTCTTTTTCGAAATGCTGAAATACTGATTTTGTTATTCTCCTGGAAAACGGGGTGATCAATAAATTAGGAAGAAATAAAAGCAATGTCAACAGTATGGCGGTGTAAAGAGAAAGCGGTGAAGCTTTGCAGACTGTCAGCTAATGGGAGGAACACCTTTGGAGAAGGTCTAACACGTTCTGGCTGAATACAGGAGATCCCATTAAGGCTGCCATGGAGTCTGACTCGCGAGGATCTTCTCAGAGCAAAGGACAGACCCCAAAGCCAGGCTGATCCCAACTCTGCTCTGCAGCTGCGCCTGAAGGGTACAGGAGCCCGGCAGAAAAGGCTTTCCCCGTCATCCCAGGCTGCCTTGCTGAGCTTTACCAGCACCTCCTCCCAGCACTCCTCCTGCTGTGCCAGCCCCCCGTATCACCCCGTCTGCCCAGCAGCCTGCTACATGCAGAGCAGCCTGCAGCACGGGACGTGGCCAGGCCTACGGGAAGGGGACAAAGGGATGAGGGTGGGAAAGCAAAGCCAAGGCCCTGCCCTGCCCTGCACCTCTGGTCATATCACAGCACAGAGTGGCCAGGGAGCAGCCCAGAGGGAGCGCAGGCTCCTGCAGCTCACCCAGCACTTACCCTGTCATAGAGTTCAGAGTCCAGGCCCTGCATTTCCTCTTTGGGAGTGTTACCTGAAATAAAAGCCCTCGAAACCAAAAGTAGTTCAGAGAGCAGATACTGCTTTATTCGACGTTGGGTGCTAGGGGGAAAACCCACAAATCTAGCACACCTTACCGGGGTATTCATCCATTATTTATACACAAAATAGTCTCATTATTCCGCCTACCTTATACGTAACTCCACCTGGGCCTCCATATTCATCAGGATGACCGAATAGTCCTTTTTACCCGTGCGTATCCAACTTTGCTGCGTCGGCAAAACACTTCTGCGCAGGCGTGAGCGTCTCGGTGGTCGTTTGGGTCAGGAGACCCTTCCTCACGTTATCCTTTTAAGGTATCGAGTCATCTCAGGACAGTAAAAGTGTGCTGTAAGTTTGCCAACTCCTTGAGGAGGTTCTTTGAAGTCGCCATAACTCTCTTTTAATTGGTATAGGAGCACATATTTGACATATAGAAGAACCTTGGAGTGATTAACTCCTTCTTGTTATTCCATCCTTGGTGATTAACTACTTCTGGTTGTAGGCCTGCCTTTGGTAACAGTTCCCCCCTTGGGGACTTATTTAAAATATTTAATTAAGTCCCATAATAATAATAATATGCACTCTTATTTGTTAGTGAGACACAAACTTTGATTACACATTGTAGAAGCACAGAAAGACACACAAACCCTAAAATCTCTGGGACAGCAATCATTAAGACCTTCTTGACCCATAAGGACAGATCTGGGAACCAGGAAGTCAGCCAGTTCCATACTTCTTGAAATCCGTAATCTGTACCATCTTTTTGTACCTTATGTAAAACCTTAGTATGTTGCCAAATTTCCTTCAGATCTGTTGCAATTCTTCCAGATTGGTCCGCATAAACACAGCAGCTCGGATTCACCACAGTGCAAACCCCTCCCTGTGATGCTAAAATCATATCACGGGCAACCCTGTTTTGAACTGTCATTTTTCCAATTGGAGACACCTCTCCCTGTAGCGCTTTAATTGCATCCATTGTTTGGTTTTCGATAAATTCTAGTTCAGCTGAGCTGTTAACTATTGCTTTCTCTAATTCACTAACTCCTAACCATGGTACTTCTCCTGAAAATCTTCACGTAGGACCCGATCTGCGACTCTGTTTATTTTCCCTGTTACAGTGATGTTTGGAACTAACGCACCTAGAGTGCATGTCCCTGCCCAGTTTGGGGGTAAAGCCTTTCTAGCCTTATTCCCGCATAACCAATGCCAACCTGTACCTTCTGGAACTGGCCGTAACTCTGTCCTGATGGGTACAGGAGCACATACTTGATGTGTAGAAGAACCTTGAAGTGATTAACTACTTCTGTCTGTCTCCTCATTATCACTACCTGTAACATCAGCTCAGGGAATAACTATTTCTATACAGTAAGAAGGTCAGTAATTAGCTATTTTCTCACACAGTAAGAAAGTCAGTAAGAAACAATTACTTTAGAAACAAAGCACAGGCCTGCCTTTGGTGACACCCTGAGAGCGGTGACGGCCGGAGCCACAGCAACCGGGTGTGCTCTGCCTCCTGCCGCCGGGTCAGCCGCTGCCCGCTCTGTTCTCACAGTGCCAGTGGGGGGACTCGCCCGTGGGTCATGTCTCTTGCCCACCCAGAGGTCTGGGTACGCAAAGGCCCCAGAGGTGCTTCAGGAACCTGCAACCGGGCTGCCCTGTCTGTGCCCTTGTCTTCAGGTTCCTGTGTCACCTCCCCTCTTAGAGGGCTGCGCCGCCCTTATGCCAGCCTGACTAAGGTTTCCCTTTGGGAACTTGGCCAGCCGGTGGCACGGCATGCCTTGGGTATGTGGGGATGGAGTCCACCTTCTGTTCTGTCAGGGCCTCCCGCCTGCATATCTGGTGTGGAAGGAAGTTTGTCCAGTGACCTGAGAAACAACTGTATTCCTGCAGCTTCCAAAGAAAGAGGCTGGACGTGCAAAGAGTTCATCCAGAAAATATGTGCCTGGGTTGAGTTTATTGAAAGTTGGGAGGCAAGCAGTGGGGAATACGTGGGGTCCCGTGGGCTGAAGCTCTCTGGAGAAAGGACCTGCCTGGTTCAGTAGCCCTGCGTTTTGGAATCTCTCTCCTCCAGGTCGAGGGGGGATGCTCAGACGGGTTGCAGCTGGTTTTTTGGGCTTCACATGCAGAGTTGTCTCTGGGAGATGCTGCACCCGGAGCAAGTGTCCTGGTCCAGCAGGGCCAGACTGCAGGAGGCACAGATGTCACCCATGTCACCTCCTACCAATGGCCACCCCCTCCCCATCGCTGGCAGTGTAAGGGACTTGTCTTTGTGGATGTGCCCACGGATACGTGTGGGGCCTTGGAAAGGCCATGACCCAGCACCGAATCCCTGCGGAGATACACGGGGTGGGAGTGTATCCAGCTCACATCACCTGCACCATGATGACGTTGTTCATCCTACCTGCCAGAGCCCAGAGGGCATCTATAGGCCTCAGTGGCCCTGGCCGGACTCACCTGGGGCCTTCCCCACAGCCCTCCATGGGCTCGGGAGCTTTCATAAACACCCAGGCTGGGGCCTTCAGTCCGTGCATAAGCAACACTGCGCTGTGCCTGGCTGTGGTCCCACCATGGCCCGCTCTGAATTGTCCCCAGTCTTCTCTCTCTTAGATCTCCATTATCTCTGGTGGTTCACTATGACATGGTGGTGATATGGGGCGAGATCACGTACCTGTCCCTCTCCAGTGGTCTGTGCAAGCAGGGATTTCAGTTTTCCGTCTGCCTTAACGAGTGCTTTTGTTCTCACTGTCCGCATGGAGCTACCCCCAGTCACCAGTAGCACGCTAAAGATACAGGTTTTTTTCCTCCTCACATGACAGAGGAGAGTGTGTGTTTTCTTGAAGGTGGTGGTTGACAGAAAAAGTAAGAGAGCCAGGGTTACTTGGCAAGGAATTCACTAAAAAGGAAACCAGGGGTTCCCCAGGAGGTACCTGCTGCGTCTCAGCTGTGCCACTGTGGAAGCACAGTGAGCCCCTGGTCCAGCCCCTGTGGGGACTTGCAGCAGTAATTCTCCTAATGCCTCCACTACGTCTGCAGTGTCCCTGCGGCAGCCCACCCTGGGGCTGGTGCTTTTGGGCAACAAACCCCTGTATTTGCAGCTGCTTGAGAAGTCTCTTTCTTGCTTTCCAGAAATCCTGTTGGCCCATTCCTCCAGCCTGCCTCAGGAGGTGGGACTATTCCATTGAGGTCCAGGAGAGATGGGAGGCATGGAGATGGGAACCAAAGCATCTGCCAGTGAAGGTCTGCAGCAGTAAGTGTGTGCAGTTCCTGCCATGTCTGCCCTGGCACAGTTTCTTTCTTGGCAGTGAGTCAGCAACGGGTCAAGGATCCTGAGCCATGGGACTGGATACAGCATCCTCCAATTTCTCCTGGCCTTGGGATGTCCTTGGTCAGCCCCTACCTCCAGGTACCTCTCTGCTCCAAGAGAGTGCTTAGGGCTTGTCCTGAGCTGAGGACAGGGGGTACGGATGGGACCGCAGGTGTGTGGGGCTGTGGCAGGATGGGTCTCAGGGTGTGAGAGCATCTTTGTCCCTGCTGTTGCAGCCTCACAGCCCTGCCAGCCATCTAAACGAGGCATTAGAGGTGGACGGAGCCTGGCAGGAAGAGCAGAAGGATGGGGAAGAACAAAGCCCCTGCAGGGCTGGCGGCGAGAGCACATCTGGTTCTCCAGGAGCATCTTTCTGAGCAGGGCTGGTGCTGTCCCCTCCCGTGCTGCCCCACTCTTCGCAGCCAGCCGCAGTGGACAAGATGCAGCTCCTGCACTGGCTGGGAAGGTGCCAAGAGCTGCTGCTGCCTGGAGAAGAGGAGAAATGACGCCTCCAGGGCATGGGAGACTGCCAGCCCCGACAGCCTGGGCAGCCGCAAGGGACATGTGGCACCTCAGAGCTCAGCCACAGCTGCTCCCAGTGGGAGCGACCAGCCTGTGCCTGAAACAGGTTTCTCTGTTGCGATTAGGAAGGGAGGTGCTGCTGCAAAGCCCCAGTGTGGTTCCAGAGTGTTTTGTAGGGGCAGGGTCCTGGCACCTGCTGGTCCTGGGGCGCTGTGCAGACCGTTATGGCCAGTTTTGTGCTGCGCAGCTGCTCGTCATTACCAGTCTTGAGTCGGACCTGTCAAGGCCTCTGGTAACCTTCCACTGGCACTTGTCCACTTGATAAATGAGTCTTGGAAACTCCTTCATTTTCATACCTCCCTCCAACCTAGAGGTTCACGTTTCTCCTTCGGGGCAGCCACACTTGCTGTTCTCCCCATCTAAATCGTGTCTGTGCAGAAGCACAAGAGGTGAACAGCCTCTTTGCTGGTACGTCTGTTTCCTCTCTATTACCAGAAGGACTCGGGACCCACCACTATTGTTTAGTGCAGGTATTATCAACATTCAAAGCCAGACCCTTCTGTTTGTATCCAGCACCGTCATGGTTTACAGCAATGAGGACCACACAGCCGCTTGCTCACTCCCGTCCCCAGCAGGGCAGGGAGAAGAGGGAGAAAAGGAAGGGAAAGGGAAAAAAACCCCACGGGTTGAGATAAAGACAGTCTAATAAAACAGTACAGAAGAGGAAAAATAACAATAATACTAATAATAATGTTAAAAGAATATACAATGAAGTGATACAACACAAGTCGCTCTAACCATCCGATGGTCGGTGGCCCAACCTGTCATGAGCAGTGATTGCGTATCCCTGACCTGGACAACCCCCACTTACACACTGAGCGTGTGTCAATGGTGTGGGGTATTCCTTTGGTGGCTTGTCCTGTCTGTGCTCTCTCTCAGCTTCTGTGGGAAGCTGAAAAAGTCCTTGACTAATGTAAACATCATTTAGCAACAACTTAAACCAATCTGTGTTATCAAAGTGTTCTCATACTGAATTGGTAGAGCAGGTGGCTTTTCAGGACTCATTTATCAAGGAACTAAGAAAGGTGTGGGTTCAAGGAGTCCAGTGCCTACCTTTCCATTGCATGTGATTTAGCTGACCGCTTTATCCCATAAACCTGACAGCCTAAGTGAGCCGTCTTTGAGCTCTCCCTGCCAGGTAGCGTGGCTCCATGGCAGTGATCTCCCCTCGAGCTGGGACGCCTCTCAGGGTTGCACCTCAAGGCAGGGAGACCTTTTACCAATGGCAGATCTTTGATGAGCAGCCGATATCACCCGTAATCCTGTAGTATGGTAACTTTGATTTGCCTTGGTAATTTGATAGCGTGCTGAACCAATGCTAATGGAACATATACGGTCCTTTGGACATAACTGTTGGCCAACTCTGAGACTAAGTCTGGATCCAGCCACACCTGGACTCCTTTCTGAGAAGGAGTGCAGAAAGCAAGGGGATCCATTCTGAACCTCGTGACTCAATGGGAGGTCTTCCCTTCCCCTCTGTCTCCCTGTGTCTCTGTGAATCATTCTAACTCCAGCAGTAATTAATAGAATGAACTTTGCGATTGAACTTTGTTAAGCTGCACTATGACAACAGCCCGTTAAAACTGCTTTGCTAACACCTTTGACGGTGGTTCTTCAAGTGATCTAAATCACCCATTCACGATAGCACTGAGATACCCAAGTACAGGCGGGTGAATGAAAGCCTGTGTGGGAAGCCAGCTCCTCAACTCACGAGAGAGACCAGTCGAAGGGGAGGTGGTCAGTCCTGAGCCCGGCACCTGCCTGGGCTGCAGCCTCCGCACAGTCTCTATTCTGGAATGAGAGCTCTGGAACACCACGGAGATGTGCGGGGCTTGGTAGGTCTCTCCTAAGAAGACCTGTGCCCCACTGGAATAGAGTCACCCCATCACAGAGAACAGAGCTGGAAGGCATCGGGCATTTCTTGCTTCTCACCTGCTTGTTGGACCCCTGAC
This sequence comes from Rhinoptilus africanus, assembly GCA_013400135.1. NCBI lineage: Eukaryota > Metazoa > Chordata > Aves > Charadriiformes > Glareolidae > Rhinoptilus > Rhinoptilus africanus. Next base: position 78,352 of record VXBO01006406.1, on the reverse strand, counting down.
ATGGCTGGGGAAGCTGGAAAAGGTGACCTTGCAGATAGACCTGTGTGAGTGAAATCCTCTTGATGGTCCCAGAGCACATGGGATGCATGTCATGGGGGCAGATCACAGAATCACAGAATCACAGGGTTGGAAGGGACCTTAATAGATCATCTTGTCCAACCCCCCTGCCAGAGCAGGGCCACCTTAGAGCAGGTGATGATGGCATTGATGGCAGTGATGATAATGGCAGTGTCTCCCTAACTGTAATAGCCACAGGCAACAGGCAAGTCAAAGCTTGCAAGGACGGGCAAAAACTTTTGTTGGAACCGCTGCTCTTGGCTGGGAAAAGCAGGGAGCTTCCCACCCCCGTGCACATCGCTCCTCAGGGCTCTGCCCAAACACAGGTCTCCTTCCCCCAGCACGTGCAGGCCTCATGAAACCAGCTCTGTCCCCTTGTCACTCCAGTTCCCTCTCACATGGTGACTGATGCTTCCAGGACATGAGTTTCCAAAACAGCTGGGTCAATGCAAGGAGCAGCAAGTGTGGGTCTGCCCCCCAGGGAAGGATGAACCTGGAGCTGAGGGTGGCCACAACACTGGCTGTGCCCTCACCAGCCGGTATCTCAGCAGGGTGTTGGTCACAGGGCCCGTCGAGGGCACCAGAAAGGGTGAGGGGATGAACCGTCTCAGGGTCTGTCCAGGAGAGGCCTATGGCTGCCCTCTGGGCCCTGATGGGTGGGATGAACCACCTCTTTGTGGTGTAGGTGATGTGAGATAGACCCCTCCTGCCCCATCTGTCTCCACAGGGATTTGGTGCTGGGTCAAGGCCTTTCCAAGGCCAGACACGTGTCACTGGGCTTTCAGTGACACAGATCTGCTATGCTCATGATGGCAGGCCAAGAGAAGCCAGCTCCTGAGTCCTCTGAGGGGACCCCGGGAGAATGCCAAGAAGCCCCCACTCCAAGGCAGGGGTCTGCCCAGGCTGCTGCAAACATCCGGGGACCAGGAGGACCGGGAGGAAAACACCGCCTTGTTCAGCATGACGGCTGTGGAATGTACTCAAGCACAGCATCCTGAATCCTCCTGACTTCTGAAAAACAAGTGATACTCTGAGCCAGGGGGCTCAGCACCCCTCATCGCCATCCCAGCCACGGAGGAGATCAACGCAGCCAGGCAAGTCCAACCCCTCGGCTCAAGCGGGGCCTCCTGGAGATGGTTGCCCAGGACTTTTGAATACCTCCAAGGATGGAGACTCCACAATCTGTCTGGACAACCTGTTCCAGCAAGACCACGGGGAAACCAATGGCTTTCTTTCCAACCAGCTCCTTGACATATTTGTCTGAGTTCCTGTTCATCGGATGAGGAAAGAGCGTGAGAGAGCAGGAGCAATATGTGGGACAGATTGACACCGTGATGGTGTCAGATGTAGAGAAAACAGCTCTCTGGATATGGAGTCTTGAAGGAGCCCTTCAGATGTGCTCGTTCAGTCATTTCTGCGGGGTCGTCCTTTCAGTCTTGTGAATGGCTCAATCCTTTTCGGTGGTGCTGCGCTTATCTCTCATGCTCACCTGTCCGCATGACTGTGAGGGAGGAGTTCACAAGAAAAGCCAAAGGAGAGAAGAAGCGATGGGCTGTGTCGAGGGCAAAGATCAATCACCCCCTGCAGCGTAGGCAGCCGTTGCCTGCAGTGCTTGCCCTGAGTTTGACTCAGGCTCTTAAGGTCCAGTGGCTGGAGCTAGTCACAGCCACTGTAGCAGGGAGCTCCCATTGATCTTCTAATTTACCGTACTTCTCTTAGCACGACCAATAACTTTTGTTTGTGACTAGAACGTGGATTTGGAAGCCTGGGAGGTTTTGTAGGTTTGTTTTCTTTTAAATCTGGAGCATTAGGATTGTCTCCCAAGCACACTGGCTTAAAAAGCATAAAAAGAGGAAATGAAAATGTCCACTGTCTTCAGGAGGCAAGGGATGGAGCCTCAAATTTTGACTCGGTTGGGAAAAAGGCCTTGGGGCTGAATGTTGTGAGAATGGCTGTACCATCGCTAGAGGGCTCCTGGGCTCTTCGGTGGCACCACCTGCATTGACGCCTCGGCTTTGCCCTCCTTGTTCCCGCTCTGCAAATAGCCATTCCCTGCCTGGTTTCCCAGCTCTCCTGGTTCCCCGAACTCTCGATTCCTGGGCAAGGGCTGGGACTCAGCCAGGGTCAAGAATGAATTGTTCCCTGCCATTGTAGCATCTTGTCACCATAAGCAAGAGAGGTTCTGGCAAGGCTGGAAATATATAAAGCCCACCAGGAAAGGTGGAGGGGGAATGGAGAACTTGTCTCTGCCCTTCCACACTGGAAAGCCTGTCCTTCCTCTGGCAGAGCAGCCACCAGAAGACACCTTGCCCTTAGGGCCAGTGGTTCCTCCTGTGGGAACCAGACCCTGTTGGGCAGGACAGCTTGCCCTCCTCTCCACATGCACATGGACACCTTTGGGGTTTCCCATTAGGCTTGCAGGGAAGACTGCCATCTGAGAGCATCAGGGGGTATACTGAGATCTGCATGGAATCGCAGGGACCTGCGTGACTGCAGACAAGTGACGCCTGAGGGGACCTAGGGAAACACCAAGGCAGGGAAATCCCGAGGCCAGCAATGCCAGTGAGAAGTGGGGGTGTGTTGGTGTGGGAGCTCCTGCTCTTGCTGCCCTCAGCCCCCTTGGAAATGCCAAATAAAGTTGCCTGGGGCCAGCTCACAGCTGGGGCCACCAGCCTGTGACCTGCAGGGATTTGGGCAGGAGGGTGCAGATCCGGAGGGTGGTGGACAGCAGCACAGGGGCACAGCAGCTCCCCTCGGGCTGGCCCTGCTCAGGCAGCTCACACCATTCTTGCCTCACAGGGAACTTGGGCAGGCGCAGGGAGGGGAAGGGAGCACCCAGAAAAGGAAATCATAGAATCACAGAATAGTTAGAGTTGGAAGGGACCTTAAAGGCCACCCAGTGCCACCCCCTGCCCTGGGCAGGGACACCTCCCACCAGCCCAGGCTGCTCCAAGCCCCATCCAACCTGGCCTTGAACCCCTCCAGGGATGGGGCAGCCACAGCTTCTCTGGGCAACCTGGGCCAGGGGCTCACCACCCTCACAGACAAGAATTTCTTCCTCAGATCTCATCTCAATCTCCCCTCTTTAGTGTAAAACCCTTCCCCCTCGTCCCGTGGCTCCCCTCCCAGATCCAGAGTCCCTCCCTGTGTTTCCTGGAGCCCCCTGAGGGACTGGAAGGGGCTGGAAGGTCTTCCCAGAGCCTTATCCTCTCCAGGCTGAACCCCCCCAGCTCTCTCAGCCTGTCCCCACAGCAGAGGGGCTCCAGCCCTCCCAGCATCTCCGGGGCCTCCTCTGACCCCGCTCCAACAGCTCTGTGTCCTTCTGCTGTTGGGAGGTCCTGCAATGGTGGATCCCTGGATGACACAGGTCTCTCTGAGGGAGTTGGGGAGGCACCCGGAGGGCAGCCGGGAGAGGTGAGCCCAGGCAGTGGAAGAAGGGGAGGTGTGAGCCTGCAGGAGGGGAAGGGAGGAGACCTGAGCCATTGTCCTGGGAGGGGAAGGGATCCGACATTGTAGCAAACAGAGTATCCTGGTTCAGGCAGGGGTCAGTGGAGGAGATGTCAGCATGCATGGAGGGAAGGGACTTTGAGCATCCCAAGAGGGGAAGGAAGGAGATGTGAGTGCTCCAGAGTAGAGAATGAAAGGGGTGTCAGCATGAACAAAGGAGGAATGGAGGGTGGGAGCAGACAGGGAGGGCAGCAGGGAGAGGTGTGACGAGGCACCGTGGGGAGCTGTGAGCTGCATGGGAGGCTGGAGGAGCTTTGTAGGGGAAATGAGGTGCTCGGGCTGTGCAGGGAGAGGAAAGGCCGGGGATGTGATTGCTTACAGCAGGCCTGGAGGGAGTCCAGGAGCTTGCAGAGGGGAAGAGAGAGGGTGAGGGTGCTGAGGGAGGGGATGGGATGTGAGCAAACAGGGTGGTGTGGTGGATTGACCTTGGCTGGACACTAGGTGCCCACCAAGGCGCTTGCTCGCTCCCCTCCCCAACAGGACAGGGTGAGAAGATACGCTTTAAAACTCATGGGACAAGATAAAGCCAGGGAGATCGCTTACCAGTTACCATCATGGGCAAAACAGACTCAACTTAGGGAAATTAATTTAATTTGTTGCCAATTAAGCATAGCAGAGTAATGAAAAATAAGAAAAAATCTAAAAGGATCTTCCCCCCAGCCTTCCCTTCTTCCCAGGCTCAACTTCACTCACAATTTCTGCTCCACCATGGACCTCCACAGGCTGTGGGGGGACAACCTGCTTCACCATGGTCTTCACCAGTGTCTGCAGGAGAATCTCAGCTCTGGCACCTGGAGCACTCCCTCCTTCAGAGGTGTTCCTCTCGCTTTCTCACTTCTCTCTCCCAGGTGCTGTCATGCGGCAGTTTTTATCCCTTCTTAAATATGGTATCACAGAGGTACTACCACCGTCGCTGATGGGCTCAGCCTTGGCCCGCAGATGGTCCATCTTGGAGGTGGCTGGAACAGACTGTGTTGGACATGGGGATGCTTCTGGCATCTTCTCCAGCATCTTCTCCGGCATTTTGTCCCCTCACTATGAAAACCTTGTGATGTAAGTCCCATGCAGGTGGGCACTGGGAGGTCTGATGTGCCCAGGGCTGAGGGGATGTGAGCTTGCCTGGAGGGTAAGGCAGGGGTGGAACCGAAGGGTCTGGGAGTGCTGGGACAGCACGCCCTTGGGAGGGTCTGCGTGACAGCGGGGGTCAGGCAGGGGATGATGTGTGCCAGGGGTACACTAGAGGAGACCTGAGTCTGTGAGGACTGGTCAGCAGTGGGAGCTGCCTGGGGCCAGGGTGGGCAGGGGTGGTGACCATTGGGGTGCTGGGGGGGTCCAGGGGTGCTGGCAACACTTGCGGGTCCAGGGTGGGCAGCAAGCATGGCAGTGCCCAGCGGTGCCATTGACCGTTGAGGCACCTTCAGGGACCTCCAGATCAAAACGTGTCAGGGCCGGGGGCACTGATGCAAAACAGCTCAGCTCGGTGGCACCAAGAGTCCTGTCTCCCTTCTGCTGTGCCGTCCCATGGGCGGTTTGAGCACCTCTACTCCAGGACAGACACAGCTCCTCTCCCTGGAGCATGCTGCCAGGTGAGATGGCCCCATGCCCAGGAGGAGTTTGGGGGAGTGCTCGGCACCTGGCAGAGAAACCACAGCCTTGGAATCCCATCCTGCCAGTGCATCCAGCACAGGGTTTGCAGATTTGCTGGTGTTACTGGGTGGGGAGATGGAGCCTGTGGTTCTGTCAGTTAAATGGGCACAGGCTGGAGCAGTTCCTGGGCTGTTTCGAGCGGATCCCTCTGCCCCGGTGCTGTACAGCTCACAGTGCCCACTCCTCAGGGAGGGAGCTGCAGGAGCAGAGCTGCTGCAGGTCCAAGGTTGCCGCACCCATCGCTGGCTGGACCTGCAGGGATTGCCCTTCTCCGCTGTGCTTCGGAAACCCACCAGTGCTGCTGAGCAGTGCTTTGGCTCTGTTTGTGTGGTGGCCCCTCTCCCCGTGTCGTTCACATCTCCGTCACGGCAACCCCACCTCCCTGTGCGAGCCACTCGACAGGACAAATGGTGTAGCAAGGCGGTGGTGGCTGCCGGACTGTCATCCAGCCCAGGCTGGTCTCATATCAGCAGAGGGGTCCTGTCCTTCAGATGAGAATCCCGCGTCTCCCACTGCACCCCCCCAGCCCTAGGACACAGCTGTCCCACAGCCCTTGGCCCACAACCTGTAGATACAGCTACAGACGGGGACGTTGACACATAAATGAGCTTTCTAGTTTCCCCAGAAACAACTGCATTTCCACAGGAGACACCAGTCAGTGAAAGTGTTGGGGTCACTGGGGTTTGGAAATGCCATCCGAGAAGTGATGCGCTACCCTGATCTCATGGTACTGTTCCCAAAGTCTTGCTCACCAGACCTCTACCAATACCACCGCAGATCCTACACGTGCTTCTGATTGCTGTGGCTCCCCAGTGCCCACAGTTACCTGAGGAGCTGGGGATGTCTCTTCCTTGCTTCTAGACCCCACACTTCCTGGTTCCCAGGCAGGTCCTCCACCAAGCCACCGCACCTCCTCTCTTCTGAATAAGCCGACAGCCACAGCTTGGTCTGGTGGAAGGCTGGAGACGTGGGGGCACTTGTCTCCTCCCTCCCTAGAGCTGAGGATGGCAATTACTGTCAAGAAGGGGCTTCCCATTTGAGGACAACCATGAGCCAAACTGGGAGCCACAACTGTATGACAAGCCAGAGCACACAGCACCTCTGCTCAAAACCACCGGAGGAAGAGCACCAGCTATTTGGGGCAGGAGATGCTGAGCAAAAGACCCAAGACATAAAGAGGAGACACAAAGCAAGAGACCTGAGGGCATGCATGAGGAGAGGAGTGAGGAGGAGGCAGAGGAGACCTGTAGGAGGGGGCTCTGTTGGCAGAAGGTGGAGGTGGTACACCTCTGAGGGACTGCAGCCCAGGGAGTGCTGATGCCGGATCAGGACGTTGCTGAGAGAACGAATCCTATCGAGGAACCCCCACTGGAGCAAAGGAGCAGTAGGAAGACACTTTTGAATATCACCATGGATGGAGACTCTACGTCTCTGAGCATGCTGTTCTGGTGTTTGACCACCTAAAAGAGTGTTTTCTTCTGCATGGGTGGAATTTCCTGGATTTTTAATTGTTGCCTGTTGCCTCTTGTCCTGTCTGTGGGAACAACTGAAAAGTGTCCGGCTCCCTCTTCGTTCCCTCCCACCAGATATTTGCAGGGCTCTGCATGTCCCCTTGTTGAATATCCATCATGAGGTCCCTCTCAGCCCAGCTGTCCTGCCCATCAAGCTCCGTCTGGCCGGCAGCACGACCTTCTGGCATGCTCCCCACTCCTCCCCACTTCGTGTCACCTGCGAAGCTGCGGAGGGTGCATCTGCCCCAGTGTCCAGGTCATTAATGAAGACGTTGAACAGGACCGTCCCCTGCATCCACCCCTGGGGTAGACCGCTGGCGACTGGCCTCCAGCTGGGCTTTGTGCCACTGATCAGCACGCTCCGGCCTGGCCATGTGGCCAGTCTTCAGTCAACCTCACTGTCCACTCACCTGACCAGACTTCTCCAGTTTCTCTATGAGGACGTTATGGCTGACAGTGTCAAGACCCTTACTGAGGCAGAGGTAAGCAGCACCACTGCTCTTCCACCATGCCAGGTGCCTCATTGCAGAAGGCCATCAGGCTGGGGAAGCACAGTTTCCCCTTTGGCAGTCCATGCTGACCACTCCCCATCTGCTTGTAACTGTTCCTCACGAACTTGGAAATGGTTTCCAGGGCGTCATTCTTGAAGACAGCAGTGATACTTTGCTCTCTTCCAGTGCTTAGGAAGCTCTCCCACCCCCCACAACCATTCAAAGTTAATTTAGATCCAGCTCCCCCAAGCGCTCCAGTGCTCCTGGTGGGTCTCCATACTGCATCCATCCAGAGAGGCCCCGCACCTGCTCACTACCCAGCGCATCCTTGGCCCTGCGCTCCCCTATGCTCAGCACTGCACCCCATATTCCCGGAGCTGCCCCCCACGTTCCTGGTGCCCCCGGGGCCTCCTCTGCGGGGCCGCAGGCACACCTGGGTCCCTTCCCAGCTTTTGCGGTGCAGAGCCATGGGCCCCAGGCCATCGGGTCCTCCTGGCTCCCGCCTGTTTCCTCTGTGGCCTCATCTGCCTCGGGCCACCCAGGGGTGACAGGAGAGTGGGATGGGGACAGGGTGAGGGCATGGGGTCAGCCCCTGCTGTCACCTTGGGGGACTGCAAGGGGACCCCAGGCCCATGTCCTCTGGCCCCCCCAGCCCACCATGTCCACGCACCCAGTGCCACACGTGTCTTGGGGACACAGGGCACATGGGGACACGGGCCGGACTCTGTACCAGTGACACAGGGGCAGCGGGGCCGGTGCATCCCGACCCCGTGCCCCCCCCCCACCGGCTGCCATCCGTGGGCCCACGTCACCGCTGCCCTGGCCACGCGGTGGTGCACAACAGCCCCAGCACCGAACCGCTGACCCGTACCCGGCCGGACACCGGCTGCTTCCTGCCCCGGGCTGACCCGCCGCCGCTCGGCCCGCTGGGCCGCGGTT
>VXBO01006406.1:47351-59345 GCA_013400135.1 Rhinoptilus africanus | reverse complement strand
TTGGCCGGATCCCCATGGTCCCTGCGGCCCCTCTGCTGACTTGCCCCTTGCCAGCCCCGCGTGCCGCTGCTGCTGAGCCGCATGAAGGAGGTGGGGAAGGTCTTTCTGGCCACCAACAGCGACTACAACTACACTGACGTGAGTAGGGGCTGTCTGTGTCTGCACCCACTCCCCCCTCCCCATTCCAGTTTCCTCCAGTGTGTGGGTGGGGTGTTAAAGCCCCACCAGGACAGTGGCCCCGCCAGGACAGTGGTGAAGATGCCGGGTGTCCTTGCAGGCCATCATGTCCTACCTGTTCAACTTCAGCGATGGGGACAAGGTGAGTCTGTCCCTGCTCTGGGGCTGACTGGGGGTGTGTGGGTGCGTGTGTGTGTGTGTGTGGAGTGTGCAGGGTGCCATCGACAGCCCCTCGCTGACCCCACCCCATCCCAACACTCGGCAGGCCAAGACCCCGCAGCGTCCCTGGCGATCCTATTTCGACCTCATCGTGGTAGACACCCGCAAGCCGCTCTTCTTCGCTGAGGGCACTGTCCTGCGCCAAGTCAACACGGTGGGGACCCCTCCATCACTGTGGGGGACAATGGGCACCATCTGGGCATGGTGGGGGCTCTCATGGGGACAGTCGGGGTGATGTTCACCATTGGGTGGGCACCGGGCAGCCACAGCTAATGGTAAACCTCCCCCCCCCGACCCCATCCCGGTGTTCTCTTGTCCCGCAGGACACAGGGAAGCTGCGCATCGGGACTTACACTGGCCCGCTCCAGCACTGCGCTGTCTACTCTGGTGGTGAGCACCCGGCTGGGCGCCACGGGCAGCACAGGGGGGACGTGCCTGCGCCTGCGCCCTGACACCCTGCTGCCGCAGGATCCTCGGACGTGGTGTGTGACCTGCTGGGCGTGAAGGGCAAAGACATCCTCTACATGGGGGACCACATCTTTGGGGACATCCTCAAGTCCAAGAAGCGGCAGGGCTGGCGCACCTTCCTGGTGGTGCCCGAGCTGGCCCGTGAGCTGCAGGTCTGGACAGAGAAGAGCGGTGAGCAGCGCCTGGCCAGGGACATGGACCCTGCCCAGCCTTGGACATTGGCCGAGCCCCGCTGGGGGAGGTGTCCAGAGCCTCCTACCTGGCTCGATGGCAAAACTGCCCCTGGTGGAACATGCCCCGACACCCCTGTGTCAGTCGTGCTGGGAAGCAGGGGCTGTTGCCCATGCTGATCTGTCCCTGTTGTCCTTGCAGAGCTGTTTGAGGAGCTGCGGAGCCTGGATCTTGTCCTGGCAGAGTTGTACCAGTGAGTGGGCATGGGGCAGGCAGGTGACATGGTGGGGTGCAGGCACCAGTGGGGGCCTCTCCAGGCCAGCCCCCAGCTGGGTCTCTCCCACTCCAGGCATTTGGACAGTGGCAGCAGCGAGCGCCCAGACATCAGCTCCATCAAGCGTCGGATCCAGGTGACGCCCAGGGCACCATCCCAGCCCCCTGCCTCAGATCCCCACTATGGGGGGCACCCTGGGGGGGCTCTTGGGTGCCCTGACCATCCCCCTGTGCCCGCAGAAAGTCACGCATGAGATGGACATGTGCTATGGAAAGATGGGCAGCCTCTTCCGCTGTGGCTCGCGCCAGACGCTCTTTGCCAACCAGCTGATGCGCTACGCTGACCTTTATGCCGCCTCCTTCATCAACTTCCTCTACTATCCCTTCAGTTACCTCTTCCGGGCACCCCCGGTCCTGGTATGCAGCCCCCTCACCGGTCATGCCTCAGTTTCCCTCCCTGCTTGAGGAGGAGGGTACAGGGCTGATGGGGGCGTTTGGTGGGCACACAGCGCCTCGGCTGGCCAGTGCTGGCCCCTCTCCACAAGCCTTCTCCCTGCTGCAGATGGCACACGAGTCGACAGTGGAGCACAGCCGCCTGGATGCAGGGGAGGTGGGCACAGCCACAGCCCCCTGGCTGGCCCAGCACAGCCACCCCGGACAGCAGGTGTGTGGCAGGGGACAGAGGGGCATGGGAATCCCAGCAGCAGCACCCCCATGCTGGTGGGGTCCTGTGCCTGCTGAATCCTCCCCTCCATCTCAGGTCACTGGGGTCCCCCCAGACTCCAGCGGGGAGGAGGAGGATGATGGAGAAGCCTGAGCCCACCCCAGCAGCAAGGGCTGCTGAGCTGGCAGGTGCCAGCCCACGTGGAGGCATTCGGTGGCCCTGGACCACTGCCAGCTGGCAGACCAAAGCCACTCATGGCCAGCCACCGCCTCCAGTGGCCACAGGATGGCTGGTGGCCCTGGCCCATGCCCCGTGTCATGCCTCTCCCCATGCAGTGGTGCTCCTTCTCCCGGTTGCGCCAGGAGCCAGGTCCCTGACCCCACGGGCTGCCCCGTGCCCCCCACTTCACTCGTGGCCCCCCTGGCATCAGCTGCATCTCCCAGCCAGCTTGATGCCAGTCTGGGGCCACCCAGCACCAGGGAGAGCCAGCAGCACTGCGGCTCTGGGCATCGCTGGAAGCCCACCTGGCAGCGGTTGGTGGTCCCAGCAGCTCCAACCCCAGGGGTCACCGCAGCGCTGGGCTCAGGGTGGGGGCGAGTGATGTTGCTCAGGCACAGGAGGCCTCTGGAGCCGACTGCTGCTCCCTAGGAATCCCTCCTTTTCCCTGCTATCACCCTCTTCTCTTTTCTACCTTTTTCTATTTATAAAAGATACTCAAACACCTGGCACCACAGAGACATAAAATTGGCTATTTTAAAAGAAAACTGCTTTGCCCCCGCACCTGGGAGGTAGGGGCAAAGAGCAATTCCCAAATCTTCGTCTAGTAGCTGGGACAAGTGCAAGCCCCGAGGCAGAGTGTGGCCACCCTGAGTCACCTGCCCCTCTGCCAGTGCTGTCCTGCACCCTGGAGGAGGGGGCCAGGTCTGCCGCGACTTCCAGATCCTGCTCCGACTTCTTCCAACGTCGAAGTTCTCAATAAAGATGCTGAGCCAACGCTGGTGGTGGCTGTATCACCAAAGAGTGGGATGAGGACAGGACCACCACTTGCCGGGGACAGGAGGGTGACAACGGGGCTGCCCTCCAACTTTCGTGGCAGTTACTCTGCTTTACTCCTCTTCTAGCAGCAGGGAACCATGGTGGGGGCAACCCAGCAACCAGCTCTGGGAGTGAGAACAGCCCTTGAGGGAGGGGGGCTGCTGTAGGGGCTCTGTGTGCACTCCCAGGGTTTGGCTGGCCCATCCTGGACCCCCAGCCCTGCCCAGGGGTCTTCCCAGACCCAGACGGCTGCATCCCAAGGACCTCTACAACCCTGGCCTGTACCACCTCCAGCCTCTTTAGGGCCCGTGTGGAAGCTGCTGTGGTCCCACAGGTGCCCCAGTCCCTCCAGCCCCTCACCGCTCTGGCATAGCTGGTGCTGCCACATGGGACTGGAGACATCGGGTCCATGCATGTCTCTCAGTGGCAACCCTCCAGATGCTGTACAGGTAGGGCACAACGCAGCTCTGAGGAAACCATAGAATTGTCAGGGTGGGAAGAGACCTTAAAGATCATCCAGTTCCAACCCCCTGCCCTGGGCAGGGACACCTCCCACTAGACCAGGTTGCCCAGAGCCTCATCCAGCCTGGCTTTAAAAACTTCCAGGGATGGAGTTTCCACCCCCTCTCTGGGCAACCTGTTCCAGTGTCCCACCACCCTCATGGTGAAGAGCGTCTTCCTAATGCTCATTCTGAAATGACCCATGTCTAGTTTTAATCCATTCCCTCTAGTCCTACCATTACCCGACATCCTAAAAAGTCCCTCACCAGCTTTCTTGTCGGCCCCCTTCAGATACTGGTAGGCCTCCCAGGAAGGCTCCTGGGAGCATTCTTTTCTCCAGATTGAACAACCCCAACTCTCTTAGTCTGTCTTCGCAGAAGTGCTCCAGCCCCCAGATCATCCTCATGGCCCTATGTTCCAGCCCGTCCATATCTTTCTTGTAGTAGAGGCTTCAGAGCTGGAGGCAGTGCTCCAGGTGGGGTCTCACCAGAGCAGAGGGGGACAATCCCCTCCCTGGCCCTGCTGGCCACGCTTCTCTTGATGCAGCCCAGAATACGGTTGGCTTTCTGGGCTGCAAGTGCCCACTGACGGCTCACGTTGAGCCTCTCATCCACCCGCACCCCCAAGTCCTTTTCTTCAGAGCTGCTCTCCAGCCAGTCACTGCCCAGCCTCTATCGGTGCTTGGGATTGCCCCGACCCAGATGGAAGACCTTGCGCTTGTTCTTGTTGAACTTCATAAGGTTGGCATGGGCCCACCTCTCCGGCCTGTCCAGATCCCTCTGGCTGGCCTCCCTTCCCTCCAGCGTGTCGGTCACCCCACAGCTCGGTGTCATCGGCAAACTTGCCGAGAGTGCACTCTGTGCCACTGTCCATGTCGTTGACTATGATGTTAAACAAGACCAGTGCCAGTACTCATCCTTGAGGGACTCCACTTGTCACTGGCCTCCACTTGGACATGGACCCACTGACAGCCACTCTCTGGGTGCGGCTGTCGAGCCACTTCTTTATCCACTGAACCATCCATCCATCAAACCCATATGTTATCAGCTTGGAGACCAGGATGTCATGCGGGACAGTGTCAAAGGCTTTACTCAGGTCCAGGTAAATGTCAGTTGCTCTCCCCTTGCCTATTGATGTTGTGACCTTCTCATAGAAGGTCACCAGGTTTGTCAGGCACGATTTGCCCTTGGTGAAACCATGTTGATTGCACCCAGTCATTTCTGCGTTATTCTCCTGCCTCAGCAGTGCCTCCAGGAGGATCTGCTCCATAATCTTACTGGGTGTGGAGGCAAGACTGACTGGCCTATAGTTCCCTGGTTCATCATCTTTTCCCTTTTCCAGTCAGTGGGGACTTCACCAGACTGCCATGACTTTTGGAAGATAATAGAGAGCAGTTTAGCAACCTCATCCACCAGTTCCCTCAGCCACTTCCCTCAAATCCCTCAGGACATTGCTTTCAAAACATTGGAAGGTGCCTGGCTCGCTGCAGAGTCTGGCTGCCATCATCCTACAGCAGGAAAAGCGAGTCACTTCACAGCAGAGGAGCCAAGGGCAGCCCCAGGGGACACAGTCCATGTCTCCAACCCCAGACCTTGCACAGTACTCAATAGGCCACACTCCATCTCTACTGCAAGTTTTTATATATTTATAACCAGTGCTTGTATATTTAAAACAGCCTTATTACATGCCTCCCCTACATATTTACATCTGAGAGGCAACAAGAGTCAGTGGAGTGCATGCAAGGCAGCACAGGGAGCAAGCAGCCTGCACCTCGCTGCGAATCCCTCAGCAGCACTTTGGGGGATACAAACTCAAACCTTCCAGCTCTGCCACTTCTGGCAAAGCCTTGTTTTTACGGAAGAAGAACTGAGTGTCCTCCTCAGCATCCAGGATTTCACTGAGGGATGACACCACAGGGTCGTGGTCCTTCAGCATCTCTGGGTAGTGGCTCCCAGCCCGCTCTATCCGCAGCGAGCGCCGCACCGGTGTCAGAAATTTCATCTCCTGGCCTTCCAGCAACTCCTTTCCTCTGCAGAGAGCACAAGAGCCTTTAGGTAAACCCTGCAGAGGAGCGGCGGCAGAGAGGGCGCTTGCTGCCAGGAGCGGGCAGCTCAGCCTTACCTGGATGCAGACGTAACTTGTAACTTGATTGAGACAGGCAGGCTGGTCAGGGACCTCCCCATCAGGCAGGGAGTTGCTGCCACGCGCTGCATCTCACTTGGGCAAGGCGTTGTCAGCTCGCAAGGAACGGGCTGCTCAGGCTTTTCCCCTGACAGGAGACGAAAAGGGCAACGTGGTTGCAGAGAGGGCAGAGAGCGGCAGCTTGGGCGGGATTACAACACTGCAGCGCTCCAGGCACAGGCGAGGGCACCGTGCTACGGAGGTGTGATGCACTGAGACAGTGCCCAGCCCTGGCAGACGAATCTCGCCCCGTTTTTGAGACCAGGATAGTGGACTTTCACAACACTTGGTCTCCATCCAAGTCAAAAGGGACACTGGGTGCTGGGACAGACTGCAAACCATGCTGCTCCCCTGCCTGCAGCAGCAGGGAACCCCTGCCCACGCTCCAGCCTGCCAGCCAGCCCCCACGTGCACGTTACCTTCTGATGTTTGGCCTGTAGCCTTCAAAATATCAAGGACAACGTCTCTGAGCTCCTGAAGCGGCTGCAGGAAAAGCAGAACACAGGTCAAAGCAGGCCTGACTTGAGAACGGAGACCAGAGTTACAACTGAACAAGGGAAAATGTTTTTGCTGTGTCGTGACACCCCGTGCTGGAGGCAGCAGCAAAAGGCTGCAGCTTCCCTTCGCCAGGTGCCATCTGTCAGCACACAGGCAGGGCTGGGCAGGCATCCACCCCGCACAGCGTTTACCCTGGTAAATCCCACCAGATGCTGCAGTTATGTCGCCCAGACCAGCACAGAGCTGTTGTCACATTGCATCCAGCCACTGCTCCGGCACAGCAGGGTGCACGTCCTCCCCTGACCCCACATCCATGCCCGTGTGGCACTGCCTGCTCACCTGATTAAAGGTGTTCCTATGGGACAAAATGGGGCTCTAAAGGGGTTTTTGACCAGTGACTAGTGTTGCTAAACTCATCCCAAAATCCAGCCCCTGGATCTTGAGGTGGCTCGATTATGCAGAGTCAGGGAACATGGGGAGCCACAAAAGAGAAGCGTGTCTCACTCACCACAGCACCAGCGCAGACTGCTGCTTTGTACAGCCCTGTCACATCAAAGGGGCCGAGCCGGGCCAGAAGTTTCGCTTTGCAGATCCAAAACTTGGCAAATTTCTCTGCTTGGGGCACTTGGGACAGCACTGCAGAGATGTCCTCTGCCTGGACACCCTACAAGAAGTGCAAGGTCCCAGAGAAAGGTGTCAATGGCAAAGGCCAGAGATGGGCACTGGGGGAGCTGTCGGTGCATAACTGCTCTCTCAGTGCTCTCTAGGAGAAGGAGCGTATGAAGAGCTCGGTTTTGCAATACTCCTATGACCATGGACAGAGAATAGCTTTCCTGCCTCTATTTTCCCCTTGGTAAAATGAGTCTATTTCAGAGACATGTCAAGGCATTGACTCTTCAGTGCTGGCACTAATGGAGCCCAGAGCAGGGCTAGTGGTCAGCATTCCCAGAGGCGATACCTCACAGCAGCAGTGAGGTCCACCAGGGACGTACCCCAGGCTGGCTCCATCAGCCTGGGCTGCTGCCGCAGAAATTCCTGCTGCAGACTGTGCCACCAGGTACCAGGACACCGGCAGTGACACAGACAAGCCCCATGACTGGCTGTTGCTCCACTTTCCCTGTTAGCACATCTCACCACGTGCCTTTGGCCTATCTGTAACTCCACAAGGACTTTTACTTTTCCTACATATGATGTTGGGTATGGCTCTCATCTCCTGGGGTGCTCCAGAAGAGAAGGCCATTCAAGTTGCTCCTTCCCCATTCCCACCTCCTCAACGAGCTTCAGGCACCCAGTTAAAATGTTGTTGATCTTCTCCAGGCAGAGGTGCTCTGGTTTCTCTTGCTTCTCTTTCTCCTTGACATTTCTCCAGGACAGCTTCACTGCCTTTTTCTGAAGCAGCATCATAGGTGGCCGCTTGTATATCTTGCCTTTGGATGCCAACCACTCCTCCAGCTGTTTCCTGTTAAAGGAGCAAGGGATCACTGTTACCACCCCAGCAGACCGGCAGCACTTGCCAGGCTACTGTTCTCCCTTGGAACCTCCCTCTAGCCTCTAGCTCAGGAAGAACCAGTACATCTATCCTAAAAAGGCATCCAAGCTCCAGGCTGGGAAAGGAAAACCTTCTCAAATTTAACAGTGCCTTGAAGACAAAACAGGAGAGCGGCCGCATACACTGCTCCCTCTTGCTGAACTGGTGGCAGAGGAAGCCAGGGTACCAGCAAATCTCACCCTCACCCTCCTCTTTTCTGGGGCACCAAGCTCCAAGCAGGGATTCACTGATAAGGGGACTCTGGATCCTGTTTCCAGCAGATTGGTGCTGTTTCACCTGGTTAAACGCTTTAAACTCTGCTGTCCCCTGGAGGCGAGGACAGTCGGCCAAAGCTGCAACTTACTTACGGTCCACAGCCGATGGGGTCTTGGGAACACGCCTAGCCTGGATTCCGCTTCCCGTGGGCAGCTTTGGTTTAAGCCTCTCTCTCCTGCTAAAATCACTCTCAGTTGCTTGAGTTTTGGAGCCGTATGTGCTGCGAGGCTGGTTTTGGGGGACTGTCATTTGCGATGCTGCTGTGTGTCTGGGAGGCACCACCTTCGCTTCCCTCCTACCCGCCTCCTCTTTAGCCACGGGCCTTTGCCATGGCATGGTGCTACCTGGTTTCAGGCTGGGTTTCATGTTTGTGGTGCCATGGGGCCTGCTGGAGGCTGGAAGTTTTGTGGGAGATTTTTTAAGTTGGGGGGGTCTACTCTGGTGCTTCAGACCTCCTGCCAGAACTATGCCCAGTGGCTTTCCTACAGGTTCCCTTGCCATATTAGTTTTTTCCTGGTTTGCCTCTGCTTTGTTATGTAGCAAATTAGTAGAAGCACTAAGTAACCGAGGGGGCTGCAATGGCTGAGTTTTGACACTTAGTTTTTGAGACGCACTCTTTGAGCCTGGCAGGGTTTTCCTGAATTTATCCTGAATCGGCTCTTCCTTAGCCTGGCGGCTATTAATTCTGTCCTTTGGGCCCATGATTGTTCTTGACATTGTGGCTGAGCTTTGTCTATGAGCCAAGTCTCTCTTGCTCCCAAGATTGTTTCCATCAGACTGAAAAACTCTGTTTCGCGCAGGGTGTACAGGGGCTTGTGCTCGGACGTTTTCCTTGTTCCAGACCATCCTGTCCCGCAGCCCCTCACTCGGGGAGCAAGGTGCCTCAGGAGAGGGGTGCTCACTTCCAGCCTGAGGTGCTGCAGTCTCCTGTGCAGGCTTTTTGCTCCTTTCTGGATTTAGGTGGCCAGGGTTTGAGGCCGGGAGCCTCCCTCTGGGCTGCGTTTGGTGCCTCATGCTTGGCACGAGCCCCACGGGGGGCTTCGTGCTCTTTCTCGGCAGCTCTGGATGCCCCACCGCTGCTTTCTGGGATGTATTTGAAGACTTCTGTGGAGCAGCAAGGCCAACGTGCTCTGTGGATTTGGTATCAAGCTTGCCATTCCTCTGAGGGCCCTTCACCACGTTTCTGGGCACATCCTTGTTCTTATCAACCTGAAGAGACAAAGGGAACCTCAGCCCCAAGGAGAGCTCAGCTTGGCCAAACCCTGACAGCTTCCTCCTGCCTGAGCCCTCCTAGCCCAGGCGACATCCACACCAAGACAAAGGTGACAAAGCAGTTGTCAACAGAACAACAACACAACACCCACCAGTGCATGGGCAGAGGATGTGACTCCCACACTAAGTTCCTCTGAAAAACAATTAGTTATAATAACTTCTTGCCAGCTATTTAGCAATCTGTTGACTGCACCCCATTGGGGGTCAGGAGCTCACTACCCTGATTTGGGAGCCCTGTTCTGCACTGACTCGCTCCAAGCACGAAATACAAATCTAGACTCAAAAGATTTCTACTTACATGGTGTAGTTTAGAGACTGCTTGTAAGGCTGGATTCACGCGATTTGTCTGGTCCTTTAAAAAGGGTCTGTAGGTAGTTAAACAAGATAGCAGGTTATTTAACAACTGTTGCAGAAGAAGGTTAAATATCTAAACCACTGCTGGCTGTATCACTCACAGGAACTTAGGAGAAGTTTTTGGAAATCAAAAAGGAACTACCATATAATATTAATTCTTTTTCTTCCGTGTGGCAACAGAAAAGTAAAAAAAAAAATCGACATCCAAGGTTGTCACAAAATTTATGGCTTCCAAAAGTAATCACAATGGCTCCTGCAGGCAGGGGGCCTGGCAGGCAGCAGCTTTGGAGGCTCCCGAGCCTGCTGCCCCCAGCTGCCACCCCAAATTCCCCCGCATGCCGCAGGCAGCCAAGGGGCATCCGAGTCAGCTGCAGCGACACTGCAGGTCACAGCGGCGTCTCGGAGCGCATCAGCATGGTTTACTCTGCCACAGTGAGCCGCAGCGCTGCAGCAGCTCACCCACAAGCCCCTCCGCTGCCCAGGTACTGCCAGCGAAGTCAGCAGATGGGACAGCAGCGCTTGCTGCAGCTCCCCCATCCTGTCCTCCTCCTCCTCCCCCCCCCTGGAGCCCTCTGACACCAACCAGCTGCGGAGTTCTCCCACCCCTCTGCTCCGCAGCCAGCAGTTCAGCCTTAGGGAAGATTAATGACTGTGCAGATATTTTTCTGTAACAAAAGAGCCCAGAGAGTTAGGGTATTGTCCTCTCTTCCACACAAGTGGCATACTATCCTATAAAGAAAGATCATGAATCTTCTCTCCTCGTTTCTATTATATTACTGGTGTTTTCCAGAGCCTGGCACCAAGGAACGGTATGCTCTTTCTGGTCTCTGATCCCTCTTCCCTTTATCTGCTACCCACTGAGTAGTTTTATGGCTTCCTTTGCATCACAATGTCATGAGAAATACTCAATGCAACAAGGAGTCTTTCAAGTGTTCAGGTTTGCCAAGCACATCAGCAGTTTCATTTAAAAGCTGAGCAGAAAGGTGCCTCACTACCCACTGCCCGTGCTCACAGCAGAGAATCTGCCCACAGGCTGGCACCAGAGGAACTGAGCAAGGCAGCAGTGGGTTCCCAGAGCCAGGCAACTAATTTAAAAGGTGGTCGTTCCTTTTAAACACCCTGAAAATGCCCCTGCCTACCATTAACCTGTCCCAGAAGGTCACTGAAAGCTGCCATTAAAAAGCAGTGGTGAGGCTTGAAGCACTCATTCTTCAAGGCACAGTTACGAAGCCGAGTGGTTGGCGAAAGGGCCCGTTCTGCCAGATCCAAGGGCTGAGATGAGAAAGTTTCACAGAGACACATAAAATACCCAGAAAAGACAATATCAACCAGCAGGAAACATCAACACTCAGAGCATCGCTTTGCTCCTGCTGCCAGTAACTCGGCAGAGCCCTGCCGGGGGGCTGTGGGGCAGAGCCCTGCCGGGGGGCTGTGGGGCAGAGCCCTGCCGGGGGGCTGTGGGGCAGAGCCCTGCCGGGGGGCTGTGGGGCAGAGCCCTGCCGGGGGGCTGTGGGGCAGAGCCCTGCCCAGTCGCTGCCTCGACAGCCCGGCAGTGGGAGGAGATGCTTGTAGGCTCCCGAATAGCTGCACAGGGCAGGCAGACCCTGGCAAGCCGGGAAGTCAGCTTTGCCTCAGATTTCGGTCAGAAGGGACCTTTACAGATCACCTAACCCCAAGCTCAACATCCTCCCGACTTACTTTGCACTTGGGCATTTCAGCTTTTCTTTGGCCACTCGGTACTCCTGGAGCCGTCTCCTCCGCTCTTCTGCAAAGAGACAGTAGGAAAAATGCAGCGCACGCACCACAACCCTGGCATCGAGAGCACCGATATGAACAGATTTCTTTCACATCCACAGCACTGCCATATCGGTCTCCCACGTTCCCTGCCCCAGCCTGGAGATGCTCTTCTCAGAAATTCCCAGCGCGTTTCCGTGCGTGTGATACAGCCCATCATCACATAAAGACCAAAGCCCTCCAACGCTCCTGACACGACGCTGCTGGAGGCCCCAGTGGTGTGGGGCTTAGTCAATTTGCAGAAGGAAAGGGGAGATGCTGCCCATGACCCCACTTCAGCTCTGTACCCCGTTAGCCCGTGCCCCGCAGCGGGGGAGCCAACACGGGCTGGTGGGAACAGTGAGGAGCGTCTCAGCAGGGGGGTAGGGAATACCCTGACCCCCCCGGTTTGACTGTGGTGCTTGGGCATCCTGTGGCAGGGACAGCCTGGCCTGGCCATCGCCCTGTCCCCGGGGCCTTGCCCCTGTCCCCACAGCTGTCCCACCCTCACCGACAGCCCCCACGCCCAGGGCTCTGAAGGCACCTCAGCCCCACCCCCCGCCGCCCCCTCCCCTTGGCGCTGCACCCCGAGGCTCCCGCAGAG
>VXBO01006406.1:6185-43061 GCA_013400135.1 Rhinoptilus africanus | reverse complement strand
ACAGCGGCGGTCCCGGGCGCGGTCCCCGCCGGCGAGCGCTAACGGGGTTTACCTCAGAAACGGCGCCCAGGTCGCCATGGCCTCCCCCGCCTTCGGGCAGCCAGACCTCTCCGCGGGAGGCCCTCGAAGACTGCCTGCTTCTGCTCATGTTGGAGCAAAGTCTGGCCTTAACACCCCTGTTGTGTAGAGAGGTCACCGGGACGCTGCTGAGCGGCGCCACCGAAACCGGACACCGAAGCCGGAGAGGTCGCCAGCGCTTTCGTCCTAAAGCCTTTTTTTTCCCTGCCGCGTGCGTGCCTGTGCACGGACACCCCCTTCAGCCGGTCTCTGAAGTATCTGCCTGTGTTTTGCTGCTGCGCTCTGAGGAGGGTAAGCTGGGAAAACATCTCGTGCTGCCATGCTCGCTGTCCGGCACCTGCCTGCCTTTTCTTGCCTGTTTGTGGACAGAAGTGAGCGAGCGGGGTGGAAAGCATGAGTGATCTTCCCTCTTTCCCTCTGGTACATCTGTAAAACGGGCTGAATTAAAGGGATCCTGCGTCTTCCTCAGGCTCTTTGGACCAAAATCTTGTGTTGTGAGGCCAGAAGCGTAGCCGCTGCTGTGCCAGGTAGCCAGAACTAGATTCTGCAAAGCAAATCTAGAAGCCCAGCTGATGAAATGCTGGTAACGAAGGTGTATTTTTTTCTCCTGTCCACTGCAAAACTTCATTTTAATCTGGTGAATGCATGATAGCTGCTCTGACATTGGGATGCTGCTTGTTAAACTGGTTGGGAATATAGAAACTGGCCAGTTGGGTCCCCTCCAGCCTTGGGCTCCACTCTCGCGGAAGGAGCTGGGCGGAAAGGGCAGCTCCACTCCTTTCCTTTCAAGAAAAGCTGACTCCAAGTGCCAGCGCTTCCCTGGAGATGATCTTGCTCAAACACTTTCCTGTGAGCTGCGGCTGTTGGTCAGATGTGTATAAGGAGGAGCATGGTTAACTCCAGGCATCCTTGCACCTCATCAAGAGCTGTGAGGTGGAGGTTGCTGGGGACCTTTGAGAGGTCCCACGCTGGTGCAGGGTTGCTTTTCTGTGTTCTTTGTGCCCGGGAGAGCCCCTCTCTGGGCCTTTCGACTGCATTGGCCTTCTTGGGTCTGAGCTTTTAAGGAGTGATAAAGTGGTCTGTCCTGGAGCCCACATCTCAAGTGCTTTGCACTACCATACCTCTACTTTGAGAGGGCAAACATAGACGGTTTCTTCCTAGCTTTATCCTGGTGCACATAACAAAAAACAGCAAGATGAAAACCTTGGCCAAGCAGAGTGGTCGCAGGTTAAATAACGCAACAAAAAGTCAAAGCCAAGACCTTCTACCTGGGAGAGAGGGCGATGGAAAAAGCATCTGTGCTGGGTTGTCGTGATGAGAGCTGTCCTTCTGCGGCTTGCACAGACCTGGAGGAGCACGCCCTGCTAGACTCTATCAGCTCAATGTGAAGGAAAACATTATATTCAGTGTTAAAATGCAGCTGGTAACAAGTTTTTCCCAGCACCCTTTTGGGCACAGTGCTCTAAGTGCTTTTCTTCAAACTCGTACGATATCCCTGCAAATGGGAGATGGAAGGGCTTAAGTGTCCAGCTCTCACTGGATTCTGAGTTTCATAGAGGATTTTCCTGTTTAAAACAAACAAAAAGAGGATTCTCAGAGGAAGAATTAAAAGATCACAAGAAATCAAAGAATACTTTATGGATTTATTATTGGAAAAGGAGTAGCTGTTGGCTAGGAATTAAAGAGGAAAGCACCGGGGGAAACTGATGCCTTACGCTGTTAATCCAGGCTGTGTTTCACCATCAAACATGCCTTATTTTATGTGAAGGTGCTGTATATAAAAAGATGTGGGTGCCTTTGATGATGTGCAGCGGCTTGTTTGAGGCCAGCGTTGGGTACCCCACTGAGAAAATCTGCTTTTCACCAACGTGTCAGGGGAGGTGATGGGTGCCATACTGGCAGTGACAGGGGAGGCAGACCTGGCTGTGCCAAGCGTCTTGAGCAAAAACTGTGTTTCCCAGCTGTTGGAGACTTGTCTGTAGGACAGGATGGATGGATTTGTCTGAATTAAAAACTGATCAGTTCTCTGTGCTCAGGGCTTGTGGGGAGTGGAGAGGGGGGTAGTCTCTTCTTTGTGGTCTTCTGCGATAATCTCTGACTTTTCCCTTCTCTCCCAACAGGAATTTGCGTGAGGTGACAGGACAAACATGCTTAACTTAAGGACTTGTGCAGCAAAGCTAAGGCCGTTGACGGCCTCGCAGACTGTAAAGACAATTTCCCAACACAGGCCGGCAGCACGGAGGACGTTTCAACAGATCAGGTGCTACAGCGCACCAGTGGCTGCCGAGCCTTTTTTGAGTGGGACTAGTTCAAACTACGTGGAGGAAATGTATTATGCTTGGCTGGAAAATCCCAAAAGTGTACATAAGGTAAGGAGCAACCTCTCCAGGATATCACCTTCGCTTCTCTCTCTCTGTGTCTGAGCAGTGGGTTCAGGTAAGTAAGCGCATATGTCCCAGGGAGGATCGAATTCAGCTGGAGGAGCCAGGTCATTGTGGATAGTCCTTCTGCCTTGCTTTGCCCAAAAGAAATGTCAGCGATTCCTTGAGCAAGAGCCAAGAGCAGCTTTTCTGTTCAAAAAGGAATGCCGTCGCCTTGTGGGATGCAGGCAGCATCCTGGATCACGAGCGGATACAAGGAATGGCTTCTCCTGGGAATCCACCTTTAACGAACTCCCGATGCTTTATTTTTTCCAGCTCTGATGACTTATCAGGAGGGTTTATTCTGGAGTGGAGAATGGGGGGGAAGCAGGGAGGGTATTCTCCTCTGGTTTCCTTTTTGCTTCGGGCACGGGTGGTGTGACATGTTGGCTTATGTGTTGGGGTAGGTGAGCTGTAGCTATCCCACCAGCTGCTCCTGAACTTAAAGCTCGGAAATCGCCCAGGCTGTGGGCAGTATGCGCAGAGCTCTGTCTTGATCTAAATTACTGAAGCTCCTCCAGCGAGGAGAAGGCCATGTCTCTAATGTAGAGTCCAGCAGCTGAGGGCTCAACTGAGAAGAGGATTTCTGAAACCCAACTGCATTTTTTCCCCATCCCCAGTGTTTCACAAGGAATCCTCTAGTGACTAAGTCTCAGCATTACCCAGGGGATTTTTAAGACAGTTTCATACATGTCCTGAGACAGAGCAGGGATTTTCTTTATTCAGTAGCACATCAGCGGTCTGCAAACCAAGATGCGATGGTTAAATGAGCCGTCAACAGTGAGTAAGGAATCTCATGTCCCAACATGTGCATCAGCATTGAGTGTGTTTGCGGTGGCACCGATCCCACGCATCCAAAATGCACAGCCTCTAGGGTGCTGTAAGGGTCTTATGGTAGGATCAAAGCCAGATTTTCACAAACAGCGTTGACTTTGTGCTTCTTTTGAGGCAAATGGGTAGCTGAGCCAAGCAATACAGACTCGGAAGATACAAAGTATGTTGGTTTGGGTTGTGCCTTTTGTCAAATAGTGACTTGAAAGCTACCAGGCACATCCACGTGGTGCAACCCAGTCCTTTGGAGGTGGGATATTGAATTAAAACCGATGAATCTAAATGCTGTAGTCTAATTTGAAAATGAGCGAGGGTTACACCATGCTTGTCCCAACAACAGGCACAGTTGCGTCTTTGGAAAAGGGTCTTCATGGTTTGATACTGGCTCTTGGATCTGCAGACCCCACTCAGTCTTGAATGTCGTTCTGAGCAGATGTGAGAGAAAACATCAAGACTAACAGGGGCAGCTGACTGGCAAGTCTGTTTGGGTCCTGAGGCCAGACCTTGGACCTCGGGCCTGACTACTCTTTAACGTAGCCCCTGGAGCTTCAGCAGCTAGCCTGTGGGTAGGCAGCGCATGCAGTGCTGTGTGAGAGTCCTCGTGCATGCTCAGCTGAAGAAATTGGGAGAGAGTTTAGGTTGGAAGAAGCCTCTGAAGGTTCTGCCCTGGCATGGCCAGCTTGGAGGTGGCCTCCAGCTTTGCGGCTGCACCAGGTCACCTAGGGCCTTGTGTGGTTAAGTTGTGAGCACTGTACAAGGGTGGAGCTCCCACCACCTCTCCAGGCCCTCAGTCCAATGCTTGTTGTGAAGAATTGCAAGTGTGTATTAGTCACCCCTGGATATTGATGTCCCTTGAAGTACTTCTGAGTGCTTAGTGAGCAGTGCAGGAGCTGACGTAAGATTTTGCCTCCAGTGCGTCTGGGGATGGTTTGTGGCAGTAGGAAAATCAGTGTGAAGTGAAACAGGGTTTTATCATTGCCAGGAAGCAAACCTGATACTAGTGATGTAAAAAGCAAGTCTTACAGACTGCTTTTTAACCAAAATCAAGCTGACATCCTATTTGGCGGAGGGGGAGGGTTGGACTAGATGGTCTTTGAAGGTCCCTTCCAACCCAAACCACTGATACTATGAAATCCAACGCCAGGTCCCAAAACTCCTGGTGGAGCTCATACCTGTGGTTTGGCATGGACTTTGCTGTTATTCCCTGTCACACTTGATCAGATGATGCACTGATACTTGACTCGTCTCTCCTGGGTGGATCCCACCTTGTTCCAGTGACCCCTTTACCAAAATCCCTTCCCAGCTTCTAGCTTTGCCTCTTTCTCCTCTCCGCGCTTTTTCATGGCTCACCCTGTCCGTGCTGGGACACTGAGACGCTACAGTGGGATAGGGGTTGCAGCCGTCCCTGGTATCAGCTTGTGAGCGGTCCCTGTCAGCCTGTGTCCCCTGAAGCAGCAGTGCAGCGTGTCACCCCTGTCCCTGATAAGTGTTGGCTACCCTGATAGATGTAGGGTCAGATCTGAGGGTGGAGTTTCCAAAAAAAGCTGTGAAGTCACATGGACCCAGCTGCGGCTTATCTGTTCCATGCACAGAGCAGAGGCCAGGCTGCTTTTTGCTGGTGAGGACAAGGCCTTGAGCCAGGGAATAGCTGGACGTTCTTTGCTGGTGTCACCAAAACCCATGAGACTCAGCCAGCATGGCCGTCCCAGCTGAGCAAAATGAATTCACTTCCTCCGTGCAGACACTGGTGGTTTAAACTGTAGAATATACTTCAGAGTTTATTTAGAGTAAGGTAATTTTTTTTTTTAAAGCTATTTTAGGCTTTTTTTTTGTGAGCTGAACTTCAGTTGAACTCCGTTTTCTGATTCTGATGAGTAAAGAGGAGCAGAGCTGGGGAAAGAGGAGGTGAGGGTGCCTGTGGGCTGCGGCAGAGGGAGTGCTGCTCGCTCCTGGGACTGCTTCCCTCCTCCTGCCCCGCTCTTTGCCGACTGGGCTATGGTGCTGGCTGCTAGTGATGCTTGGCACAGCCTAAACCGTCTCCCCAGGACCCCGAGTGTCTTGCTTCAGGGCAGGTGTCCGGAGAGCTTTGACTGCAGGTAGATGATACCCACAGTCCTACCTCTGTGACAAGTTTAGCATTCCTAAACAGCAGCCTCCGTGTTCAGGTTGGACTGGTGTAAAGGGATACAGTTCTTTCTTATGTATATACCTCAAACAGTCTTTAACATGGATGTCTGTTTTGATTTTTATATTGAAAGTGGTTTTATGACCACAATGTGTGTAGACTGCGATGTGTAACTGCAGCTTTGCTGATGCTACAGCAGGAGCCCACAACCTTCCACGAGGCTGGAGCCCCATGCCTGGCCTTGGGAGGTGCTTTTGTGTCCGTTGCAGTCGTGGTTGCAAACAGGCGCCCGGTCTGAATTTGGTAAGAATATCGCTTAAGAGTTGGAAATGTTTGGGTTTCATCCTCCATATTCAAAAGCAAGCACCCCAGAGAACTGAAGGTTCTTATTTCTGTTGATAAAGCACAAGGCGATGTGCAGAGCCTGAACTGATCCATCGCTTCTTGACTCCCTACTCTCAGCTGTATATTTGGTTCAGGCTGCTCTTCCCACCTTAAGCTCTGAATGTTCCTCCTTTTCTCCCTGCCAGAGCAGGACGTCCTGCCTGGCTTGCCAACCGTGCAGAGCATGCCTGATTGGTGCTTTCTGTGCCCTGGAGTATGTGGCAGGAGAAGGAGCAGGGATTCAGCCTGAGCTGGAGGTAGAGGCTGTGTCTCCCTTGTGCACCTCCCAGCCTGGAGCAGCCCCAGCCCAATTTGAGGGTGGGAGATGTTACCCCTCTCCCTTTGCTCTGTGTCTGACCTCTGAGCTGTCTTTGTGGTGGAGGCTGGGACTCACAGCCTTCTCCAGGAACTGAGTCTGATAAATGAAGAGAAAGGTGATGGTTTCACCCGGGGAGCTGTTCTGGGGGCTGTTCTCAGCAGAGACGCCTGCGGTGAGCTCTGCTCTCAGAGCTGAGCTCAGAATCCCTCTAAAGCCTGAACTATCCAGGCTTGATGCAGTCAGCTGCCTCTCCCATCCTGCTTCGACGGCGCACAAGCGGCAGCACAGAGGAGTGCTGGGAAGGTCAGTCAGGGCTAACTCCTTGTGCTGTGGCTGTGGTGGGACATGTGGCTGTGGGACAGTCACAGCAGGGGCCTGGACTTGGGAGCATTTAGCATACTGAGACCTGGAGCACTGCCTGCGCACCGAGGAGCGGGGAGACATAAGCTTTGAGCCCTCTTTGTAAAAATGAAGTGAACCTGACCTCTCTTATACCCTGTATATATGTGTGTGTGTATATATATATATATATATATTATACCCTATGTTTATAAGTAGGGTATAAGAACTGGAGGAATGCTCGCAGGGCTGCCATGGGCGCAGAGAGGGTCAGAAGGGAATAACCTGATGAGCTTTGTTACTGCTGTTACCTTCAGTCAGTGCTGGATTAAGGCAAAGTCCTTCGTCCTGCAATAAAGCAGGATAAGGCTGATGGGGCTGTTCAGCCTTACCCATGGGATACGTGAACTCCAGAGGCACCTCCCTGGGTCACCAGAAACCCCAGGTGAGGCCCTTGAATACCCTTGAATTCGAAACCACATCAGCAGCTTGAAAGTTGACGTTTTTATAGCTGTTATCAGGGTTCCAGCCTTCACTGGGGGCAAAGCCTTCCGTCAGGTAGCCTGAAATACTCTGTAATTATGTTGGGCAATAAAGCATTTAGTGAAAGTGCCTGAGCTGATCCAGCTGGTGCCAAACCTTGTTTGGAGAGCTTAAAATGAACTTCTTCATTCAGGACAGAAGCAAATTGCGTCTCCAGGAGGTTAATAGTGTTGAATGTCAGAAAGGAGAAGGTCATAAAGGCAACACCTTTGTCTCCTGGCTCTGTCCCTGTCCCCCAGCACCACTGCCAGCCCCCTCCCTGGGCAAGCAGATGCTCCCTTTCTCTTGTCTGTCTGTATTTTCCAGTACATTAATCAACCTTAAACCACTGAGCAAAGCAGCCAGATGGATTCCTCTCCACTTGAAGGGCACAGAGCCCATCCCGAGGTGCTTGTCCTTCCCACTCCCAGGAGCTGATGGCTTCTGGGGCAACCATGTGTTCTGTGAGCCTGGGGAAGGGGACTTGGGCTGCTCCCATGAGTGGCCAAGAGTAAGGATCATACAAAAAAGCAGCTCTCCTTTTCCAGATGAAATTTCCTTTAGCAGATGACAATCAGAACAGGATTGGGTGTTTTCTGTCTTTGCTTTTTTGTTTGTTTTTTTTTTTTTTAATTTTTCCTTTGGGGGAGCTATTGTTTATCAGTTACAGTGCCAAATTGTTCCAGGTTTTATTTATGTTCCTTCAGTGTGACCTGTTTCTAAATTTAATCACCTTGTGCAGCCATGTGACTGGGTGTCTGGGTAGACCTGTGCTGTAAATAAGCTTCCTGGGGCATGTGATGGGTGCTGCAGCTGGAGGAGCTTCAGGGAAGGGGGAGAGCTGGTGCTCCTCCAGCAAAGGTAGGGTTTTCAGTCGCCTCCGCCCTGCTACCAGGGCGCAAAAGCTGCTTTTTCTGCCCCAAGCCACCACTGGAGCTGCTCTCATGACTCTCTTTGACTCGGGTTGGGCAGGGCTTCACCCATCTCTGCATCACTGAGGCTGGGTGGTGCAGAGATGAGGTTCAGGAGCATGCAGGGTGCTGAGCGCTGGGCCCTTGCTCCCAGTTGGCAGAGAGACTCTTGGTCTGAAACCAGTACGTGAATCTGACTGGATTTGTTTGCTCTAGCTGGTGTCTTGGGTAGGTGCAGGCACGCAGATGCCACTCTGCCTTGCCCTTGTCTTCTGCTGTCACTCAGTGGCACATGGGAAGTGAGCAGGCGTGAGAACGTGACGCAAGGATGTCGCTGGGGCTTTGCTCTGCTGGTCTCTCCCCTTCTCCACCACTGTAGATGCCTCTCCAAGTAGACAGTTTAACTTGAGTTTGGCCTGGGATGCTTCTGGCCTCTTCAGGCAGTGATGAATAACTACCACTAAGTTGCACCATGTCTGTTGAAGGGCTTTTTGGGGGGAGGTTCCTTTGTTTTCTTAACACCTAGAAATGCCCATCTGCAGAGGGGAACAGGAGCAGAGGGGGTATCTGCCTTGCTAAGGGCACGGGAGAGTTGGCGTGAGAGTATCCACATAGTGCTGGTGTTGCTGAAAAGATGGGGAAAAATGAGAGGGGGACAGGAAAAAAAAGCGCCATTGTTGGTTGAGGGTTGGACAAACATGGCTTACACTGAGACTTGGGTCTCAGGCCATTTAGACCATGGAAAAGAGGAAGAAGTGTATTTGATTAGAGGGCAAAATATTTTTCAGGAAATATTGTGGGTATTTAGAGGACAGTCTCCTGCCCTGGAGGGAAGGAAACAAGAGCCTGAAGACCAGGCTGGGGCCCATTGCTCAGAGTAGCGGTTTCAATAGGTGAGCCAGGTGAGGGGTGTCACCTGTGTCCTGTCCTGAGCGCTGCTGCAGAAGGAGGGGGGGCTCTGGGGACAGTCTCATGCCAAAAGAAACAATCCAGATGGATGGGAAGTAGTATAATGGTGTAATTGGAGTAGTGGGAGAGCTTTAGTGTTCTGTCCAAGGCAGGTGGCTGTGCAGGGCTGGGGTACCAGGGAGGGGGCAGCTCTACCCCCGGGGCAGTTCTCTCTCTTCTGTGGCAATAGAGCTGAGACCCCAGTAACCTGAATGAGGAGTTGTTTGGGTTGCAGGTAATGACCCTCTCGCCTCTCTTTCTCTTTTCCTAGTCATGGGACATCTTCTTTCGCAATGCCAATGCCGGAGCTGCTCCAGGCACTGCTTACCAAAGCCCCCCTCCACTGAGTACCAGCCTTTCCTCCCTGTCCCAAGCCCAGTTCCTGGTTCAAGCACAGCCCAACGTAGATAAACTGGTGGAGGACCATCTCGCAGTGCAATCTCTCATCAGGGCATATCAGGTAAGGAGATGAGCTTTGTGCCGAGGAGGAGCATGTCTTCCTTAGAGGGACATGTGGTGGCTTAGGTGGGCTGGGGTTAGTGCAGCTTGGTGCACTATTTTGTGCTGGACTGACTGTTTTTTTAACAGGAGCTGCTGATCTCTTGGGGCAGTAGGTCATCCGATGCTTTGGTGGACAATGGGAAGATTAAAGCTATTGTCACCCAAATAGAGCAATTAGGGTTGCAGGGAGGGGGAGGTCTTCTGCAAGCAGGGTGGTTTGCTGGCTGCTGGATCGATGCTCCTGTGCTGTGGCCTTCTGCCGTGTGGGACGCCCATCCTACTTCCCCCCATGTTGCTGAGAGAACTTCTGAGATCCTGAAATAAACGTTCAGGAAACATTTCCTTGCGATTTGAAACTGGGAAGAGGGCTATGGTGCCACTGGGCTGCAACTCAGACTTGCTGCTGGGCAACTTTGATGCTGCCAAAATCAGCCTGTTGTGAGAAACAAGGAAGGAAACATCCTCTGTCTGGGGGAGGCCAGCCAATATTTTAACTTGAGAGAACATTTAAATGTGTTTCTACATCTCTGTCATCCTTTCACCTTTGGTTGCACTCTGGTTTGTCAGGTGTGGGGGCTTTAGTTGGGGCTGTGGTGCAAAGTTAACAAACCCAGCTGCTGTGGAGGTATGACCACGGTCATCTCACCTATTCCTGCAAAGAAGCGTCCACTGCAGGTCGTGTTCCTGCTCAGATAAAATCCATATTGGAAAATCCAACATACAAGGCCACAGGTTAAGGCAAGAACTGCAGCACTGTGCAAGTCCAAAAGTCTGCCCAGCCTTGGCCCTGCTCTCTCGCTTGAAGAAGGTGCCCCTGCCCTGCCCTGCCTGTCTCCACAGACAATGTGCCAACATCAGCAGTGGGGCACTGCCCTGCTTTTCTTTAAGAAGGGGAAGCTGGGCATGTTTGTGAGGACCTGCATCTTCCCTTGTGACTGATTTCATGGGAGGTGACTACCTGGCCAGCTCTCTCCAGCTCGGGTGGATCCTGGCAGGCCGTTTCTAAAGGCTGTGCAGCTCTGGCTGGGGGAACATGCGGGCAAATGCCAAGTTCAAACAAGGAGTGACTGATGTAGTTGGAGGCAGCAGCTCCAAGTCAGTAATTTGAAGACAAAATCTGCAACCTCTTCTGCATTCCCGTGACTTCTTCAGTCTCAGAATGGCAGTGCTGAGAGGTAATAGCTCTTGGATGTATTTTTCTAAGTTGCCTGCAGTGAGAAATCCACCCCCCTTCCTACCCCAGTATCACTGTAGGGCTGTAGCTACAGTGGGGTGTCCAGGTTTGGAAGTTCAGCACAGTGTAGATACAAAAGAGTAGGGAGGCAGGAGGAAACCCCACCTGTGATGGGTAACCTACTTAAAACACCAGGCAATTAATTTCTTAATTGGATGGAGGTGGATTGTCCCTGTAATTGTAGGTGAGCAGTGACCCTGCACTGCTGTGGCATTAGTGATGGCTTGTTAATTGTAACTGTGGTTGCATCTCTGAGTCATTATTTCATTTTGAAGCATAGAATCCTTTTGAAGCATAGAGTGCTAAAGATGCTCTGGTTCTACCCGCCTGCCCTAGGCAGGGACACCTCCCACCAGCCCAGGGTGCTCCAAGCCCCGTCCAACCTGGCCTTGAACCCCTCCAGGGATGGGGCAGCCGCAGCTTCTCTGGGCAACCTGGGCCAGGGGCTCACCGCCCTCACAGCCAAGAATTCCTTCCTCATAGCTCATCTACATCTCCTCTCTTTCAGTGTAAAACCCTTCCCCCTCATCCCACGGCTCCCCTCCCTGATCCAGAGTCCCTCCCCAGCCTCCTGGAGCCCCTTGAGGGACTGGAAGGGGCTCTAAGGTCTCCCCGGAGCCTTCTCTTCTCCAGGCTGAACCCCCCCAGCTCTCTCAGCCTGTCCCCACAGCAGAGGGGCTCCAGCCCTCCCAGCATCTCCGGGGCCTCCTCTGGCCCAGCTCCAACAGTCCTTCTGATGTTGATGGCCCCAGAGTGGGGTGTCTGTCTCCCCCGAGCAGAGCAGAGGGGCAGAATCCCCTCCCTTGCCCTGCTGGCCACGCTGCTGGGGATACAGCCCAGGGTGCGGGTGGCTTTCTGGGCTGTGAGTGCACATTGCTGGGTCCTAGTTTTTCATCCACCCGTATCCCCAAGTCCTTCTCCTCAGGGCTGCTCTCAATCCATTCTTCCCCCAGCCTGTGCTATACTGGGAGTTGCCTAGATGCAGGTGCAGGCCCTGCAGTTAGCCTTGTTGAACTTCATGAGGGTGGCACAGGCCCACTTCTAAAGCCTGTCCAGGTCCCTCTGGATGGTATTCCTTCCCTCCAGCATATCAACCGCTCCACACACCTTGGTGTCATCCACAAACTTGCTGAGGGTGCACTCAATCTCACTGTCTATGTCACCGACAAAGATGTTAAACAGCACTAGTCCCAGTACCAACCCCTGAGGAACACCACTCGTCCCTGGTCGCCTCTTGGACATTGATCTGTTGACTGCAATTCTTTGTGTCCAGCTGTCCAGCCAACTCCTTAGCCACAGTGTGGCCTATCCATCAATTTCATGTCTCTCCAATTTAGAGACAAGAATGTCATGCGGGACAGTGTCAGATGTTTCGCAGAAGTCCAAGTAGATGCCTTCAGTCTCTCTTCCCTTACAATGCTGTAACCCTGTCATAGAAGGCCATCAGATTTCTCAGACACAGTTTGCCCTCAGTGAAGCCGTGTTGGCTGTCACCAGTCACCTCTCTGTTTTCCATGTGCCTTAGCATGATTTCTGGGAGGATCTGCTCCATGATCTTGCTGGGCACAGTGGAGCATATAGTTCCCCAGTTAAAAATGGAGGTTATGTTTCCCCTTTTCCAATCACTGGGAACTTCACGGGACTGCCATGGCTTCTCAAATACAACGGATAGGGGCTTGGCGACTTTGTCCTCCATTTCCCTCCGGACCCTTGGATGCATCTCATCAGGTTGCATGAGTGTGCAGGTGCACATTTAGTTTCCTTAGATGGTCTTGAACCTGATCTCTGCTGGGTGGTACTTTGTTGTCCCAATCCCTGCCTTTAGGTTCTGTGAATTGGGTGGTGTGGCTAGAGCACTTGCTGGTGAAGACAGAGGCAAAGAAGTTGCTTAGTACCTCAGCCTTCTCCATGTCAGTTGTAGCCAGGTCTCCTGTTTCACTCATCAGTTTCTTTCCTCTTCCTTTGTTGTCCTGTGTACCTGGAAAAAGTCCTTCTGTTATTTTTCACATCCCTGTCCAAGTTCAGCGCCAGCTGTGCCTTGGCTTTCCTGATCCCCCCTCCCTGCACTCCCCTCTTGGGACATATCCCCATCATCTCCCCAGGATGTGTATCGCTGTCTACACTGCCTATACATTTTGGTTTTGTGTTTAAGTTTGACTAAGAGGTCTTGACTGAGCCAAGCTGTCTTCCTGCCTCCCCTGCCTGACTCCCTGCACGTCGGGACTGAGAGCTCTTGTGCCCTAAGAAAAATGTCTTTCAATATCTCTCAGCTCTGGTTCGCTCGTTTGCCTCTGAGGGCAGTTTCCCAAGGGATCCTATGCACTAGCGCCCTAAACAGCTGAAGGTTTGGTTCACTGAGGTTTAGGGTCCTGACTGGTTTTTACCCGTCCTGTACCTGTCAAGATTGAGAATTTGACCAGGGCATGATTGCTGCAGCCCAGGCTACCTGCTGACTTGACCTCTGTGATAAGTTCTTCCTCATTAGTGGGCAACAGGTCCACCAGCGCCTCTCATCTGGTCAGGCTCTCCATCATCTATGCTAGGAAGTTCTCAGTTCACTCTGTTAGTTTCCTGGACTGTGCACAGTTCGCTGTGCGGCTTTTACAGCAGATGACCGGGTGGTTGAAGTCGTGTATCAGGATCAGGGCCTGCCAGCGTGATGCTTCCTGCAAATACCTGCTGTGCTCTTGTTTTGGGTTGGGGGAAAATAATCTGCCTGGCTTTGTTGCACATGGAGAATAACAAGCAGCATGGCTCCTATGGGGGAAAAGACCTTCTTGCTTCCGGACCAATTTGAGGATTTGCTGCATACCTGCAAACCACTGAGTTGACCCCAAAGCCACCAGACGCCCCCAGCTTTAAGCCATTTGCCAGACAAAGTGGCCTCCTGGTCATGGTGAAAGCATCCTGGCCATGGGGAACAGCGTGGTGAACTTGGGTCCTGCTGACTGCTAAACAATGGTCTGGCCCCAGCGCTTTGTTGCAAGACAGACAAGCAAATTGTTCCTAGACAATGCTGGCCCAGAAAAAGAGCTTTCCATGTAGCCACCAGTGCTCAGGCATGTTGTCATCTGGCTCTGCAGAGAGCACGGAGGGAGACCAGTGCTTTCTTAGCATTTTGCCTCAGTGTCAATGGCTGATTTCAGGCTCTTTGGCTGGTAAGACCACAAAAATCCTTTCCTCAAATCCTGTTGGGATACTCTGAATAGGAATGCTTTTCTGGTAAATAAGGTCAAATCGGTATGTCTGGTTTGTATAAGAGGTTTAGTAATCCCCTCATATATGGTTTTTGTAACTGGTAACAGATGTGGTGGCCAAGGAATATCATTTTCACAGCGTAAAGAAGGCACCGCACTCTGTACCATGGCGGTAGTGTTTCCTGCCCTGCTCCCACCAGAGCTGAGCCTGAAGCTTCAAGAGCAGGAGCTGTGAAGAAATAAACTGTGGCTTGCCAGCTGGACAGTGCTGGCTGCCGAGATGAATGGCATTTGCCCAGCGAGAAGTGGTGGGGTCTGTCTGTGAGCACCTTCTCCTGTGAAAGCGAAAGGCAGAACTCCTCATTACCTCTCATTCTTCCCTGGGGCTGCTGATGCAGATTCAAACAGATGCAGTGTGGTGACTCTTGGCCTGGCTGCCACTGCCAGGAGCCCGCTTGGTGCCAAAGCTCTTTGGTATTTCCGCACTTGCCCCTTCCCAGAAGAGTGCTCCAAGTCCTGCTCTAGACTCCTCTCTCCCAAACATTGCTGTGAGCTGCTGGCCTCTAATAGCACAGACAGTCAGATGTTCCTCGGACAAGTTCCTCTGCCATTCAGGAGCTACTGCTGCTGGTGGCAATGCTTGTTTTCTCTGCCACGTTGGCAGGAGAGCACCTAGATCTTCCAAAATCTGGAAAATTGCCTCTTCACTTGCTATGATGCTTAGGAGGAAACCATCAGTGTGGAGTTACTGCATCTGTAGAGGGGAGGTGCTCAGGTTGGACACCAGGCAAGCGGTGGGAGACCCTTGGACCGCAGTTCTGGAAGGTCTCTACTGTGAACAAGATCCCTTTCCCCCTGCCCGCCCTGCCAAAGCCTGGCTTCAGACAGAGCAGAGTGGTCCTTGCAGCTGGTGGCACTCACACCAATGTGCTGTAGCTGAAAGTAAACCCAACTTCTCCAGGCTTTAGTTGCAGCCAGAAAATGGGGTGGCTCTGCAGAAAATGTAAAGAGGGAAACTGTGCATGACTTGGGTTTTTTGTTTTTGTTTTTGTTTTTTTTTTTAAGAAATATCTCTTCAATTAACTTGTTTTAATGACTAACCTTTGTTATTGCTTCCAGGTCAGGGGTCACCACATTGCAAAGCTTGATCCTCTCGGCATTAGTTGTGTAAATTTTGATGATGCGCCAGTAACTGTTTCTCCAAACGTCGGTGAGAATTACTCTGCAAATTAATTCTAATGTAATTTAACTTTTTTACCCCTCCCCTCTTTTGTTTTTCTCCCTTTCCCCCCTCCCTCTTGTACCTGTTCTCCTTTCCATTCCTGGCCCATTTCATAGATTCGAGGGCATCATGTAGCACAGCTCGACCCACTGGGCATCTTGGATGCAGATCTGGACTCCTCCCTTCCAGCCGATATTATCACATCCACAGACAAACTGGGTGAGGGCTTTGAGAGCAGTTAGTGCTGCATTGCTTGAGCTCCTCTCTCTTTCACGGCTTAATAGGTAGATTGCTTCACCAGAAAGGGGGGAAAGCTCTTAAGTTTCCTTAGTAATGATCACTCTAAATTTATAGTTGACCGGCTGCTGCGGCGCAGTTCTACCCCCCTCTGGCTGTCACAGTGGATGGGTCTTGTGTCAAAACCCTATTGCTCAGCTCATGTTTCTCCTCCAACCGATGCCAATTTAATTATGTCACTGAACTCACTCATCCAGGGGTGGAAGCAATTGGAGAATCTTCTGGAAATGCAAAGCAGAGAGGTTTTGTGTCCATGAGAGCTGGAGGTCTGTTCCCTCAGCTCCAGTGCTGCTTTTGGGGACCCCAAGAGCTGAGGGGAGTGGGCTGGCTTCGTCTCTGTGGGGCTGAAAAGTGCCTCTTGGCGTGCTCCTGTGACGATGCCCTGCCCTCATTCCCTCCCAGCATGCCGCAGCATCTGTAAATCCCTTGATTTACCCCCTTTTGCCAGGACTGAGGTATAAGTCCCTGCTGGTGATCATAATAAGGAAGCTTTGGGATGTGTTCCCATCCGAGTAGAGAGGTGGAAATCCCAATGCTTTTGAGTGAAAAATGCATGAGTGTTGCACAGAAGTGTGTGTGGTGCCTAGGACTTGAAATCCTAATCTGTAAGTGCTTAAACTCAGTGCCTCTCAACGTGCTTTAGATTTGATCTCTGTAGTATGCTGCCATTCTTCTAGCTAGAATGAGGTCACGGCGCTGAGCTCTTTCACCTTGCTGGTGCTTTCCAAGGGTTGTTACCCTGGCACTACGAGTGCTACAGAGGCATGCTTCTAACTTAGAGTAGAGCAGCAGTAATGATTACTAACCTTGCACAACTGAAACAGCCGATCAGAACGTGTGGTGCATGTAAATGATCTTGATTCCTTGTTCAGCTGCCAGTGCAGGGACACAAGCCCTGGACCTGCTGGACCTTCGTACAGGATTACGTGTACTGGGAGTGGTAGGGAAGGATTAGGTTTTGGTTGATCCAGTTTACTGGATGATGGGGAATCTGCTTCATCCTGAGGTCTGGACTTCTGATGTGCTTGTCTGGAGGACCAAGCCCTGGCTGTGCCCTGGGAGCTGGCTGGCTCTGGTTTGGAGCAATCCCTGTGGCTGGGAGGTTTTGATGGGAAGAGGTGGGGAGATGATGGCCATGAACCTGGGTGCAGGAGAGGGCACAAGTGCGTGTGGTGGGCCCTGTGAGGGGAGCAGGGAGACCTTTTTAGGTGACTTTGAAGCCACTCCCAGTGGCTGGGGAGAGGAAAGGGTAAGGAGAGCCTTTTCCAGCTCAGGGATTTTGGCCTCTATTGTGGGCGCTGTGGTCCTGCTGAAGCACAGCAGCAGAGGAGGGCCCTGAAGCCCTGTGCCTAGTGGACGTGCTTCCCTTTTGAGAGGAGAGCAGGGTCTGCCTGAAACCCAGAGCCGATGGCTGCAAGAGGTTACAGTGACTGCTCTCCCTCCTGAGAAAAGGGAGCTGGGGGTGGGGAGCAGAGTTAGCACGCTGCTCAGTAAGTCACAGACTCACAGGGTGGTTTGTGTTGGAAAGGACCTTCAGGGGTCACCTAGTCCAAGCCCCCCGCCATCAGCAGGGACGCTTTCCACTAGACCAGGCTGCTCAAAGCCCCCTCCAACCTGACTTGGAACACTTCTAATGGTGGGGCATCCACAGCTTCTGTGGGCAACCTGCTCCAGTGTCTCACCACCCTCACTGTAAAACATTTCTTCTTTCTCTCCAGTCTAGACCTACCCTCTGTCACCTTGACCCCTTGCCCCATCTCCGGTCACTACAGGCCCTGGTAAAAAGTCTCTCTGCACCTTTCTTATCTGCCCCCTTTGAATACCGACAGGCCGCAGTAAGGTCTCCCTGGAGCCTTCTCTTCTCCAGGCTGACCACCACCGACTCTCTCAGCCTTTCTGCTCGGGAGAGCTTTTCCAGCACCGGGATCATTGTTGTGGCCTCCTCTGGACCCACTCCAACAGGTCCCTGTGTTTCTTGCACTGGGGACCTTGGAGCTGGATGCAGTGCTCCAGGCGGGGTCTCAGGAGAGTGGAGAAGAGGGGCAGAATCACCTCCCTTGACCTGCTGGCCACACTTCTTTGAATGCAGCCCAGTCTACATTTGACTTTCTGGGCTGCAAGTGCACAGTGCCAGCTCATGTCCAGTTTTTCATCCACCAACATCTCCAAGTGCTTCTTTTCAGGGTTAGTCTCCCTCCCTTCCTCCCTCCCTCCCTCCCTTCCTCCCTCCACAGGTCTGTGCTGGGACTGGGGATTGCCCTGACCCATGCACTTGGCCTTGTTGAACTTCATGAACTTCAAAGGGGCCACTCCTCCAGCCTGTCCAGGTCCATCTGGATTGCATCCCTTCCCTCCAGCGTATCAGCTGCACCACTCAGCTTGGTGTTCCCTGCACCAAGGGCTGATTGTGCCCTCAAACCGACTATCCATGCCATTGATGAAAACATTAAACCATACTGGTCCCAGTACAGACCCTGGAGGGATACTATGTTCCTTCCTGGTTTCTGCTTTGGTGTTGAACTCAGAGGACTGCTTCGGTGGGGCTGATCTGTTCAGAGGGCTTTCCTTCTGCTTTGACTAGGTGGTTCCTCTGAAGCAAGGAGTGCTGCAGCAGCATCTTTGCTTCAGAGGATGAAGAGACCAAGGGCTCAGAGTGATCCAAGAGCAAGTCTTCCCTTGGAGCCCCAACTGCAGAGCTGGGCTGACAGCATCATCACAGCTGTAACGGAGTCTGGGTAATGCAGTATAAGCTCCATTTTTCCTGTTCCCCCAGGGTGAGTGGTCACGAGCCCAGCAGTGTGACCCAGCCTGGCTTGCCACGGTGGAAAATGTTCAGGCATGGCTGGTCCCTAGGCATCAGCTGGAAGAGAATCTCAGCCCGTGATCTCTGTGTCTGAGCCAGGCCTTAAGTGAAATTTCTATTTCTTTGTGGCTCTCTTACTAACATATCTGTCATTGTGGTTCCTAGTGTTGATTTAATTACCAGGAATCCATGTATTGGTAGGAAATAATGAGTCCTGGGAACAAACTATGCTGGTGTCAGCTGATAGCTCATGCTGGGGTTGTGTCCGGTGGTAGGACCTCAGACTGAAATGGCTCTGTCTAGTCAAAGGAGGCTTTATTATCTTGCTCTAAGTATTATTTATACTGAGTAGACTTTCCCTGGTATCCTCATCCTGGAAAACCTCATCAGGTCAATCTTAAAATACAACTTGGCGATCATAGCTTGCAAACAGCGCTCAGCAGGAGGGGATGAGAGCAGAGCTGGTGCAGTGTGGGCAGAGTGCTGGCTGAATGTAAGATCGGGTGTTGCCTGCTTGTGTCAGGGAAAGCCAATTTGTAAGCAGATCCTGCTGTCTTTTCTTTGGCTTTGAAACAGTATTTCTTAACACTTGACAGAGCAGTTAATAACAGGAGTAGTTTTGAAACTTCGGAAACAATCTTGTTTGGTCTTTCTGAGCAGTGAAATCCTGAAAGGTCAGCTTTTGTGGTGCCAGCTCTGCTACCAACAGCTTAAACCATGGCCGGGCTGTAATTCAAAGGTGTTGCATGGTTAATCTCAGAAACTGATCTTTCTTCTCAATTGCCTTTTGTTTAGCAACTGGTTTGGAATAGATTAAGCAGTGTGAGCTTTGGAGAAAATGTGAGGGGAGGAAAGCCTGCCGGTGGGTACTCAGTCTGACAGCGGTGGGGCTGGAGCCACCAAATTCTTCTTAATCTTGTCTTTTCTTTTTAAAAACCAAAATAATCTCATCCTGGTCTTTCTGCTGCATCTGATCTGCCATGGTAAGTGGTATAGAACAAGGACAAGATGACTGCAGAACTTGATGTGACCTGTCCAAGGAAATAATACCTTAGCACACTGAAATCCAGGTGGTGTCTGGAAGGCGGTGTGTGTCTGAGCATCCGTCTGTCAGTCTGTCTCTCTGTGGAAGCCAGCTGCTTCTGCCTCTTGCTCAGGGAAATTGATGGAAATCGTCTTCCAGCTCAGGAAGAGCTGGGTGAGCCCCTGAGGGGAGATGGGCTGGGAGCGCTGCTGCCTCCCCTTTCCCCAGCTTGGGACCTTGCTAACCAAACATCTCACCTAAATTTATGATTTTTCCCTGCTGACCAAAAGAAGAATTGTTTCCAAAGCCTTTCTTGTAACACAGGTGAGATTGAGGCACTCCGATCACCTAACCTAGCTGGGGAGCACACTCCGGTGACGCACGCTGCCTGCTGCTCTGGCAGCCCTGCCTGCATCCGGCACAGCATCCTGGCGCTCCTGCCTGGACTGAGCATACTCGAGAAATAATGGCGTTGTGCATGCCTGCCTCACCGTTGGTCTTCCTCATTAACGGCCTGCTCGTTAATACCCCGATTCCCCTTCTGCCTGTGGATAGGCAGCAGTGGCGCCTCCTTGGGGGTGACCTTGAAATCCTCCCGGTAGCAATGAGCAGAGCAAAACCCACCGGGAGCAGATGTTGGTGGGAGGCAGCTCCCTGCTCTGCAGAGAATAACGCTCCCCTTGATGCAGTGTGACAGGAAGATGCCTTTTGGTCGTAGCAGGTGAAGATGCCGTGCTGGGCTGTCTCCCTTTCCCGTCCGAGGCGTGTGTGCGAGAGGAGATCTCAAACCATGCAGCTCAACTGCTCCCCAGTGTCTGATGCCCCCCGTTCTTCCCCCTGCTCTTCCCTCCTCTCGCCAGACTTTCCACCAGATTTTCTTTTCTGACTAGTGCTTAGTCATCCTCCATCCCAGCCCTTTTGCCTCTGATGGTTTTTGACTGTATTTTAAATACTGTATTTTTTTGACTTGTACTTTCCATTACTAGTTTTCACGGTTCCAGGTGGTTTTTTTCACTAACTTTGACTGCGTCTCTCTATCTTCTCCCTTTCTGCACCCCCTTCCCTGCCCACCCCAGATCTTGCAGTGTTCAAGGAGCGGCTGAGAGTGTTAACAGTAGGAGGTATGCAATTAATGAGCCTTTAACCCTCTGGAGTGCAGGACTCTCTTTGAATAGGTTATTCTGGGCATGAACCAAGGCTGGTAAAGCGGTCCCTTCCCATCTTGCACCACTCTTGAGTTTTGTAACGTGTTTATTTTTAATTTGTCCCACTAAAAGTCTTCATGTAGGCACTTGGTTAGTGATGCTTCACCTGTAGAGATCCTCAATTTAGAGCCTCGCTGGCCTTTTCCATGCTGTGTGTTTGCATGCCTAGCTTGCTAGAATACACGTTTTGTTGTGAACATTAGTTTTAAGAGGCCTCAATCTTCCCAATTGGTTCAAATCTCCTAAAAATCCAAGCTGTCTTCTCCTGACTCTGCCCTGTTTTGTCCCAGTGAAAATTTGTCAGCTCATCCCTCGCTTTCCCCCCCATCTGATCATATTGCTGCCTATAAATACTCAGCACTGTCAAAAAAGCTGGCAGGCTGCAGCAAAGCAGAAGCAGAGATGCTTAGAGCCTTGAAAACTCCTTCTAAAATCTGATAGCCCACAAAGTGTGCCTGAGCCTTCAAAGCGGTGTGGCAGAGTGAGCTGAAGCCCTGTGCCACGGGGCTGGGAGCCACAGCCACAGAGGCTTCCCTGAAACCTCCAGCCAGCAGCTTAACTAGGATGCTCTGTACTAATGCTGCCTCTCTCCAGGACTTCTGTTTGGAAAGGAACCACAGAGAAGTCCTGGAGATGCGAGGCCAAACCCTTAACACCTGCCAGCTGTGGTTTGGTGCTCCCAGGCACGGCTCTGGAGTTGAGCTCCCCATGGTCTGGCTTAATTCCTTCCCCAGGGACTAGCAGCGGCCAGCGGGGTGATGTGGGCAGGGGAGGGGATGGACATCAGTGGTAACCAGGAAAACCTCTGCTCCGGGCTTGCTGTGGATGTTCCCAGCCTCCGGCAAGCGCCATCCCTGAGGCTGCACAGGGATGAGCGATGGCCAGCCCTGCCTCCAGCTTATCCTCCATTCCTGACCACAGCGTGAAGGATCAACTCTTTTAAGATTAAATTCAAGGATGGCTAGTTCTGGAGGGGTCAATTTTTGCCTCCCTTTGCCCAGGGAAAAGTGGTTTGCACCACCCTGCAGTGTTTAGGGGTGGCATCCCCCGTACCCTCCCTAGAAAAGACTCTATCTGGGGCATTGGGCTGGTTTGGAGAGAGCTGGGAGGAGCAGGGGTAACACTGCCTCCTCCGTGCCTCCTGCCCCGGATTAGAAAACACCTCAAAACTTGGCTCTGTTGGGAGCAGGCAGCTCCGCTCATTCCCCTCCTTCCAGCCAAGCTCCTGCTTCAGAAGGATCTTGAGAGTCCCTGGCTCTGCTTCTGTCTTGCTGCATTGTTCAGCTGGTTCATGGTCCCTCTTCGTCCGTGCCTCAGTTTCCCCAAAGACAGCCGTGAGCTTCAGTGGGCACTGAAGCACCTCCAGTGGCTTTGGGGTACCGTGGAGCTGCTGCGGGCCCTGGCAGGGACCTGCTGATGCTGTAGCAGCAGCAGGCAGCAGCAGCAGGCAGCGGCGGGGCTTATCAGCAGCTCTAAAACCTGACCTTTGGCTCCCAGCCCTGCTCAGCACCTTCTCCACATGCACCCAGCTCCCCGCAGCCCTGTGTGCCATAAGTGGGAGTCATCTGCAAACCACAGGGTGCCAGCACCAAAAAGGAGGGAGTTTGCTGAGCAGAGCTAGGCTAAACCCCTACTTAAAAGGCTGTTAATTGGGTGAGGGGGTACCTGGGCAGCAAAACCTTGGAGGGGCCCGGCTGACTGCCCCGATCCCGGGCTGAGCTATTCAGGAGAGTCCGTCGCAGAGTCCTGATGTCATTTTCTCTCTTGCTTCTCTTTCTCTCCCTCTTTGGGGTTTGTCTGTTTTAACCATTTCCTTCTCCACTTTGACTCTTCATTTTTAATTCCCACCACATGGTGACACCTCCGTTGTGCTCAGTGACTCCTCAATTCCTCTGTTTCTTTTCTCTTCCTTCTGTTATAATTTGTGGTGTATTTTTTGTGTTCCTGGGGCTACAAACTTCCTGACTCTCACCCTGAGTTTTAATTACCAATTTACATGCATATATATATTGCTTTGTGTTTCGTTTCCTGTGCTACCTTTCATAATAACCTTGTTGTTCTGGGCTTAATGTCTTTTTGTTTAATTACGGCTTGGTTTTTATCCATATAAACCTCCTTCATGCTTATTTTTGGTTTTATGCTGCTTTTTTTTGTCCCTTCCCCACCTCTCCCAAACACACCCGGTCCCTGCGTGACGGTGTCCCCCCGTCCTCCTTCCTTCCTTCTCTCTCTTGCTTTTGCTTGTCCTACCCATGAAAAATCCTGCAGGCTTTTATGGGCTGGATGAGTCTGACCTCGACAAGGTCTTCCACTTGCCCACGACCACTTTCATTGGTGGAAATGAATCGGCTCTTCCGCTCCGGGAAATCATCCGTCGGCTGGAGGTGAGGAAGGCGGGAGGGGCTGTGTGACATGTTTGCAGCCTGGGGTGGGGGTAGAGCAGTTGCTTTTTGGAGGTCCTGGGCCCTGCTGCTGGCCACAGCCTGTGCCAACTTGCAGATTTTAAGCTTTTCAGGCTGGGAGCTGCTCCTTGGTGCTTGCCCCACTCGTAGCAGCTGCCCCAAGTTAGCCTGGTTAGCTGTGATCACCTCCAGCTTCACGCTGCATTGGGGCAACACATTTGGTCCACCCAAGGTGGGGCTAACCCCAGGCAACTAAACATTGCATTTTTGGAAACCTCTTCAGCTATATTTTCCAGTTTAAAGCAGGAAACAGTGCTGTGAGAGCAAAGTAGTGGGCTGGAGGCAGGTGATACCACCCTCCATAGTGCTGCTGTCCTGCGTGGTGGCCCCTTGGAGGGTCTTGGTGCAGGAGCAGTTCCATCCTGGGGCTGGGGCTTCCAGCTCTTGCAGCTGGTTCCCCTTTCCTGACACGTTTCATACCCTGCTCTGCCTGATCTGAGAGTGCAGATGCCTCCCAGGCACACTGTAGGCTTGCTTGGATTGTCTCTGCCAAGACAGGTTGACCTTGGGAGAAGCAAAGCTGCATCAACATCTTATATATGCTGCAAGAACGGGCTCCTTATTTGTTGGGGGAGGTTGTTTTGCTGATTCTCTCCCTGCCATATGAAGTGGGGTTGTGGACCTGGTCACAGCTGATGCCAATGAGGGAACATCTCCCCTCCAAGGTGTATGGTGGATGTAAAGGACTTGAGGGTCTGATCCTGGGCCCCTCAGGAAAAGGGAATTAAACATTTTGATGCTGGGTCATGTGCAGGGTCCAAGTTCCTCTGTGTCATCCCCTCTCCCAGTAAAACAGCTCAAA
This sequence comes from Rhinoptilus africanus, assembly GCA_013400135.1. Classification (NCBI taxonomy): domain Eukaryota; kingdom Metazoa; phylum Chordata; class Aves; order Charadriiformes; family Glareolidae; genus Rhinoptilus; species Rhinoptilus africanus. Next base: position 19,437 of record VXBO01006406.1, on the reverse strand, counting down.
CCAGGCTCCCAAAGTAGGGTTGGCTACTAGGCACTGCTCATGGGTCCCCCCCAGGCTGCCATCGCAGGCAGCGCTTGCTGGTGTTTGGGCAGCATGGTGCAGCTCCCAGACAGGAGGGTTGGCATCTCTGCTGGTGCAGGAGGGCCCTTCATCTTGCTGAAAGGTTAAAGAGGGGAATGAAAGAGTCCCTGGTCTGATATGGTGCCATATGTGTGTTATTGTGGGGATGAGGAGGTGTTAAAGCCCTGGCTGTTGTCTCATGGCCCTTCTTGTGTTGGGACAGATGGCATACTGCCAGCACATTGGTGTGGAGTTCATGTTTATCAACGACCTGGAGCAGTGCCAGTGGATCCGTCAGAAGTTTGAGACCCCGGGCATCATGCAGTTCACCAATGAAGAGAAACGCACGCTGCTGGCCAGGCTGGTCCGCTCTACCAGGTACCTGGGCGAGTCTTCACCTTCCCCTTATCTTCCCTTGCTGAAAGCGTGGTTTGTTCCCAGCCAGAGTGATGCAGTCACCACCTGAGTCACATCTTCACAGAATCACAGAATGGTTAGAGTTGGAAGGGACCTTAAAGATTATCTAGTTCCAACCCCCCGCCCTGAGTAGGGACACCTCCCACCAGACCAGGCTGATCAAAGCCCCGTCCAACCTGGCCTTGAACCCCTCCAGGGATGGGGCATTGACAACTTCCCTGGGCAACCTGTTCCAGTGCCTCACCACCCTCACGGTAAAGAATTTTTTTCCTGATATCCAATCTAAATCTACCCTCTTTAAATTTGAGGCTGTTACCCCGTGTCCTACCATTACACTCCCTGACAGAGTCCCTCCCCATCCTTCCTGTAGGCCCCCTTTAGGTACTGGAAGGCCGCTATAAGGTCTCCTCGGAGCCTTCTCTTCTCTAGGCTGAACATCCCAACTCTCTCAGCCTGTCCTCATAGCAGAGGGGCTCCAGCCCTCAGATCATCCTTGTGGCCCTCTGCTGGACCTGTTCCAACAGGTCCATGTCATTCTTGTGCTGAGGACTCCAGAGCTGCATGCGGTACTCCAGGTGGGGTCTCACCGGAGCAGAGTAGAGGGGCAGAATCACCTCCCTCAACCTGGTGGCCACGCTTCTTTTCATGCAGTTGTCTTTCTGGGCTGCAAGTGTGCTTTGCCTGATCTTGACATCATCTGTTGCACTCGGCTTAATCAGCAGAGTGATGCCAGTGAGCTGCAGGGCTGGCAGGCTCAGGTGCTGGCAAAGAGCCCAAAAACATGGATGATCCTGAAAGAAAAGATTTAAGTGCAGCACATTGTCGGGGGTGCAGCAGCCAGCCAGGCTCTGCAGGAGGCAACCGGGGTGACAGGGAAGGCTGTCGATCTGCAGCATCTTAATGTCTTCTTAAGCATCACTTGGTGCTGTGGTTCCCTCAATGCAGTCTCCATCCTTTCTCTGGTTTCTGCCCTCAGCTCTAGCCCTGGCACTGATCCTTCTCACCCTTTACCTTCCAGGTTTGAGGAGTTCCTCCATCGGAAATGGTCTTCTGAGAAGCGTTTTGGTCTGGAGGGCTGCGAAGTGCTGATCCCAGCCTTAAAGACCATTATTGATAAGTCAAGTGAGAAGGGAGTGGATTATGTTATCATGGGGATGCCCCACAGGTAACCCTGCTTTCTCTCCTCAGTGGTGCTTGGGGCGCGGGAAAGGGGTATGCTGCTGGGGTTTGGTTCTGAAGGGCAAACGGGTTTCTGCCATCACTTAACTAGTCTTGGCTAGTGGTGAACCTTACCTGGAGAGCTCGGGCCTTGGCTGCTCTCTGCTCATCATGGTGTTTTCAGCTTCAGCTCATTTGTAAATTCATCTGGAGAGGGGTGGTGGCTCAACCGGCAGAGTTTGAATCCCAGAGCAGGATTCAGCCTGCCCGCCCCGGGGCAGCTGTCGGGATGTGGCAGCGGCTGGTCCATCCCTGAGCTGAGGGGTCTGCAGTCTCCTTGGGTGAAACCGCAGAGCCTCCTGCCCGGGTGACCCTACAGCCATCGCTGGAGGTGTGGGGCTGTCGCATTGCCTCTGCGTGATGGGGGGATGGCAGGTAACTCGATGCCAGACTGGCGCTGCCGGTTGCCAACAATGGTCTGGCTTTTGCAGGGGACGCCTGAATGTTCTCGCCAACGTGATCAGGAAAGAGCTGGAGCAGATCTTCTGCCAGTTTGACTCCAAGCTGGAGGCTGCTGATGAAGTGAGTCTCCTCCTCTGCCCATAGCGGGTTCTGTCGCCTGTCCCTGTGCGGTCCCCCAGAGGCTGTGGCCATGCAGAGTGAGCTGGATTTTTCCGCTGCTTCTGTCACTCACTGGCTTTGGCGTCACAAGGATTTCCATGTTGCATGCACACTTGTGTGACTGAAGCCTTCATGTTTGTGCCAGTGCTGGTGTGCCCGTTCCTTTCTCCGGCGGGTGGACGCATGCCCTGTCCGGTGCTGGTGTCTCCAGTGCAGGCTGGGCAGTCAGTGGCTCTCCATGGGCGTAAAGCAGCTGTGGGGTGAACAACAAGGTGAGGGGAAGGCGGCCAGGAGCAGAGGTTGGCTTGTACTCTTGCAGCAGCCCCTGGTCCCCATAGGGGCTTCTAAAGCAGTTCCAAAACCTCTGAGGCTCGAATTTCTTGTGCCACATGCTCTGTTGTGCTCCATAGCTTCCAGCGTCATCAGGAGGGATGATTTGGCTTTCAGAAAGCTGGGCTGGGCTGGCTTTATCCTGCCATGCCCTTCAGGTGGGGTTTTGAGGTGAGAAGGCATCAGCCTGAGGCTTCGAGGTGTCCTGACTGGGAACTGCAGTGTTGTGAGCGGTGCCAGGAACAGCTGTACTGCCACAGTGTGGGCAGAGCTTGGGTAAGCGTTATCCCAGCTCTGTTTTCCAGTGTCTTCCCCAAACCCACCACACTTGCTTCTTCCCCTGCACCTACAACCTTACCTAAATGGTCTTGATGCGTGTCTGAGGTTTGTTGGTGGTTTGGCACCTGGAGCAGGCTACTTGTGCTCTGCTGGATGCCAGGTCAGCTCCTACAGTGAGTGCCTGCTGCTTTCTGCCAGTGTCTCCAGAAAATGCTCCCTTTGTGCAGCCCCTGGAATCAGCACTGCTCTGTCTCAGGTCTCCTTCTGTGCCCCAAAAGCTCTTGTGCTCCTAGGGGTGACTCTCCTCTCCCCTCCCCTCCTTCAGGGCTCCGGTGATGTGAAGTACCACCTGGGAATGTACCACCGGCGCATTAACCGCGTCACTGACAGGAACATCACCCTTTCCTTGGTGGCAAATCCTTCTCACTTGGAGGCAGCTGATCCTGTTGTTCAAGGCAAGACTAAAGCGGAGCAGTTTTACTGTGGGGACACAGAAGGGAAGAAGGTGAGTGGTGCTGAGGTGCCCACAGTGAAGTGGCCTAGGCTGGATGGGGTTTGGTGGGAGGCAGGCTGGTGGGAAAGTGAAGAAACCCAGCTGGTTTTTGTTGCTGTGCTCCTTCACCTGTTACCCTGCTATCACCCTGACTCCCCCATCCTTCCCCACTGTATTTGGGGTAACTTTTGTAGGGATTCACCCACCTCGAGTTCCCATTGCCACTTCCTCCGTCTCTGAACAACTGGCTCAGCCAGGCTGTGCAGAGCAGCAAAGGCCTGAACCCCTGGCTGGAAAGCAGGGAAATGAGGGGCTCTCCCTAAAGCCAACCAGAGAATCACAGCTTGGGAGCCTCAGCAGTAGGAGCCTCAAGCTGAAGGATCTCAGTGTGACCAGGGGTAACCATTCCTGAGGCTGGGAAAGCTGGAGCAGGCAGCAGGAGGCAGCTCTGCACACCCGGGTGGGAGAGCAGGTGGGGAGCGGGCTGGTTGGGGGGAGTGGGTATTTGCAGTCTGATTCATTGCAGACCTGTCTCCAACACCAAGAAGTGGAAGGGTGAGATCAAAAGTGCTTCCCCTCCTCCTACACCCCAAGGGCTGGATATAAATAGACAAACTCTGTCCTCGTCTGACAGACGTCGTCCTCAGCTAGCCCCTGGCTACGATAGCAAAGTAACGTGGCTGAAGTGGGAGCGAGCTCCCATTACGGCTCCTTGCCCAAAGATCTTTTGGGGTGAGGTATTGGGGGGAAGGGGCATTTTTCTCATCTTCCCCCAGTTAGAAAATGGCTTTGCTTTGGGATGTGTGTGTTTGGGAATGGGACTCGCCTCCCAACCACTGTGTGCTGGGTGCTATCCTTGCTGCGCAGTGGTGCCTGAGCCTGCCCTTGCTCAGGGGAGAACTGGTGGCCACAGCCTTCTCCCTGGGGATTGTGCCAACCGTGGCCACCTCCACTCCGATCCCTCGAGAAGCATTGGATGCGCTGATGAGATGCTCCATGTACTTTCTGGGATGCTGAAGGCTCACAGGGATGAGGCTTGGGCACTTTCCTGGTGGCTGCCCCTGCCTGCCATCCCTGCAGAGCCCCTGCTGACTGCTGTGGCTTCACGTCTCACAGGTGATGTCCATCCTCCTGCATGGAGATGCTGCGTTCGCTGGGCAGGGCATTGTGTACGAGACCTTCCACTTGAGTGACCTGCCCTCCTACACCACCCACGGCACGGTCCATGTCGTGGTGAACAACCAGGTGAGGAGCAAATCGCCTGCATCTGTGGAGTCCCTCACAGACAAGCTTCTGCAGGCTCAGACCTGGGTGGTAGCTGGCAGCAGGCAGTAGCTGTTTGCCGGCCAGTGGTCCTGGCATGAGCCGTAATTCTGGGGTCAGCAGGGGGTACTGTAAACCCAGCTGCTCAACAGTAGCAGCTTTTGAGTCCAGCCTGGCACAAAGAGGGTGCAACCTGATGCTCGGTCATGCAAGACCACGCAGGCCTGCTCCTTTCTGCCCCCGCGTAAACCAGAGTCATTTCACCAGGACCAGCCCATCCCCGTGGGTGCAGCGGGGTGACAGCCCAGGTGTAGGGACCGGGTTGGGCTGCAGTTCCTGAGGTGCAGGAGACGGGCAGGTTAGAATCATGGAATCTTCATGGTTGGAAAGCACCTTTGAGATCATCGAGTCCAACCATACACGCACACAAAATAACCCCCATACAGTTCCCTCAGCCTCTCCTCATACGACTTGGTCTCAAGACCCCTCACCAGCTCGGTAGCTCTCCTCTGGACACGCTCCAGCACTTCCATGTCCCTCTTGCATAGAGGGGCCCAGAACTGAACACAGGCCTCGAGGTGAGGCCTGAACAGTGCCGAGCACAGAGGCACCATCGCTTCCCTACTCCTGCTGGCCATGCTATTCCTGATACAAGCCAGAATACTGTTGGCCTTCTTGGCTACCTGGGCACACTGCTGGCTCATATTAAGCTGGCCATCCAGCAGCACTCCCAGGTCCTTTTCTGCTGGGTAGCTTTCCAGCCACTCTTCCCCAAGCCTGTAGCATTGCTTGGGGTTCTTGTGACTGAAATGCAGGACCCGGCACTTCGTATTATTAAACCTCTTACAATTGGCCTCAGCCCATCTGTCCAGCCTGTCCAGGTCCCTCTGTAGAGCCTTTCTGCTCTCCAGCAGATCAACACTCCCACCTAGTTTGGTGTTGTCTGCAAACTGACTGAGGGTGCACTCAGTCCCCTCATCCAGATCATTGATAAAACTGTCCCCAAAGCTGAGCCCTGAGGGACACCACTGGTGACCGGTTGTGCTACGACTGAGTGGTGTAGCCGTGAGGGAACCCCCTGCTCAGCCGCAGCAGCCGAGCTGCCCTCAGGGCTGTATGTACCGCTTTCCAAATCCTTTCCAAATCCAAATCGCACTGTGCTGGTCCTGCTCCCTCTCACCTGCTACAGATCGGCTTCACAACAGACCCCCGGATGGCCCGCTCCTCTCCATACCCAACCGATGTCGCCCGCGTGGTGAACGCGCCCATTTTCCATGTCAATGCAGATGACCCAGAGGCCGTCGTCTATGTGTGCAATGTGGCAGCAGAGTGGCGAAGCACCTTCCATAAGGACGTGGTGGTGGATTTGGTAAGAAACATGGCATGAGGCTTTATCCTGAAGCTGCAGCTCTCTGTGAATGCTCAACAGTACCTCTTGGGGTGTATTTTCTGAAAGCTGAGATTTCTCTTCAGGGATTTTCTGTCCCTTTTGATGTGAGGGAAGGGAGGAGGTGCTGTAAAGCAAGGCAGCGAGGCTGTAATAGCACTTGGAGAGGCGCCACTGTCTCTATAGAGCCTGCCCTCGCCTTCAGCATGGAGGAGGACTCGCTTGGGTCCCTCCTGGGCTGTTTCAGACCCTTCCTAGCACAGAGACCCAGATGCCTCTGACAGCTTTCAGAGCCATGGATTGCAAGCAGCTGCTTTCTAAGGCTTTTTCCCTTCCCGGCAGGTTTGTTACAGGCGCAATGGTCACAATGAGATGGACGAACCCATGTTCACACAACCCCTGATGTACAAACAGATCCGGAAACAGAAGCCAGTGCTGCAGAAATATGCAGAGCTGCTGATTTCCCAGGGAGTGGTAAATCAGCTGGAGTACGAGGTACTGTCCCTTGGGGCCTGGGAGGAAAACTGCAGACAACATCTCCAGGAAAAACTGATGTTTGGTTCAGACCTGGGTGTGGACGATGTGACGGGACCCGTTTCTGCTTGTGCTTGTCACCTAAAGGTGGCAGAGCTGCACTAGGATTGGGCGGGTGCTGCAGTCCTGGCAGTGATGGGTTAGGAGCCAAGGCTTGTCCTTGGACTGTGCCAACCCCTAACAGCACAGAAACATCTAGTTCAAGGGTCGCCCCATGATCGGCACAGCACAGGCCACTGTGGCACGGCTGGGAGTTGGGCTCTGCAGCACTTGCGCAGGTCCCCTGCCCCGGCTCTGCCGCCCCAGCAGCAAGTGTGGCAGCAGCTCTGCTGGCTCTTCCTTTCCCTGGTACCACTTTGCAGCATCTTTAGGGTTGAAATCAAGTTGTCGGTTCAGACGGCAGCAGAGCTGTCCCTTGGGGGGCCTCCCGCAACAGCTCTGCTCTCAAAGACTGAGCTGCACGGCCCTGGGGCTCCCCTGATGTGGGGGCCAGCTGTGCCCTCCAGCACCCTTGCAAGCTTGTGCCAAGGTCCCCAGGCTCAGCACTCTTGTTTGGAGACCCCTCAGTAATGCTTTTCTGCCCCTTGGTTCTGCCTTTCAGGAGGAAATTGCCAAGTATGATAAGATCTGTGAGGAGGCCCATGCGAGATCCAAGGACGAAAAGATATTGCATATCAAGCACTGGCTGGATTCCCCCTGGCCTGGTAAGTCACTAGCAACATTTTGGAGGTCCCTAGCAAAAAGCCTGGCTTCTCTGGAGCCATGGCAGATATTTTCTAGTAAGTCACCCTAGTGGGGAGGTGGGGTGGTGCTCTTGGCTTCTGGCATCCCCACCCTTGCTTGAGGGTGTCTGTGGGCTGAAGTCTTCACGCGGAGCTGGGTGTGGCTTCCGCAGCATGGTGGACTGCTCCTCCTCCTGCAGGTTTCTTCACTCTGGATGGCCAGCCCCGGAGCATGACCTGCCCTTCCACTGGTCTGAATGAAGAGGACTTGACGCACATTGGTCAAGTGGCCAGCTCGGTGCCGGTGGAGGATTTCACTATCCATGGAGGTAGGAGCTTGTGGAAGCTATGCCAGACTGGGTTTTTGTTCCAAAGAGCATGTGGGACAGGGCTGAACGTGGCCTGGAAGCAAGGGACCTGTTAGGGTGCTTCAATTTGCATGGCCAAGGGAGATGATTCTGCCCCTCTTCTCCACTCTCCTGAGACCCCGCCTGGAGCACTGCATCCAGCTCCAAGGTCCCCAGTGCAAGAAACACAGGGACCTGTTGGAGTGGGTCCAGAGGAGGCCACAACAATGATCCCGGTGCTGGAAAAGCTCTCCCGAGCAGAAAGGCTGAGAGAGTCGGTGGTGGTCAGCCTGGAGAAGAGAAGGCTCCAGGGAGACCTTACTGCGGCCTGTCGGTATTCAAAGGGGGCAGATAAGAAAGGTGCAGAGAGACTTTTTACCAGGGCCTGTAGTGACCGGAGATGGGGCAAGGGGTCAAGGTGACAGAGGGTAGGTCTAGACTGGAGAGAAAGAAGAAATGTTTTACAGTGAGGGTGGTGAGACACTGGAGCAGGTTGCCCACAGAAGCTGTGGATGCCCCACCATTAGAAGTGTTCCAAGTCAGGTTGGAGGGGGCTTTGAGCAGCCTGGTCTAGTGGAAAGCGTCCCTGCTGATGGCGGGGGGCTTGGACTAGGTGACCCCTGAAGGTCCTTTCCAACACAAACCACCCTGTGAGTCTGTGACTTACTGAGCAGCGTGCTAACTCTGCTCCCCACCCCCAGCTCCCTTTTCTCAGGAGGGAGAGCAGTCACTGTAACCTCTTGCAGCCATCGGCTCTGGGTTTCAGGCAGACCCTGCTCTCCTCTCAAAAGGGAAGCACGTCCACTAGGCACAGGGCTTCAGGGCCCTCCTCTGCTGCTGTGCTTCAGCAGGACCACAGCGCCCACAATAGAGGCCAAAATCCCTGAGCTGGAAAAGGCTCTCCTTACCCTTTCCTCTCCCCAGCCACTGGGAGTGGCTTCAAAGTCACCTAAAAAGGTCTCCCTGCTCCCCTCGCAGGGCTTGGACTAGGTGACCCCTGAAGGTCCAACACAAACCATAACATAAACTCACCCTGTGAGTTTATGAGAATTAGTTCGTGAGGGAGCTGTGGTTACGGAAGTGAACTGAGGAATAGCTCTTCTTCAGGGCTGATCCTTTCCCCGCAGTCCTGATTTCCTCATCCCTGGCTCATCCCTCGGGCAGAGGTGGAGCTGTTCCTCTGCTTCTGGCCATTTGCAGTCTGCCAGTCCGTAAGCAGGTTGAGGGACGAACATGGTGTTGCTGGAGCTCCCTCCTGCGCCGGCTACGAACCAGCTGCTGTCCTGGCAGGTTTGAGCCGTATTCTGAAAACACGTGGGGAGATGGTGAAGAACCGGACGGTGGACTGGGCCCTGGCAGAGTACATGGCGTTCGGCTCCCTCCTCAAAGAGGGCATCCACATCCGCCTGAGTGGCCAGGACGTTGAGAGGGGGACGTTCAGGTAAAGCTGTGCTTTTGGTGGCCGTAAAGGTGATTCCAGGCTTTCCAGAAGGGATCCAAAGGGTGACGATGGAGTAATGCTTTCTCCTCTTCCAGCCATCGCCACCACGTCCTGCACGATCAGAACGTGGACAAGAGGACCTGTATCCCCATGAACCACCTCTGGCCCAACCAGGCTCCTTACACCGTCTGCAACAGCTCTCTGTCGGAGTACGGCGTCCTTGGTGAGCAAGGAGGGCTGTGCCTGCTGGCTGGGGGGTGAGACCGCTCTGGGAGGATAACTGCTCGCTTCTCTCCCATCCCTCAGGATTCGAGCTGGGCTTTGCCATGGCCAGCCCCAACGCCCTGGTGCTTTGGGAAGCCCAGTTCGGGGATTTCCACAACACCGCTCAGTGCATAATCGACCAGTTCATCTGTCCCGGGCAGGCCAAGTGGGTCAGGCAGAACGGCATCGTCCTGCTGCTCCCCCATGGCATGGAGGGCATGGTAAGGGCACCCCAGCTCGTGGGCACCCAGGGGTGTCCATTGCTGGGCCGAGGGCAATGGCAGCAGGTAGCACTGCTCACAGTGTGACTGTGCCGGACAGGGGCTCCTCACACTGGCTTCCCCACCCCCGGCTCACTCTGCCTTCGGCTTGGTCCCTGCAGGGTCCCGAGCACTCCTCCGCCCGCCCAGAGCGATTCTTGCAGATGTGCAACGACGACCCCGATGTCTTCCCCGTGAGTGGCAGCTGCGCTGAGCTCAGCTTGGCCCTCCTGTGTCCTGGATCTGACTGCTGCCTTGCAATGGGGTGGGGGGGCAACTACACCTGGTTGGGCTCAGTGCAGCGCTGTGGTCGGGGCAGGTGTTGGGAGCTGGTGGCAGGAGGCGTGGGGTGCCCTGGGAGGGTTTGGGGAAAGGGGCTGAACCCAGTGCCTGGGCTGCACCTCTGCTGCCCCTGGGGCTGCCACACAGCATAAGGCAGAGGTGGCCCCAGAAGCAGTGCGGGAGGGGGGCTGCTGGACGCCCCAAGGTGGGGGGCACAGATCTGCAGCCTCTCCAGATCTCTGTGGGTCTCCGTGTGCTCTGGAGGGGGAGAGGAGGGAGGGAGGGAAGGAGGGAGAAGGGGGGCCACTCTTCTCCCTGCTGCCGGAGCCACGAGTCCAAGAGACAGCTTGTGTTTCTTGAAATCCCCTCGGCTGTGTTTGCTGAGGCAGAAACTGGATGACTTCGACGTGCGCCAGCTCTATGACTGCAACTGGATTGTTGTGAACTGCTCCACTCCGGCCAACTTCTTCCACGTCCTCCGGCGCCAGATCCTCCTGCCTTTCCGCAAACCGGTCAGTGCCGGCGGCTCCGTGCCTGGCTCGGTGCCAGGGCAGGGCAGCCCAGCATCCCTGCCCAGCCTGGGGACGGGAGTCGGGGCGGGCTTGTTCTGGCACCTCAGCAGCAAACGCAGGCAGTTTGCCTTTGCCCGTGCCAAGGACCTCTTAGTGCTTGGGGTTGGCTCGGTACGTGCTGTGATGCCGGCCGGCTCCTCCTGGTGGAGTGGATGCAACCCCTTCATGCGCCCTGCAGGGAGGTCAGAGGCGATGGGGCCAGCGGGGGTCAGTAAATAACCCGGTGCCGTGGGGCAGGCGGGTCCCGGGCAGCACCTCGGCCTCCTCCCCAGGGGAAACACGTACTGGGAAAGCTGGTGCTGTGGGAAACCAGTGCCCAGTCTGGCAGAGCATGGAGCAAATCTCTGGGGGCCGCTGCTGTGCTGGAGCCGTGGGGTGGGCAGGTTCTTGCTCTGACCTTTGCTGGCAGGGGAGGCGTTTGTGGTGCGGCTGACCGCCTTGCTCTGCCTCCGCTTCCCCCTCTAGCTGATAATCTTCACTCCAAAGTCGCTGCTGCGCCACCCTGAAGCCCGCTCCAGCTTCGATGACATGCTGCCAGGTATGAGTGGCATGGAGGTGTTTGTTTTCCCCCCCTCCCCCGCCCCCCCCCCCAGCAATACAGGGTGAAGGGCAGGATCTGGCTGCCTTGGGTAAAGTCCGCCTGGCAGCAGCCTCCCCGCAGTGGAGGCTGATTGTGGCTGACACCACCGGCGTCGGGACATCGCAGACAGCCCGTGTGTGGAGCAATGTGCCAGCGCGGCATGCAGGCTGCCTGCCTCCCTCCCCACCCCAGTGCCATGGCTGGGGTGTGCCGGCTGCAGCCACGAACCCCGGAAACTGCAGCCACCCCTCGTTAGTGCCGAACCTGGTACCCTGGGGAAAGGTGGCTCCATCGGCAGCCATTTCCCACTGGAGTGGGACTGATAGGGTTTGTCAGCCCCAAGTAGAGTCCCACAGAGCTGTGATGATTTGTACTGGGAGCCAGTCCCAGCTGAGCCGGCTCTGCCTCTCTGGTTGGCCTGCCCAGGGCAGGGTGCCAGGCGGGCTGGCAGGGGAGGAGGGTGCCCGGTGACGGTGCCGTCCTCTCCCCTGCAGGCACTCACTTCCTCCGCGTCATCCCCGACGGTGGCCCCGCGGCCCAGAACCCCGAGCAAGTGAAGCGGGTGCTGTTCTGCACGGGAAAAGTCTACTACGACCTGACCCGTGAGCGCAAGGCCCGGCAGATGGAGGCCGATGTGGCCATCACAAGGGTGGAGCAGGTGAGCAGGATCCGGCTGCCTCGGGGCCAGCAGTGCCGTGGCCGCCGTGGCACTGCCATGACACCGCTCCGTCTGCCCCGCAGCTCTCTCCCTTCCCCTTCGACCTCCTCCAGCGGGAAGCCGAGAAGTACCCGGCGGCCGAGCTGGTGTGGTGCCAGGAGGAGCACAAGAACCAGGGCTACTACGACTACGTCAAACCCCGGCTCCGCACCACCATCAACCGCGCCAAGCCTGTCTGGTAGGGACTGGGTGTGCGGTTGTGGTGCAGGGGGAGGGCAGGGGTTGCACACCCCCCATCACCCCTTTCTTCTCTGCACAGGTACGCGGGGCGGGAGCCAGCAGCTGCCCCCGCCACTGGCAACAAGAAAACCCACCTGACGGAGCTGCAGCGGCTCCTGGACACGGCCTTCAACCTTGATGCCTTCAAGGACCTGGCCTGAGCGCCGGCAGCATGTGCCCGCCCCTCTGTCCCCCTCTCTGTCCCCTGCTCACCTCCCCCCGTTCTTAACTACAGACCTTGTCAAGCCCCACGCTGGTGCCCGGAGTCCTTATCTGCCTTGTACGGGGCCGGTGGCCGTGCAGCCACCCTGGGGCAGGGGCAGAGGGGCTGGGACCCTCAGCTCTCCCACCCCCGTCGGCCCCCGGGAGGAACTGGTTCTGCTCTGGGGGTCTCCAGTGCCCCGGCGCCAGCCCCCTCCGCGTTCCCCCTAGTTGCCCGTTGTACTTGCTGGCTCTCAGGGGTGGGGGGAGAGGGGCCCGGGTAGGTGCTGTCTCCCCCCGCCAGCTTCCCTAGCACCTGTGGGGCCGTGCCTGCCCCGGGGGAGCCCTGGCCCCTCTGTCTGCCCCCAGCCCTGGGCCGCTGGGTGCCCCGGGTGGTGCCTGGGGGGGTGACCCCAGCAGGGGTGGGGGGGCATCCCCAGCAAACGCCATGTCCCCTGGGGCCACTGGGGGCCTTCAAGCAGGGGTCTCCCTCCCCCTGGTGCCACCTCCAGCGCGACCGCAGCCCCGTTACTGTCACACTGTCCTCCTGGCCCACGGGGCCGCATCCCTGCCCAGGCGCACGCACACATTTGCACACACACAGCCACAGTCCTGCCCCAGCTCCACACGCGTGTTACACCCGTAGGCCTGTCACTCAGATGGTGTGTCACTGTCGCACACGTGGGCCACGCCCCACACACATGTTGTGCTGTCACACAGGAGTGCTGCTCCCCATCGCCTCACCACTCACACGCGTGTCACGCTGTCACACGGAGGTGCCATGTCCCATTGCCCCCCCCCCCACAGTCACACACTCCTGGGGTGGCACACACACGTCACAGGCTCACACACACGGGTCACGCCTCATCGCTGCTGTCACATGTGGGTCACACCTCATTGCCCCACAGTCACACACGTGTGTCACGCTGTCACCAGGTATCATGCTGTCGCACCCCATTGATCCCGCCCCCCCACCGTCACACACGGGTGTCACGCTGTCACACAGGTGTGCCGCACCCCATCGACTTCCTCCCCCGCCCCCCCGCGGTCACACACGCGCGTCACGCTGGAACGCGCGCGCCCCGTCCCGCCCACCACGGCCCG
>VXBO01006405.1:0-11054 GCA_013400135.1 Rhinoptilus africanus | reverse complement strand
GGGGGGGGGGGGGAGTGAGTGAGTGAGCAATTTAGTTGTACCTTAGCTGCTGTTCAGGGTCAACCCACCATGTGTTAAGTGTTGTTCATAAGCCATTCAGACTATGAGTCTGTTGAGACTGGTCTGAACATCAAGTACCAAATCCTACTCAAATGGAGAGAGTCCCTCTAAGTGGTGGTGCTATTATCTATGACGATTAGGAGAATCTTTCATTAGTGCCCCTCAGTAAGATTCCACCATCAAAAAGGTCAATGCAGCACCATTTTCTTTGAAGGTGTGCCAAATGATTTTTCCACTTAGGTTCCTGATCATAAGGCATGGTTATCAAAATACAGTCTGCAAATCTGAGAAGCTAATTATTTGTTTGATAAACTGCTTTAGAAGAGATTTCTTCCTTAGCGGAGGAGAATTAAATGGTAACCAAAACCAGCTTGCAAATTGTTTTAGTTGCAGTATCACTTTGCTCCAGCACATCTGTCATTGTCATACAGCAATCATCAGCATGGCTGGACTTCAGTTTTCCTTGCAAGTGCTAACCTGCTGCCAGCAGGGGAAACACTGAGGTTTAGAAAGGTGACCTTTCTTCAAAATCAGAAAAAACTTGCACTAGGGCAAATTGAGTTTGTAATTATGCCATATCATCTTCACTCTTTTCCAATGTCTGTATGCATTTTCCTAAGCCTCAAGGATTCACAATTCCATGTTTCTATAAAAGAGATTTGTAGTATATGAAAGAAAATACCTTACACTTTGCAGTCCTGAGAATGTTTGTCTGCCTGCAGTTGTAGTAAAACACTGGGAACACCAAAACATTGCTTGCTTTCCTGAATTATCAGATCAGCTGATAAACAATAAATTCTCTCAAATATTAGATGCTCTCTGGTCTTTACGTTACTCATCCCAAAGCAACACATGAAGGTAGCCAAGAACCCAAACACAGTTCCTACAGAGTTAAAATTCGTTAAGACAGTTTTAAGAGTCTAATACGGTATGGCTTATTTACTTTATGGCAAGTTTTAGACCTTGTCAAGCCTACCATCCAGGGACTCTGCTCTGATGGGTCACCCAGATTCATATGCATTTTGATGTCTGTGGTATGCAACAATCTGAACCAATCTGGCATGTGCCAGCTTCTATGGGATGGACTTCTCATTGTCTCCTTGCCACAACTCTAAACTAGAAGTATTCTGCAAGTAACCATCAGGGAGTCACCTTCACTTCTTTCTTTTACCCTAAGTATTAGTGTTATGTATAGAGGAACAATCATGGATGGCCTCAAAGTGCAGGATTTCTGCTTCTACAATAAATAAATCCTCCCCCTCTACTCTGCCTTGGTGAGGCCCCACCTGGAGTACTGTGTCCAGTTCTGGGCTCCCCGGTTCAAGAAGGACAGGGAACTGCTGGAGAGGGTGCAGCAAAGGGCTACCAAGATGATTAGGGGACTGGAACACCTCTCTTAGGAGGAAAGACTGAGGGAATTGGGTCTCTTCAGTGCTGAAAAAAGTCGGCTGAGGGGGGACCTAATCAACACTTATAAATACTTGAAGGGTGGGTGTCAGGAGGATGGGGCCAGGCTCTTTTCAGTAGTGCCCAGTGACAGGACAAGAGGGAACGGGCACAAACTTGAGCACAGGAAGTTCCACCTAAACCTGAGGAGGAACTTCTTTCCCTTGAGGGTGGCAGAGCACTGGAACAGGCTGCCCAGGGAGGTGGTGGAGGCTCCGTCTCTGGAGACATTCAAAACCCGCCTGGACGCGTTCCTGTGCACCCTGCTCTAAGGTGGCCCTGCTCTGGCAGGGGGGTTGGACTAGATGATCTCTAGAGGTCCCTTCCAACCCTATGATTCTATGATTCTATGAAATATAGATAGACATTAACATCTTAGAACCCAAATTCCTGAAACTTTTGAATCTTCAGTGTAGCTCTCATTAAAATGATAGACACAGATAAATATTGTCTTATGTAGATCAAATTGTAAGCAATTAGTATGGAGTTTCTGCACTGGGGACTATAATCCCATTCCTGCACTGAGTTTACATGAACTTCAGAAAGGTTAGCAAGTACTACAGAGATTAATTTTTTTCTTTTTTTCTCTTAGAATCATGAATTTATTTCCTTGCAATGACCTTCTTTGAACCACATCTGTTATCCCCACACTTATGCCTCATTGACTTGGACTACTGTCAAGTATCAATTTTCTGTTAAAGAAATCCTTGTGTGTGTTTTTCCTGACTCCACAGATAAAAGGGAAATTGTAGGGGCTTTGTATCTCATCTAGTAGTGGAAGAAAAGTAGCCTCCCATATTGTTTCGGAATGAAGTTTCAGAATAATTTGAGTACTTGCACTTGGAAAGCATCAGATGTTGCCCTAGGCACTTAATGTATGTGTGTGTGTATACATATGTACACATATGTTTATGAAGAATCATAGAATCATAGAATATCTCAAGTTAGAAGGGACCCATAAGAATCATCGCGTCCAGCCCTCACAGGACTGCCTAACACTAAACCATATGACTGAGAGCATTGTCTAGACACTACTTGAACTCTGACAGGCTTGGTGCCGTGACCACTTCCCTGGGGAGCCTGTTCCAGTGACCGACCTCCCTCTCAGTAAAGAACCTTTTCCTAATGTCCAATCTGAATTTACCCTGATGCAGCTTCATTCCATTTCCTTGTTCCTATTGCTGGTCACCAGAGACACTCACTTAAGGTTCTATTCCTCGAGGTTGAGAGATTCCTTGCCACAACAGATTCTTGGTAAGTGACTAATAGCATGCTAAACTTTGAAATCTTAGCTAAGTGATATAAAGGATTGATTGTGCATATATAATCCTTTAGACATAAAGCGTTGACCAAGTCTGGGACTAGGATTGGATCCAGCTGCACCTAGACTCCTCTCTGAGGAGTTTAGAAAGCAAGGGGGTCCTTTCTGTACCTCGTGACTCAACAGGAGGGTCTTCCTGACAGCTTGTCTGACCTTGTCCTCTATGCAGTAAATAATCAAGTGTACCTTTCCATTGAATTTTGTAAACCACTGTCGCATTCACTACTAACTTTGTTAAATCACTGTTTTATGTTAATAAATATTTCACTGCTTCTCTCTTATGAGTGAAGTTAATCACTCCGCCTGCGACAGGAGATTAGCACCTCCCCCTCCACTCCCCCACCCTTGAGGAAGTTGTAGACCGCAATGAGGTCACCTCTCAGCATTCTCTTCTCCAAGCTGAACAAGCCAAGTGACCTCAGCTGCTCCAAGTAAATCTTGCACTCGAGACCTTTCACCATTTTGGTTGCCCTCCTCTGGACACACTCTAATAGCTTGATGTCCTTCTTATATCGAGGCACCTCAAACTGCACACAGTACTTGAGATGGGGCCACACCACTGCAGTGTAGAGTGGGACAATCACCTCCATCGACCAGCTAGCTATGCTGTGCTTGATGCACCCCAGAACACAGTTGGCCCTTTTGGCTGCCAGAGCACGCTGTTGACTCATATTCAATTTGCCATCAGCCCAAACCCCCAGATCTCTTTCCGCAGGGCTGCTCTCCAGCCTCTTGTCCTCCAATTTGTATGTATAAGCAGGATTACCCCGTCCCAGGTGCAGAATCTGGCACTTGCTCTTGTTAAATTTCATACAGTTGGTGATTGCCCAGCTCTCTAGTCTATCTCTGTAAGGCCTCTCTACCCTCGAGGGAGTCTACAGCTCCTAATTTAATGTCATCGGCAAACTTACCTAATGTACATTTGATTCCTGCATCCAGATCATTTTTAAAAACATTAAAGAGAACTGGCCCTGGGGAACCCCACTGGTGACAGGCCACCAGCCTGATGTAACCCCATTTACTATAATTCTTTGAACCTAACCTGTCAGCCAGTTGTTCACCCAATGTATTATGGATTTGTCTAGCTGTATGCTGGACATTTTGTCCAGAAGGATACTGTGAGAGACAGTATCAAGTGCTTTGCTAAAATAATTCCCCCTCCCCCCATCTACTGGCTTCCCTTGATCAACCAGATGGGTGACTTTGCCATAAAAGGAAATTAAGTTAGTTGAACAGGACTTTCCCCTCGTGAACCCATGCTGGCTATGACCAATGACTTCAGTGTCTCTCAAGTATTTTTCAATAACTCCCAGAATAACCATAATTTTACCAGACGCTGCAGTGAGATTGACTGACAGGCCTGTAATTAACTGTAGTTTACTGCATTTTAGAAGATCTGGCTGGTACATGCCATTCTTTTCTTTAAAGAACACAGTTGAAGGACCTGTGATAAGCCACCTAAGCATTTACCTGACTGAAAATAGCAGAAAAGCGCTACTTGCTGTTCCTTCTGATCTTGTAGTTTCATTATTTCCACACAATTCACTCGTTTCTCTTCCACATTACTTCTGTCTTGCTTGTTCTGTACTTGTAATCTTTCCCCTTTTGTCTAACTGTTTGTTCTCCTTATCATTGACTCTGCTTTTCTATGTTCTCATTTACTTTGAGAAATAAGAGAGTAGATTTTGATTTTATAAGGATAGAGGTAGCTCTACCATAAATAGCGCTTCCAACATATGAGAAGCTGTAGAAGATGACTGTGTAGGGTTCCAAGTCAGTTTTAAAAGTTATGTTCACTGTCAAATGACTAAGAATAGATAAGGAGGAAAACTGAGTGCACAGAGCTAACCAGAAAAGTCAGAATAAAAATAAGAAACAAGCAAGAAACTTCATAGGCTTTTAAAAAACCCAAGAATCTATTTAACATTTATGGTAACAGGAAGGTCAAGGAGTCTGTTGGACCACTATTGATTTGGAACAGATGGCTNGAGGAAAGACTGAGGGAATTGGGTCTCTTCAGTGTGGAAAAAAGTCGGCTGAGAGGGGACCTTATCAACACTTATAAATACTTAAAGAGTGGGTGTCAGGAGGATGGGGCCAGGCTCTTTACAGTGGTGCCCAGTGACAGGACAAGAGGGAACGGGCACAAACTTGAGTATAGGAAGTTCCACCTAAACCTGAGGAGGAACTTCTTTCCCTTGATGGTGGCAGAGCACTGGAACAGGCTGCCCAGGGAGGTGGTAGAGTCTCCATCTCTGGAGACATTCAAAACCCACCTGGACGCATTCCTATGCAACCTGCTCTAGGTGACCCTGCTCTGGCAGGGGGGTTGGACTAGATGATCTCCAGAGGTCCCTTCCAACCCCTTTCCTTCTGTGATTCTGTGATATGGTGAAGCTATAATGGCCTACCACAAAGAACAGAATTGATATAGCTCTTCATATAAAGATATTAGCTGATGAGGTGGTTCAGGTGAGCTACATCAGAGGATAATTAAAAGGCTTTCAAGAGCAGGCTGAGGAGAAAGACAGACCCTGCAGTTCCAATGGTTTATATTTAGTTCCTGAAAAAATTACTGGAACCTAAGCTATATATAATCACTTACGAAAAAGTGAGATATGGAATAACAGGCAACAAAGTGTTATACTAATCTAAGTTCTTTTTTATGTATCCTATGGATATAGGAGAAAATCTTACCTTGATTTTTTTTTTTTTTGTATGCTTTTGACACTTTTCCTGGATATTATTTTAAGCAAACTACAGAAGGGAGGGGATATAGATTAGTATTGCAGTAGGCTTGATCAGGAAAAATGTATTCTGAATAGTCATGATTAAATATCAGGGTGAGTAGATGAACTGAATATGTTCTTCAGGACTGAGTCTTGGGTTTGAAAATCAGTAGTAGCAGTATTAGTAGTATTAGTAGCAGATTAGATATTAGGAAGAAATTCTTTCCTGTGCGGGTGGTGAGGCACTGGAACAGGTTGCCCAGAAAAGCTATGGATACCCCTTCCATGGAAGTGTTCAAGGCCAGGCTGGATGGGGCTTTGAGCAACCTGCTCTAGTGGAAGGAGTCCCTGCCCTTGGCAGGGGGGTTGGAACAAGATGATCTTTAAGATCCCTTCCAACACAAACTATTGCATGATTCTATGACTCTGTGATTAAATATGGTGTTTCATATGGTTATTTAGGAGTACTTCCTGTACTTTACTTCATTTTAATTCCCTGTTAACTTGATCATTGACAAGGATGAATTGTTAACTGGAGAGAGAGGAGAGGGATGTAGGAACTAGATGCATTTGACTGATGCAAATTTTTCAGGCACTACTCTCATGGTCTGTTTGGGTCTCTCAACTTTACAGGACAACGTACTCTGTAAATTAAACTGTATTTTATGAGCTCATTAGGAAAGAAAACAAGAATGCAATTACTTTTGCCCAGACTATTCTAACACATGAATTCACTAATTCATCACTTAAGTCATGAGGTTTCTCACTCACAAGTTCTCTAATTCATAACTCGCAACTCATAACTTGTAACTCATGCACCTATGAGCAACAGTGTAACTTGTAACTCGTGCACCTAGCCGACAGTGAGAGTTCTCATCCTTCCTCCTCTGTCACAGTGTGAGTGTCCCCTGTATCACACTGGGCATGAAAGCCTCAGCAGTCCACCTGCTGTTGGATCCACTTCAAAAGCTGACATATTTATACCTTTCGGATTGGAAGTTTGATCCATACCATTTCCATAAGTTAGCGGATTCTGAAGAAACTACCATACAACCAATATGCAAGGATTATGGCTGCAGGAGACAGCAAGATGCAGGTTATAATGGCTGCATAATGACTTTTAGCTCTTTCTGGCCATTGTGTCCTGCCTATGTGTTGCCCTTGCTTTGACCTAATGGTGCTGCTCCCAGTATGCATCAGGCCTTAGCATAAGCTGTGTGTTAGCCAAAATCTGAGCAAGAGTTGAGTGAACAGTCACTACAGTGGCAGATGTTGAAATTCAGCAGGGAAAACATGGAAAAATAAAGGCAAATAGCAACATCAGAGGCAAAAATAAGGGAGGTGATAACCAGTCTACTTTCTCACTATAGCAGCATAGCAGCCATCTTCCTCTCCTATGGCCCTTTCTCAACAGCTCAATTCCCTACCAGCAATTCCTGTCTCTGTGCTTTCCTCCAAATTCCATCAGCTTTTCTCCACAGTTCTTCTGCTCCCCAGTTGCTCTGAGAGCAATTCCTTAGTTGTCCAGTGTTCCTTCTGTTACTCTGTTCCCCCCACTAACATTTTGTTGACAGTGTATGTTTATCTCAAAATGAAGAATGTGGCCTTATACATGTCATTAGCTAGAGTTTAGTATTGAAAATTATTTGCATCCACTATTGCACCTGGAACTACACAAAATCTTGCAAAATATGTCCAGTGCTTATCTGTAGAAGAGCAAGGCGTCTGTTCTCAGAGACTGATAGCCTTTTTCGGAAGCATGGAGATGAGAACATTGCAAGTAAACTGGAAAAGAATTACAAAATTCACTTTGTTGGGGGAAAGTAACTATGGGTGGCAGTGGACAAAGCTGGCTTTCTAGAAGCAAGAATGAGAGAACAGATGATAACTGAGAAGACAGTTGCAGAAGACATAACAAGGAGCTTTGGAAAAGAAGAGAGAGCAGAAGATGGATGACACAGGTAACATGCAATGTGGATGGCTCAAAGTAAATATATGCTATAAGGTAGTCAGGATTATGTAATTTTAAAGTATATGATTAGACATCTAGGATGAAAGCTTAGAGGAAAAGAAAGACTAAGGTGAAAACAAATAAATAGATTAGACAACGAGGGGAAGATAAGTAGAGGAAAAAAGCTAGAATAGGAGAAATTCTAAACTTGACATTATTTAACAGACGTGGCGCTTTGTGTTTTTTAACAGAGCAGTTATACATGGCTTTTCATAGGATCTCAAAAATGTTTTCCATTTAGAAACACTTCTCAAGGCCTCTGAAACAGTGGTTAAGAACAGAAGAGTCCAGTTTCTCTCCTGAAACTTCTGCAGCTATCTTTATGAGCTCTGCCCATTAGCCACAAGAGGAGGGAAAAGCCATTTGGAAAGCCTAAAACTTCTTTGCACATTGTTAGCACAAGATTAGGAGGTGTGTGATATTTTCAGTGCTCTTTGGTTTCTTTCTCTGTGCCTTATGAATTCTCATGAGGCCAGATCTCTGTGTTAGTATGTAAGAATGATAAATTGTCCTTATCTCCTAAGTGTTTTTCTAGTCCTGTACTTTAAATACTCCACTTCCCTTGTAACTTGTGTTTAGCAATGCAGATTTTTAGGTGTTGTTTTGATCAACGCTGTCTCCTAAGAGGCAACAAACAATACTGAAACAGAGGCTCACAGTTTTTGATATGGAAAGCAATAGGATATTTATCAGTTATAAGTTAGGGACTATAAGCCAATAAAAACCATAAATGGTTGTAGCCACTTCAAAAATAGAAGCTAAAAGCAACAGGGACTCTGGTCTCTCTTCCCCCAAAAGGAATAGGTGAGCTCCATATGAACAGCGTATAATAATACAGAAACAAGTGTTTATTAAGGATTAAAAAATGGTGTCAATCAAGAAGTTCCCATTTTGAAAGGTGAACAGTTCCATAATACCTGTGGGAGTGTTTGAGGAGGTATTTTAAGGGACAAGGAAGTTTTCAGTTGAGGACAGAATGGCACTGAAAGTACTGCAATTGCAAAATTCATGCCATTGTGAAAGCTTCTTTTACTTTAAGGCAATCCCTTAAAGCAGACTTCGATAAGTATATTGTTCTGACAATTGCGACTTTTAATTAAGTTATTGTTGATGCAATTTGTCAGATATGTCTGGGAGATGTGAAGAGCTCAAGCTGGAAGAGATTTTTGGCCCCACAGAAAAAAATACAGGGAAAGTAGCAGTTGTTACAGCACTCTGATGCAGAAAGTAAACCTCCTTGGCTCTGAATGAATGCTGAACAACATGTGTTTTAGACTCTCATGGAAGTGAAAGAAGTCATCCTAGCAGGTAGGAGATTACTCTTGCATGTGGCTTTCTGAACCATGCTGTGGACATTTAACTGAACTTTTATGGCATTGTATGTTGTGTTTTATTTCTTCTACCCTTGGGGGGGGGAGTCTCCTTGTGGATTCTCTGAATCAGTTGGTCTGTATTGAGGGTCACACCTCCTCATGTCACAGCTTAAGTCTTACTGCTAGCATCTATTGGAATGTTTCCAGTCTTCATATGTCGTGACTATTCCAGGCAAAATTTACACAGTTCCTCGCAGGACTGTTCTGTAGACTCTATTAGATCTCATTGTCTGGAAACATCCAAGGCTAAGACCTTGTCTACACTAGTAAGATTGTGGTAGCTTTTCCAATTAAACCACTATAGACAAAAATTAATGAGTTTTAAAGTGAGGAATCATAAATTTACAAAAAGTCTGTATGATGAGATTGCAGGGGAATGAGCTCAATGCCCCAGTTCTGTGTCTGTTATCCAAAAAGTGATGGGATGGGGGAGAAAACTCCATGCTGAGTTTGTTTTGTTTGTCTTTTGGTTGTTCAGGCTGAGGACAGAAAATAAGGTCTCCCCCATAGCTGTCTCTTCTCCAGGCTAAACTACCCCAATTATCTCAGTCTGTCTTCATGGGAGAGGTGCTCCAGCCCTCTAATCATTTTTGTGGCCCCCCTCTGGACCTGCTCTCTTGACCCCCTGTAACAGGTCTTTCTTGTACTGGGGGCCCCAGAGCTGGATGCAGTACTCTAAGTGGGGTCTCACCAGAGCAGAGTAGAGGGAGAGAATGACCTCCCTTGACCTGCTGGCCACACTTCTTTTGAGGCAGCCCAGGATATGATTGTCTTTCTGGGCTGCAAGCATACATTGCCAGCTCACGTCCAATTTTTCATCCACCAGTATATTCCCAAGTCCTTCTCTGCAGGCCTGTGCAACCTGCTCTAGGGTGGCCCTGCTCTGGCAGGGGGGTTGGACTAGATGATCTCCAGAGGTCCCTTCCAACCCTATGATTCTGTGATTCTGTAATCTGTCTCTCATTTCAACTTGTGCCTGCTGTCTCATTCTCTCATCGTGTATGGCTGTGAAAAGCCTGGCTGTGTCTCCTCCATCACGTCCCCATAGGTGGTGGGGGGCTGCTGTTAGGAAATTTGCAAAAAACAAATTTATAGGAGGCTAGATCACTGCTTTAACATGATTGTCAAGTAACAATAGAAGTTCAATTTTAAATTTAACTGGGAAATTCATGTTCTCCCAAGGCTGTTGATTTGAAAAAAGAGCTGCCAAGATATATATTCTAAGAGGCAGGTGGCCCGATTGTTAAATACTTTCTTAAAATCGTATATGTGTTAGTATTTGTCACAGAGAGTAAGTACACTACCATTACGGGCTAACTGTATTCCACCAGTAGGCCAATGAATACAGTCAAAGCATTGAAACTGCACTGAGAATAGCTGTCTTTATGCAGCAAACACAAGATCTATGTAACTTAAATGCTGATTAAAACAGACAGTTTAAATTATTCTGATATTATTTTCCTAGATTTTTGGTAAAGTCTTATTCCTTGGAATATATTTTTATGCAAAAAGATTGGGATTTTCTTTAATTTCGGTGAGTTTAAGTGCAGCAGTTTCAACCATTTTACTCAAGTGATAGAAGTGACTGTCTCCATGAACAATCTCAGACTTCAGTCACCCAATGTCCCATCTGAAACAGACAATTGGAGCTCATTGTATTCAGAGGTAAGCAGGGACAATAACAGAGGCCTGACACCACAGATGCATTGAGCAAGGAATTGCAGCCTTGAAAGGGTTAAGTGAGAGATCCCAGGCCACATGCTAGGATGTAGGAGGAGGAGTAGATGAAATAGGAGCAGAAACCCTAGCTAGGCAGTAGGAGCCCCAAACTCAACATAGCCTAGCAGTTGAGTTTTGCACTCACCAGCAAAAAAACCCTTTCAGAATTAACCACTATGGATAGGGTAACACCTTCCACTTATCAGCTTACATTCATTAGGCCCTTACATGCTATAAGCCTTATTATTTCAGATAGCTTGATACCGTAATCCGGCAATTAAGGACTCTTTAAGACTCAGTTTTGGAGTGTTAGAAAGCAGGCATTCTTTATTGCAGCGCTGGGCGCACAAGGGATCACTCCGCCTATTGTGCGCACCGAGTTGCTCAACTACAAA
>VXBO01006400.1:519476-540073 GCA_013400135.1 Rhinoptilus africanus | reverse complement strand
CTGCCAGGAGCTGGCTGGCTTGCCCGCAGCTCCTACGGGCAGCCACGGAGGTGGGGCCGAGCTCTTCGTCCCCCTCCATCAGCATCCCCGGCGACGGGAGAGCCAGCACTCGGCGTAGCGAGTAACGGGAGCGGGTTGGACACGCTGGGACGAGATGGGGAGGAAGCTGGACCTCTCCAAGCTCACCGATGAGGAGGCCAAGCACGTTTGGGAAGTCGTGCAACGGGACTTTGATCTGCGGAAAAAAGAGGAGGAACGGCTGGAGTGAGTATCTGCTCTCTGCTCCGCGAGGTTGGGCGCGAGCGAGCGGCGGCAGCGGGTCCCTGTACGTCCTGCCGCGTACGGGTTGTAGGAATAAAGCAAGGCGTTGAGGCTGCGGGTGGGGAGGAACAGCCAGGACCTGGGTGTGAAAATCACAGGCAGTGGTTTATAGATAAGGTTATCAGCAGCCAGGTGACGCGTTTTGGGGCTGCAGACGTGCAAACCGGCGCGGCGTCATTGGTGGCGATGCTGATCGGTGCTGCTACAGCGGTTTGGGGAGACAAATATCTGGCCCCTGCTCAGGAAATGCCTTTGCGGGGCTTGACGCTGGCATGGCTCCCACGGAGAGACCTTACCTAAGGGAAAAGGATGGGATTTGGCTGCCTTGCTTTTGTTTCGTGTGATGATTCTTGTGCATTTAAGGCAGGAAGGGTGTTCAGCGATTCAGTGGGTCCTGGAAGTCCACAGACTCCTGAAGAATCGTGGAAAAAAAGACTGAGAGGAGTAGTAAAGCTACTGTAGTAACCTTATATATGCTATGCAGGGGGCTGTGCCATCCTGGGAAAGTTTTAGGAGGCCACAGATTGGGAAAAGATGGAAAGATCACTGGAGGTGGAAAGATGGAAGATGGAAAAATCACTGGAGCAGCAAACGGATGTACCTTCTAAGTTCTTATTAATAAGACATTGTGAAAAAAGTGCTGTTTAAAAAATGTTCAGTCAGATTAGGCTCAATTTTGAGCATGAGAAATCATGGGGGTTTAGGTCTTGTTCCTTAACTATGTCAAGTATTGAACTTAATAATTTCTTAACTTTATCTCAAGAAGCTGCAGTGTCCCTGTTCAGGGTCTGGCCAAGTTCTCACGGTTATCCCAAGGGGGTGGCCCATGCTCCCAGGCCGGATTTGGACAGTGCTTCATTCCTGCTGAGCCCTCCCACCTCTGAATTTTGTGAGCTGGGGCTAGTGCCAATGCCTACCTGTCAGGAGGGGACCAGGAGCTCATTGTTTTCTCAGTCAGATCCAAAGGGCAAGGTGAGGGGGGAGAGTCCACCTTCTTCAATTGGGATATTTGCATCTGAGCTGTCAAACCAGCCCCCAAAAGCTTGCCATCGTGGGTTTCCATGCCAGGCTGTGTGGGAGCCTCTCCGCTTACACCATTAGTCGTGAGAAGCTCTCAGTCATATATTTTTGAATCTTCTGATTATTTTTTTGCCTAAGAAAAACCAGCCTGTGTGGGAGGCGGAGATAATTCAGTATCATCAACTACTGCCTTCCTCTCTGCTGGTAGCTCTGAAGTGCAGGATGGAGATCAGACAAGGGTGGTTAGAAAAATTATCACCCTGGAAAGGGTGAATGTCTCCCTTGTGATGGATCTGAGCTCTGCCGGGAGGAAGGAGGTGGGGACCCACATCGCTGTGCCCTGCAGCAAAGCACTGGGCGAGGTGAATGCCCTACAAACTTGACCTTGGCGCCAGACTGGCTCGTCTGGGTCCACTCGGATGCCCAGGAGGCTCCCAGATTGAGTGCCATGGCATGGGAGGTGCAAGACAGGGAGAAAGTCTCGGGATACTTCTACCCCTGGCTGCTGCCTCCCTCAGCAGCTTTCCCTCTGTCCCAGCAGTCATGGGGTTTTTTTAAATTTCGTTGTTTAATCCTTCCCCGCGGAGGGCTGGCGTGAGCCCAGCAGTGCCTGGCACTACCCGATTATCAAGGGTAGAGCACGATACATGGACTAAGGCTTAATTGCCTCTTTCTGCGGGCTCAGTTAAGGCCATACACCAGATATTTCTCTAATACCTGGCATAGACCAGACCACCACTCTGGGGAGGTCTGCGGCGCTCCTGCGTGCCGGACTGGGAGCTGTGTGGGTGTTTTCTGCCTGTAACAAGCTGGGACACGATGTGAAGTTATGGGAGACCCTGCAGCCGACCATCCTCTTTCCCTTTTCTATTCTTTTGCTTTTCTGTTCACTGGGCTTGTCTCAACCTGCAAGCCTGAATGTTCCCCCCCAGCTTGGTCTTTTTTCTTCCCTTTCTGCTGCTTCTTTGCATTTTCTTTTCTATTTTCTATTCACCGACAACGGACAAAGGCTTCAGCCGGCCAGGAACTGCACAGCCATGCGAGGGTAATGCTTTGCCGGAGAAATTTAATAATGGCCACTTTGTGGGGGGGGGCTCCTGCCAGCTTCCTTCCATAAACACCCCTCACAGCAACTCCCTTTCTGGGGGGACGGCTCCCCGCGTCTCTCCTGGAGCTCAGCTGGACCAAACCCACCGCAGTTTGGCATCCCCCCATCACTGATGTGTTCTGCCATCAGCAGAGCAGGGGAAGGGCTGGCTTGTGCTCCTGCCGGCAAGAGGAGACGAGAGGCGTGTGGTTCCTGTGGGTTTTAAACTGGTTTGGCTGAGACTTGTCCTCCCTTCAGCAGGTCTTGCAGGCGAGGGAGGGGAGGTGAAGGAATCCGACCGCCCTCTGGGAACCAGAAAAAGCGGTCCAGTGAAAGAGCAGCTCCTGTTGGAAACAGCCTTAGCACGGGATCAGAAAAGGAACACAGAGCCCAACCCAAGGGTTTTCTCTTTGGGGGTTTGTTTTGAGTAGCCACGTATAAATTTATTGCTGGACATTTGCACTAGGTCATTAGGAATACTGCTAGGATGGATGAATAGATGAATATTTAGGCGCCCAGTTAGGTCTTTATACTGATTTTTGCATGTCCCAGATCCTCAGTTAATGCAAGTTGGTGTCACTCCAGTGTAAGGGCGACTGCAGCCTGGTGTGCTGGCAGCGAGCTGGCGATGAAAGGCTCCCACAGGAAAAAAAAAAAAAAAACAAACCAAGAGCTGATCCCTAATGTGCAAACTGATGTGGTTAAACAGAGATTAGCTAGATTTACATTCGTGTTGTTCCCACCAGCAGCCACACCACTGCTCCCGCGGACATCCTGGCACCATGCTGCCACACTGCTGCGGTCGCCCCGGCGTCAGCCCGTCTCTCCGGCGGCTGGGGGGCACCAGGAGCATCACCAGGAGCCTTGTGATCCACGCCGTGTTCCTGAAACAGCCTCCAAACCTGATTACTTGAGATTTTTTTTGGCCCAGGTTGACTTCTGCTCCGTAAAAAGCAGCTTCCTAACCCTGCCTAGACAGAAAACAACCTTCCAGGACCTTCCCTACAAGTCAAACATTGCCTCCCGGCCATAGCCCCAAAGGCAAACATACCTGAGGTGCTGTGTGGCGTGGGGAACAAACAGAAAGCCTTTGGGTAGCCCAGCAGGCCCCGGCCGGCTCGGCAGGCTTTTTGGCTGTCCCTGGCTGTGGCTGGGGGTTCGGCACCTTCCCGCGTGGGGACCCGCTCTACCGGCCGGGTCTGGCTGGCAAAGGGAGCCTGCAGCGATGGGCTGCCAGAAGAAGGTGCTCTTGGAAAGCACTTGTGTTGGCACGGAAAGCTCTTGTGAAAGCGTTTTCAGGGGACCGTCATGGGCATTTCCTCCAGCTGCTGTCCTCTGAACAGCCCCATCGCGCATCGCTTCTGTCCTTAATAAAAGTCTGTGCTGAATTTAGCACTGAAGGACTAGATCAAAACCCCATTTAATCTTTTTTACTCCGATTGTGTTTTGTTTTGTTGGTTTTTTCAGTCTGAGAATTCCAGAAAGCTTTTAATTCCCAGCTGGACCACAGGCTCGGAGGTTGGGTTGGGATGCAGAAGCGACTTCAAGAGCCGCTCTCCCGAGGTTCCTAAAATTTATAATCGATACCCTGCGAAGCAAATGGTACAGGTTTTGGCACCACCAAATCTAATCTTAAATTTAGCAGTGGCAGATCCTAATGTACAGTAAACCTGCCCTGAATCTGGAGCCTCCGCCTTTGCTCAGCTCATTTAACCTGCGATATGTTATTTATTAATATTATATTTATTAATATTATTAATTTATGTTATTGCCCTACAGCTGTTTCCACAAGCTGTGGGACTCTGGATCTTCCCTCGAAAATTGTTCCCGAAATGATGGAAGCATGACGGGGTTTGCCACGTGAGAGTCTGCAGCGAGATGCTAACAAAGCCACATTCCTGTTTTCTGCAGGGAGCTGAAGTGCAAGATCGACCAGGAGAGCAGCAAGAGAGAGTTTCTGACGAATCAGTCCCACCTCAACGAAACCCACTGCGTCCACTGCCTCCAGCCCTTCAAGTTCCTGCTGAACAGCAAGCGCCAGTGCCTGGACTGCCACTTCTACACCTGCAAGAACTGCAGCCGCTACAACAAGAAGGAGCAAGGCTGGGTCTGCGATCCCTGCCGACTCTCCAGGTACCGCTGAGGGAGGGCGAGGGGCAAGGCGATCCTTCAGGGCTGAGGCTCAAGAAGAGTCGCCCAGTCTCAGCATCCCTTTATGCTGGTTAGGAACCAGTTATGCTGGTTAGAAACCAGGCTGTGTTTGTGTTAAGAGGTGGTTTCTGGGTGAGGATGTGGTCACCGTGAGCTGGCTGGACCCTCTCACCCATACCTGCATCCTCTCTTTGGGCAGGATCGTGAAGATCGGTTCCCTGGAGTGGTACTACGAACACGTGCGATCCCGTTTCAAGAGGTTTGGGAGTGCCAAAGTGCTGCAGTCCCTCTACGGCAGGCTGCAGCCGGGGCCAGGGGGGAACTCCACACTTCTAGGTGAGGAGGAGCGCCGGGGTTTCTCCTGCCCTGCTGTGCGCGGGGTGTCCGGGCAGCACCGCGTCGGGATGTGCACCAAGGGAGGAACATCAGCATTGGTGCCGCTCCGAGCGCCAGGTGGTTTTGAGACTGTGCTAAACATTTTGGGGAGGGAGAGGAGGTTCAGTGCAGTGTGCTCACGCTGTGAGCAGCAGAGCAGATGTTCTTGGTGGATTTTATTTTTTTCCCTCTGTTAAGGTTTAAGGTTTTACCACAGACTGGAGAATATCTCGCGCTTAGTTTTAAAAGTCTCAGGTCCTGCAGTTTGTAAGCACGTAAGAGCTACAGCTCTTGTTTTTCTTTCTTTTAGCTCTTTTACTCATGAGGGGGAGCTTGTGAAATTAACCCAAGTTTAACCTGCAGGTCCAGGACATGCAGCTGGCTGCATAAAGCCAGCACTTCTTTTTTCCCATGATCTAATGATTTTTCCAGCCAGTCTGATAATCCTCAGGCACTGAGAGAACTGTATGAAAATTGGTGAGTTAGCTGGCATGCTAGCTATGTTCTTCAGAGTCTGTGGATCTCCAGTATTTCTGTGATTGGTCTGATAGCACACAAATATATGCTGAAAGCTGTTAATACAGTATTATTTATTAGGTTATTTATTTAGTTGGCACTCGTACAACTCCTGCACTTCTTTGCCTATTGCCTCTGAAAATCAGCATGGATTTTATTCCCGTCTTGAGGAGCTACAGAAAAGTTTGCACAAATACCATAGACATGAGCCGATTCAACTGGTCCAATCGTTCTTTTATCCAGACCACTCATGGCAGGAATATCAGAAAGAGAGTGGACTGTAGTGGCATTGAATATAAAATTAATGGACTGAGAGACAATTTATACAGCATTCAGTCCGAAAATGCATCGAACCACGCAGAAAGGACAATCCGAGGAAAAACCAAACCAAGCGTGAGGATAACAGTGGTTTAAGCTTCTTTAAATTGGGATTCTGATGGCTTTGTCAAAAAGAGGTGATGTTGTCGTTATTACTTCATTAACACCAGTGACTTGGCTTGACCCTTGATCAAGCAAGCATCTCCTCCTGGGACGCATCTCTGGGTGCAGGAGGTAGAGCAGAATGACATGAGACCAGTGCGTTTTGCGTGGCCATCCGCTGTTGGCTGTGCCTTCCCCGGCTGCTGCACCCCAAGGTGTGTTGCATCAAGTGGTGGCAATAAGCTCTTTGACTTTTAAAAGTCAAGTCCTGTCTCCAAGTGCCTGTTTTGTTCTCTCCAAAGAGCCTTTTTGGTGATTGTGCCCTATGATGTCTAGAGAATAAGAATTCCGGTTAACCATAGCTCCGAGGCTTGTTCTCTGCGAGGTACCTGGAGGAAATGTGCTCGCTTATTTTTCCCACTATTTTTCTTTTCATTTAGGTCTTCATGACAGAGTTTACAGCCTGCCAGACATTAACAGTAAGTAAAAAAGAGAATTGCAGCACGTGGCTTACAGTTCAAGAGGGGTTCCCAATGTCTTTTTCTCTTCATGCCCTCTGGCCATGGGCACTCCGGCACAGGCTGGTGTGGCTGGATCAGAGAAGGCATCTCTCCACGGCAGTGGAGGTGGATGGTAATGCTCATCTCTTGCACTGTGGGACACCTGGGGTCTCCAAGGGTAGACTCAGATACAACAGGACTCTTTGTTACGTGCTAAACTTGAAGCTTGCAAGCACTCATCATCTCAATGCACCTACGCGCCATGCTGGCCATATTCTGAAGGAACCCACTGAATTTGGGGCTTTAGGTTGCGATCCTTAGGAGTTCTTGGAGGAAGGATTCGCTCCACACCATTTTGCCTACCTTGACTTTGGACTCGGTCTGGCATTTGTGCTGTTCCCAGTGTACTGTCGGGCTTGGCAGTGGTCTGGGCACAGAGATGGGGACCCAGAAAGGAACAGGTCACCAATAGATACTGGAAGTGGCTGAGGGCAGCTGTGAGTAGTGGAGGCAGAGCCGTATGGGGCTGAGCTGTAGTGCCTTCAGACACTGCAGTCACCCAGGCGGACCTCGGGGTGCTCTCTGTGGTGAGGGTGTCCTTCATCTTCCTGCGGTGGCCACTTTGACATCTGTGCTGGTGCACAGCTGGAAGGGGAAGCAACGAGAGGCCAGCCAAGCTTTTGCAAGGTGGGACGCTAAGAGTGGGTGTCTGCAGTGATGCCTGGGAACTGCACCCCAAAGAGCTTCTACCCTACAGACCTTAGACTGTGTTCACTGCGTGCCAGCTGCAGCACTGGGGATATCTTAAGATGTTCCCATCTGTTTCCCATCCTTTATCCCCTTCCCATTACTTGTGCAAACTACTGGCTATGGTATAGCGTGCAAAAAAAAACAAAAACAAAAAAAAAATGTGGGGAGGCATTTCTAATCTAGACCTTTCACCCCATATAAGAAGCACGGCCTCGCCTACAAGTGCATTGGTGTGACCCCCATGCTGGGGAGCACCACCTCCCCCAGGAACGGGGTGCAGAAGCTGCCCACACAGTGCGTGCCGTTATCTCCCCTCCAGGTGAATGCCAGCTCCTCACCAGCGGTGGCATTGGGGACGACAGCGATGACGAAGACGACGTCCTTCGCGGAGCTGAAGCAGAGTGCTACAGCAGAGTAAGCCTTTTGGTCTGCGTTCCCTCCTGCCTCTCCTCACGCCCTCAGCTGCTGCCGGTCCGCCTTGGGGGGTGGTGGTGGTGCTGGTGAGGGGGGCAGCTTCTGCGTCATGTTCAAAATGGGGCATTTCTCTTTCTTTTCCTTCTCTGAGCTAAGCCCCTCTCCCAGTTTGCACAGAAAGAGCCAAGCCAGTAAAATCAGAGATACTTGCCCTCTGGAATAAAAAACACACTCCTGAGAGTATGGAAGTCCCCAGTTGATATGAAAGTCCCAGCTCCTACCTGGATAATGAGAACCTTCCTGGGTTTTTTTACTAGAAGAAGAGATACCTGGTAGAGTAACAAAGTGCAGCTTTGGGGTTTTTTCAGGGACTTTGTGTATGGATTGAAATGCAGACTAAGAAGCCTGATGGGAAGAGTATATTTATTTTTGAAGCACATGTGGAATCTGCCGCTGTGTTTGAGATGCTGGTGTGGTTACGTACATGCTGTTACACACATACCATCTCAGGCTGCGGCTACGGGTGTGTGCTGGGTTTCCCAAACTTGGTAACTCATTTTGATCTGCTTCTGAAGTCTTAGAGGCTTGTACAAGCTGCTCCTGCCCCCAGGTGGATGACTGCCTCACAAATATCTGGGCAGATCTGCCCACAGCATCCCTTCTCTGCAGACGGGGAGATGCCTCAGTCCTCAAAAGCATCTCCTGGATCTCTCTCTGAGCTGTAACCTGGCTCAGCATTCCCATGGTGCCTTTATAAAGCAGGAGAGAGCTTCTCACTCTCTGCTCATGGCCACAGTCCTGAGCTAGAGACTGTGGAAATCAGGAACCCACTTTTTCTTGACTCCAGCATAAGCACACATTGTCCCTATATACCTGACTCCCTGCAAGCAGGACAACATTGGACCCAAATTTTCTCTGCACAAAGCAGGAGCCTTGCTTTGGGCTGTGCAGGCTCCGGCAAACTAGGGAGACAAGGGCGCTCCCTCCCCCTTTCTTCGAGATCAACTGTGTTTTATGGTGAATTTTCCTTTCTTGCACTCCCTACACTGACTAAGATGCGCAAGACAAAGCGCCTGCTGTCTGTCCATCCCTTTGATTTTGAACTGGACTCAGAGTACTCTGCCCAGTCTCGCCGCCAGTCTATGCAGCTCTCTCCAGCAGCCAGCAGCCCGGATGCTTTCCAGGTACTGGGAGAGTGCTGGGGGGTGTCCTTTCCGCTCTTTTTCCTCCTTGCTACCTCTGCTACCTCCTCCTTTGGCCGGTGGTGAGAGGTGGTGGTGCCGATCCTTGATCCCCATAACCGCACTTGCTATCTCTTCTCCCATTTCAAGTCCTTCGCCTCGGGCTGAGTCAGAAGTAGGACATCTGACTGAAGCGAGGATGAGTGGTAAGATGAGATAGCGAGAGGCTCTTTGCAGACAACAGTTGTCTTGTGTTGTTCCAAGGCTCCGGGACACCCTAGTTTCCAAAGAGCTTTTGGAGGTTCCGTACTCAAGGGACAAAATGTGACTAGACTCCTCTCCCATCATCCTATCCAGATTGGGGATGGGTTTGCCATGTGATGGCGCTGGGGATGTAGTGGCTCAGGGAGACACTACCCTTCCCAGGTTGAGAAGATGAGTCCTGCAGAGCCAGAGTGACCGCAGGGACGGCACCTGCTGGGTGGGGGTCCCCATCAGTCAGAGGGGACAGCATGGGGGGAACAAAACCTCCATGAACACTGGTTATTTCTATATAGGAGACTACATGTGCCAGTGTCGGGAGCCCCTGACCAGGAGCGGGACCCACAGGCAGCTCTAGCACCAGCGGCTGCAGCGAGCTGCTCCCCGCGCTCCCAGCAAGGGCTTGGGGTCAGCCCTCCCCACCTTCCAGCTCTGGGGACCTAAAGGTCTTCCAGCCTGAGATGCTTCCGATCAAGCTTTTTGGGCTGCTCCTGTTTGCCTTTCCTGGAGAAATTTCACTTAAAAAAAAAAAATTAGGCAGCTTTAAACTTTAAACTGTGCCCCTGGGTAGGACTCGGCTGTCTGAGTTGTGTAGCAAAGGCTTTAAAAACTAAACTAAGAAAAACAAAAAAAAACCCCAATTCACACTATTCCATGTAAACTGATAAGAATTTTGAGCAAAGAAGTATATTCATACTTTCTTCATCTAAGCCCGTCTTTATGCAGCAGAATTCAACACGAGTTTGGGGAGGGCTGGC
This sequence comes from Rhinoptilus africanus, assembly GCA_013400135.1. NCBI lineage: Eukaryota > Metazoa > Chordata > Aves > Charadriiformes > Glareolidae > Rhinoptilus > Rhinoptilus africanus. The sequence continues at coordinate 530,319 of VXBO01006400.1, read as the reverse complement.
CTCTGTCGAGATCATCCGGATTAGATTTATCGGTTGCGGATTATTTGAGGGGCAGAGGGCAGCTGTTGTTTGAATAAGCAAAAGGATGCGGTGTTTTAAAAGCCAAGAGCTTTATGCATTCGAGCTGAAGGGACTCTGTGCCTAATTCTTGTGAAAATTAACAGTGCCCTCTGGCAGAGATGAGAAGTATTGCTCAGGGCTCATCCGCCGGAGGGGGCTTCCAAATGGATTATTAGGAATTGGCGTTACAAAAGGTCAATCGGTGCATATTGATGCAATCAGTGGGAGGATAAAGGAAGGAGATGTTGGCGGAGGTCAGGAGAGGCAGGGAGACCTTGCGGCAGCTGCTCAGCAGCAATCCTTGTCTCTCAGTCCTTCCCAGATTTCCCCAGCCCAGCTGAAGATGCCTCCCGGAAGGAGTCCAGGGTCGCAGAGGCCGATCTGGTTTTCCACCACATCTTGCAGGAGGAGGGACCAGGCGTGAGCCCTCCGGAGCAGCACTTCAGCACAGAGGTTCGGCTCACCGTCAATTCACGGAGAAGGAGCCTGGACAGGAATGCAAAACCTGGTAGGTATCTCCGCCCAGGCTCCTCCTGTATCTTGGGGAAAAGTGGCTGCAAGACTTGGACCAATATGAAAATGTCTTTGATTTTTTTTTTAACAACCTCAAAGCCACTAAAATGCTTGAGTGCTATGCAAAAATACCCGTCTGCAAAAGCAATTGTTTTTTTTTTTTCTCATGAAGGAATCGGCTGGAGTTGGTTGTTTGAAATGGGCTGGTCTTGTTCCCAGCAAACTCATTTCTCAAAGGCAGAGGGGTTGTTCTTAAGATGTGAATGCCTTTCATACCTAGAGGTCAGGGTAGAAACTAGGTAGAATAGAATGACGGTAGTAGAAACAACGGGCTGTGTTCCCTCCTGCAGGCAGTAACAGAGGAGTTGAACTCCTTGCCAAAGGATGGTGTGGGTGCAGAAAGCTTACGGTTTTAAGGGGACTTGAACTGGGGTAAGACTGGCCAAGAACTGGAGGCAAGCGCTGGGCATTGCTAAGTGGCTACAGGCTCCAGGATCTGTGGGTTTGTGGGTCTGTAAATACCCCAGCAAATGATGATTCGCCTTTTACTACCACTGTTTCTCCTGCTGTGATGGCAGAGCCAGGGGGGTTGGACAGTGGCTGGTGCAGATGCAGCTGTAGAATATATCCTTCTGGGTCTGCTTGGTTGTATTTTCAGGGTGCTAGGAAATGCTGGGTAAACCTTATTGTGTGTTGTTTAAACTCCCACTCTGAGCCCCTCAGAGGGCCCTCTGGCATGTTAATTCCATTTTCTCTCATTGTTTTTTTTTTTTTCTCACTTGAAATTCTCCTTTAAAAAGGAGACTTTCCACTCTTTTAAATGCTCCGTCCTAGACTGGTACCTCTCTAGCTTGAGCTAAACATCTTCCAGCACCAGTCATCTTCCAGGCAGAGTCTAAATCTGGGCTCCAACGCAACTGGGGAGGCAATAGCAGTTTTTTGGTGAGTGGCCTGGCTGTTTGGGGCATGTGAGAGCAAGGACGTTGCTCCTTGTGCCCACCGTTATCTCAGCAGCGTTGTGTGGGACTCTGCTGGGCCAGGTGCCTTGTGGCCACAGCGGATGGAGCTGCAGCCTGGCCCAGCGTAGCCATCCTTAACCTCGGTCTCTCCTGCAGAAGCATCTCCCGCCAAAGGATAGAAAGTGTAATTTGGAGGAGTGCCTCATTATTTGCTTGTCTATAGGATGGGACCAGTGTCCAGGAAGGAATTCAAGGGAGTGAATCTCTTGTGCCTTTGTGCTAAAGCCTTCTCTCTCCAAAGGCAGCCCCTGGAATGAGCAGCCCCAGTCCCGGTACTCTGCAGATATGGACACCTCTGATGAGGACATCAAGGGAGCCCAGTTCCCTGCCTACCCACCCCATCACGTGAAACGCCGGAACAGAGCCTCCTCCCAGGATAACGTCAGCCACTCTGGGAATCAGGTACCAAACAGCTGTTAAACCTCTTTTGAGGCCAGGTCTATGGCCAAGCCTTGCTTGCCGTAAGCGATGCTTGTTACCTGTGAGGTGCAGGATGGTGCCGTCTGGTTCAGAGGAGATGGGAAGCAGTGATGGCAAACTGGGGTGCAACCACAGTAATCAGTCTCCCAGCCCGGATGGATGTGGAGCACGAGCAGAAAAGCTGGTGTGCTTTTCTGGTGGCACACCATCATTGCCCCTTCTGTGCATGGGTGGTTGGGTGCCCATGCTTCCCGTGTGTGGATCCAAGAGTGGACAGAGGGGATCGCAGATCTCTGTAGACTCAAGATCTTCCTCTTCAGCTCAGGAACCACAGAAGATGGGAGTGCAGCCATTTTGCAATGCCAGAGCAATACAGGGGGCCTGTGGGATGAGTTAGGAGTTGGCCCATCCAGGTGTCACATCCCGGTTGCGTGGCACCAGCAATATGAATGCCTGGGCCATCTCCTGCCTTCCGTGCCGTGAGGAACCTGGCAAGGTGGTTGTGAAATGGGAGCAGGGCTGAGACCTGGGAAGGTGCGTTTAAGGCCTCGTCATTCATTAAGGTGAGGAAGAACAGACTTTTCCCTGCACCGTTAGGATGATGCAGAAGTCCACTGGAGCTCTGTGCTGCTTCTCCCAGGTCCTCCTTCCAGCTCTTCCACTTTGTGGCAAAGAGAAAATCAGGCACTGGTGCTTTACGCTGCCCGTGCTGCTGTCGCAGTAACAAACCTGCCTTCATTGCTGCTAATTTTCCAGCTCGTCCTTATTAATCTATGAGTTACCTACAATTTTCTGTGTCCCCAAAAATACTTACTTCAATTGAATGTGCCGGTGCTTTATGATCAGAACAAGGTTTGGAGAGGGATATTTAATAACCATCAAGATCCTTTTCTTCCTTTACAGTGTGGAGTGTTCCTGCCCCGGTAGGACTGGGTCAGGACGACCTGTCTTGTATCTCTCCTGAATGATGATAATAGGGGGGGAACAGTCTAGAGAAGGGCGTCAAAAAGGCGACAAGCTTGTGTTTTAATTGTCAAGCAAGGACCTGCAGCTCCTGATGCCACCTTTGCAAATGGTGGGTGGTGGGAATGGTAAAAAGCAGCCCTCAGGCCTCTGCAATAGCTGCAAAATGCGCAGTGATGTTTGACTACGTAGATATGCTGCTTGTTTCTGCTTACAGCTGGTAACTTCGCACACCCTGGACCCCTCCGGGTAATCGGTGGGGGGATCTGTCACCACAGCCATCCCTCAGCACCACACTTTCCTTTGCCTTTTACTTCTCTCGGCACGTGTTTTAATCGGCAAATGCCATTCCTTTTTCAGTCAGCGGTAAATGGAAGAACCCTGGAGTGGTTATCCTTAATGAGGCCATGGTACGTTAGGCATGAAATGTGCACCGTGCTTGGCAGTGGGGAAACGGGGACAAATTCCTGCCAGTGCTTCAGCTGACTTCCTTCCTCAGCTGGGCAAGACCTCGCTGCAGGGCGGTCGGCATGCTTCGTGGTTTGCTCCGTCGCACCAGTACGAAGGCTGCTGTGGAGCGTTGTCACTCTAGTGCTTACGAGGCATGTTCTCACTCCCAATTTAACCCCATTTTCTCTTATGCCAACACTGTTCATTAGCTTAAATAGCTCTTCACCCTTCCTGCCCTTTGTGCTGTTGATGGGTTTACAGCTAGCAACCACCCTGCCGCAGAGCCTTCTCCTCGGCCAGCAGGAAGAGACCCGTCTCTCTGCTGGACCATTAACTTCGGGATGATGCACATGTGCATCGCTGTCACTGTTGGCCAAGGAGAGGCCAGGTACAAGCCCAGGGAAGAGAGAAGGCAAGAACAACCAGGCTTTGGTGCTAGAAAGTGCTAGTGCGTTGGCAGAGCTGGAAGAGTTTCAGAAGAGGCTGGTGTCCATTGTCTCGTCCTGAGGTTGGAGGGGATGGAGGGGCTGAGGCTGGCAGAGACAGGACACAAGGGATTTGGGACAGCGAGCAGTGGACTACATTGTCCCGAGCAGCAAAGCAGTGGCTCTTGAGCTGCTTACAGGCACTTTCAGGGTATGTCATGTAACCTTCATCAGAGCTTCTGAGCGATCCCAGCCCCTCATGGGACACCCCAGGGCACAGCGAGGATGGCTGAGCACAACCGGTCACCCCGGTGCTGCGCTTCTGATGGGCGATTCAAGATGTTGTCCTGTGGGGTGTAGGGTCCGGAACCGTGTTTGTTAACCCTGTATTGAATCCCGTAGCCTGGCTTCAAAAGCTTCAAAACCAAAATGTTTTCCTGGAAGACATCTTGTTGACATCTGAAGGTTTCGAGAGTTGGAGAGCTCAACTCTTTGCCCTGCATCACTTTGACCCTCTTTCCTAAAATTGCCTTAGGTGCAAGTTTGTCAAAATATGTTTGATCTGAAAAGTGGTTTTGCTTTAATTCGGGAGAGAATAACCTGTTCAGTCCCAAGTGCAAGAAAATTTACTCTTCCAGTAACAAAACCAGAGGCTGTTCCCTTGCCCTGTGACTCCAGGAGCTCAGTGGTTCCGGATTCCTGAAGCTTGGACGCCATCTGGCTCCTCTTCTTCACATAAAGCTTCTGTTGGAGGTTGTGGGTAGTTGAAAGACTGGAGACAGCACTTCTACTAGAGCAACCTGCCTTCCCTCCCCAGCAGCAAGTGATGGTTTGCCCTAACTGATGTCCTCCTTATGGGCTGTGTTTTGAGTTTCTTTGCTTTAAATGTTTTAATGCAGAGCAGCATTTGCTAGCCTTCGTCTTGCGGAGAGCAGCGCAGGGCGGTCCAGCCCCTGAAAAGGATGCACCCTGATGGGGTGACCACCAGGCACCACAACCAGCCTTGTTTGGGAAGGAGAACACAAGCAAGATCTTCACCTCCTATCCTTGTAGCCCCTCAACAGCAAACCGTGCATTATGCTGTGACCTCTCTGAACCTGTGTTACAGTGGCACGGTGGTGCCGACTGATGGGTTCGTCACCATCTCTTCCTTTGAAGCTGATGGCCCATCACAGACTTCTCGTTGTCACCGGGGGTGATGCAGGAGTCAGGCCTCAAACAGTACGGGGAAACCACTTAGAGATGGATTGGATGGTGTCCTACCTGCGGGTTTAATGCTGCTTAAAGATGCATTGAGTTCGGGGTGGTAATTACAGCACTCTGCCCTCCGGAGTGTCAGGTTTTTATATTCATCTTCCCTTAAGCAGATGCAATCTCTCCAAGCTGTTGTGAGGATCTAATTAATTGAACACTAGGAAGCACAAAAACTAAGTGAGAGGATGGGGACGTTATAAAAACAAAGCCAAGCCCTCGCATCTCTTTGTTAGTGCATTTACTTACTGCATTTGCTGCTCATTCCCTTTTGAATGGGAGGCAGCCACTCAGAACAGGAGTGATATGGGAGATAGTGTTTTATCTATATAAAATGGGCAATATTTCTCATCATTTGTGTTTTATTTTTTTACATCAAAGGAGAAAGACTTTTTTTTTTTAAGGAAAGCAAAACGTCAATTTCTAAAAGAAAAAAAATACTTCCTTTTATGTTTTCAGTGATTTAACCACAAAAGTTTGTCTTGGCTCTTGAGCATCGAAAGCAACTCCTCTCCTCTCCTCTCCTCTCCTCTCCTCTCCTTCCCTTTCCTCCTGCCTCTTTTTTTCAGTTGGAAGACGGAGGGCAAAAGGAGGGCCAAGCATCCTGGTAAATCAATGCATGCAGAAGTCAGAAAATTTCAAAGTGTGTTGCAGAAAACTTTTAATTTGAGTTCTATGTGGAATTTTTCGCGGGAAATTCTTCCCTTCTTCCCTCTTCCTTTCCAGCACCATATCAGCAGGGGGGTGATGGGGCAGTAGCTGCTTGAAAAACATGTTAGTAGGGAGATAACCTTGCTGTTGGCTTGAATTTGGGGCAGCAAGCGAATGATGGCAAGATACACGGCTTTGCTACAGCCTGATGGGTTTGCCCGGAAAAGAGACGCAATGGGACCAGTGATGGGGATCTCTCTTTGCCACATCAAAGCTACCGATGCTGCTTTGGTGAGAATTGCAGCGTGACAGGTACTCAGCATCGCTTTGAGTTTTCCAGATTCAAGGAGAAGCCACGCACCTCCTGGAGCTCTTCAGGGTATCCAGGGCCATATTTTCGAAACATCATTTTTTAATGCCTTTTAACTCAGCCCAGGGTGGCAGTGTCTTGCTGCTTGCTTTCTTCTGCTGGTTGCACTGATTTCTCACTGCCCTGGCAGCGGTGGCTGGTCTGTTCTCTACTCCTTTTCTCTTTCTCTCTCCTTTTCTCTAGATTCATGAGCTCAGCAAACGCATGTCCGCAATCGAACGCATGCTGAACCGCTTGGAGGAAAAAATCCTGGTGCGGTCTGATGAGGTAACCAGGCGAAGCCAGGGGCTCTCTCTGCAGGGACAGAGCATGGGATGCGCTGGTCCTTTCCTCTTGTCATCGGAGGGGCTGCTCTGAAACAGCAATCATTGCAAGGAGAAAGCCAGATAGACAAAAAGACTCTGTTAAATCTTAATCCTCTGGTTTGGCCTTGGGGGCTCTTCTCTAGTTTCAGGTGATGGAGTGTTTTAGAAAACATTGCATAGCAGGACAGAAACAGAAGGAAATTTAACCCATGCGTATGGGCCCCAGTACAAGCCAGCGCCTTCCTTGCCCCTCCTGCACAAGGACGATTAGGCTTCAGTTTAATATTCTATGAAAGGCTAATGTCAGGAGTATTGCTCTGTGGGTGCTGGTGCATCTGCAGAGCTGTGACAGCTCATTTGAAATCATGGGAGAATCGATTAGTACATATGGGGAAGTGACCTGGTTATTGTCAATATGAGATCTGAGTCAAGAAGGATTTCTGTATCTCTTCTGAGCCGCCCTCGTCTTACCATGCCATCAAGCTTGGAAGAAAACCGCTAAATTAAGTTAGAGCTGGGCAGCGATGTAGAATCTGAATACTTAGATCGCTTAACATTGATTTGGGGTTTCTAATTTTAGACTAGGTACCCTTCTTTTCCTTCATGCAAACCCATCAGCACAAGCTGCTCTGGTAGCTGATGGCTCAGTAGATTGGACAGTGATAATTACAGAGAAGTCCCCTTGGCACAGATGAAACAAAGCAATTTCTTCTTTTTTCTAAAATTCCTAATGGGGATTGCCATGTTTGTAATCATTCAGCGTGTCTGTCAGTAAATCTGACCAAGGGAGTAGGAGATGTGGAAGTTTGCAGGTTCCCATGATTTATTCCTGTGTCTAGGGCAGATCAGAGTAGAGGGAACGGGTCTAAACCGCTGCGGGACAGGCTGAGGTTAACTATTAAGCAAAGCTTTCTAGGAGAAAGGATGGGAAGAGGTTGCCTGGGAGAAAGATTGCCTGCTGCAGATGCCATTGTTCAAGGTTGTGAAGAACAGCTTAGACAAAAACCCATCAGGTATGACACAGATAATCGTATTCCCGTCGTAACACGAGGGACAGTGAGTTCAGTAACTTCTGGAGCTCCCTTCCAGCGCCTGGGAGTTTAAAGGATGCTTCTCCAGGTAACGTAGATTGCACCTAATAACAGGGTCGGGTGGAAATATGCCATCTATCCTACAGGAAAATTTGCTGCATGTTCTCTCTTCACAAGTAAGATTACCTAGACGCTCTGAAAGCTACCCTGGGGAGCAGTGCTTCATGTGGCTGCTTCCCTTAGCTTGGTGGACCGTGTCTTTGGGTTGCTGTCATCTCTGCTCTCAGAGCCAGAATGGCTCTTAATGAAAATACAGTGGGTTTTGCCCCCAAATCCCTCATGCACACCTTTTTAAGGAGAGGGAAAAGGCTATTTCCCACAGGGAAAAACAAGCAAGCTTGGGTGAGGCGGGTGCTGGGGGGTGGGGAATGTATGGGAGATTCTTTAGACCAAGAGTTTGTATTCCTCGGCATGGAGCTGGAGTGCAGCTCTCTGGGCTCTGCTGCTTCTCTGGGCAGTCTGAGCACCCCTTGTGAAGGTGGGTGTGGAGAGGGGTCTCAAAGTCCCCTTGGCCAAGTCCATCTGTGGAGCACTCCTTGAGTTCCTCCACTGGCCGGTTGTGGTGACTGTGTCTGGACCCGGGCATACCCCTTGTCCACCGCAGGGGACTCTTACCCAGCTCCCTTCTTCTCCTCCTTCAGTCTCCAGCCACAGAGTCCCAACCTGATCCTGATGCCGAGGAGGAGGAGCTGAAGAGGAAGCTGGAAGAGTTAGCTAGCAACATCAGTGACAAGGAAGTCTCTTCTGAAGAAGAGGAGCGTGAAGAAAAGAAGAGAGTGAAGGAACCAGAGATGAGTTGCTCCAGTGATGACATGGCCCGAGAGGCTCGGAAGGTAATCTGTGTCCACCCCCCAACACTGTTCTCGGCTCCACCTGCGCTTCCTTCTGCTCTCAGTGGCTTATAGCTTACACCGTGGCAATGCGTCTCTTGCTCTGTCCCACACCTCCACCGCGATGCCTCCCGGGCTGCCTGGCTCAGCTGCCTGCCTAAACGGGCTGTTAAGGGATAGGGAAGCCCCAGGGTGTTGAATCTGGACCTCTGCCCTTGTAGGCTCTCCCAGTCTCATCCAAGAGACAAAAGTAAAGTCTCTTAAAGGTCTTGCAGGCTACTGCCTGCCATGGAGAGGTACACAACCTCCACATCTGCTTAGAAGAGTTGTCTCAGGATCTGGATGTCATTATGGAGAAGAGACTCCTGGGGTGGGAGAAGAGCTCTGTGATGATTTAGTACCGGCATCTTTTGTCAGGAACCTGCTACAGCCTGAAATGTCTCTTCCAGACTTGTCAGTGCTCCTGTGCTAGGCAAGGGACTCCCGAAATCCCTGGTCCTGCTTTCACCCTGCTGGTTCAGCATCTCCTGTGCCTACAGCACTGTGCTGGCTCCTGTCCCCTGCTCAGGGGTGGGTGGTAGCACCGATACAGACTGGGCAGTGACTGGCTGGATGTGTGCGTTGGCTCTGACACATCCATCGCTGGCGGCCAAAGGAGCGAGATGGGGCCACGCTGCCCCTCTCCTCTCCTGCAAAGCTCCTTCATCTGAGGCTGCGGAGACTTTCCTGGTGCCACGAGACCTCTCCTCAATGTGCTTTTGCCCCTCAGCCTCACAAGGCAAAATCTGGTTGGGCTTGGGAGAGTGTGGCTGTGTGGACATACCTGGGGAGTCCACGTGGTGCCTTCAGCGAGTCTGTCTCGGGTATGAGGCTCTGCATGGCCATGTGTAAAATCTCAGGATCAGAGCAAATGACTGTTCCCAGGCTGCCTTCCCTCGTGGTTTGGGGTACTTTTCGCTGTGGTCTTCCTGCCACTGGATCAGCGATGCGCTGCATCCTCACCAAAAGCCGCCCTTACTGCCTTCTTTTCCCTAAAAGCTGTTTTTAGATGATTGCTGCAGCCAGACTTAACTGCTACCCATGGGCTGAATGATGCGCATCTTCTCTGTGAGCATTTCCAGCTCGTTGCAGCAGAGGGGACAAGTGGTAACTCCCCAAGCCAAGGTAACTTAGTCCCTGTCTCTGATCTGCAGCAGGATCAAACACTGACCTGCACTGAGGAAGAAGGTGTTAGTGGGGTATCAGTGTAAGCTTCTTGATTCTTGTAAAATGAAGCCTGGATTCTCTAGATTTGCTGCTTTCTTTGATCAAAACCCAGCTCCAAAGCAAGGAGGATACGGGCATAGTTGTCACCTCCCAGTGGGATTGTGCAGGCAGGTTATGAGAGCTCTTCCCAGACCCAGCTGGGTTGCAACAGCTCAAGCAAAATCATCTGAGAAGTGCAGCAAAATCTAACTTTTCGCATTGTGGTAACACTCAAAGTGTCAAATACCATCTTGAGTCAGAAATGCCGGCAGTGATGTGTAGATGGACCAGCCTTGGCTAAAGGCTGTCGTGTCAGCGTGCATCTTTTTAGCAGCAACTTTCCTTATACCAGATCCAGAGCTGGTGTTTCCATGATTCTGAGTTGGTTTTTGCGGGACTCTCCGGTCAGGAGGAAGTCTTCTAACGGGGCCACGTGGCGAGGAAAGCACACGCACCTAATGGAAAATGCGAAAAAACTCTGCTGTACCGTGAAGGCGCCATAAAATGATAAAAATATCATCTGGACTGAGCGAGCTGGTTCTCTGCAGGATGGCTCGCCTGGAAATACGTGCAGTGGTAAACACCACTGTTTGCCTTTGTCGCCAGTGCATATATCACCCCCATCTCCTTGGTTTCCAGGGAATTATCAGTTGAGAGAGAGATGATGAGTTTCTTCAGTCTATTTTAACATGTGCTTAGTGCCTTAGCAAGCAAACACGAGTGTTATTGCCGTCAGTGCTCCTTGAGGTGGGAAGGGGACATGAGTCCCAAGTTCTGGCAGTATGGCGATACAACAGTTTTATGGGCTGGATTATTTTTTGGCACAAGCTTAAGGAGTTATTTGCATCCGCGCTCAGGCCTGCTGAAGTGTAAAGCAATATGCTGCAATTAGACCTTAACTGCTGAGTAACTGAGCGGCCTTCGGTGGCCGGGTGCTGCTGCTATCAGCCAGCTCCGCTGGCACCGCTGCCAGCCAGCAACGCATCCCTTGATAACCATTTTTCCCAGCCTTTTGAGGTGGCTTCTTTTGTCTCAGCCATCCTCCAGCAAGCACAGGCTGAGATCAAAGCTCTGCTTTAGCCACGCATCCATCTCCGGTTGGAGAGCCCTTCAGGAACAGCGTAAGCCCTTTAATTATCGCTTCTCCATCTTTCTCCAGCTCCCGAAGGTCTGATGCCCCTTTCACCCCCTGACTTGTGCTGGTTTTGTACACCACGTTAAAATAACATCCTTTTTTTTTTTTCTCCCCC
>VXBO01006400.1:482786-508422 GCA_013400135.1 Rhinoptilus africanus | reverse complement strand
GGAGAGCACGGGGGAGCCCCATCCATCGCGCTGCATGTCCCCAGTTGTCCCCTCACGAGCTGTGCCCCCCCAAGGCAGACCATTTTCTCCACTCTCCAGTTCTGGGGGCAAGAGGGGCACAAGGGCAGGTGACCCCCATCCCTCAGCATCCCCGTCGGCAGCTCCTGGCCCAGCACNAGAGCAAAGGTTTGCTTTGAAAAAGCCTCTGCAACAGCTTTAATACCCTCACCCCAGCCCCTTTTCCCACTCCCCTGGGGTTCATCCCCCCCCACCCATGGGTGCAATGCAGTATCACCCCTCCGTGTCTCCCCCTCATCCCTCCCTGACGGTTCCTTGGTTTTTGCCTTGCAGACCCGGACATCGACCCCTCCTCGTACACGGGGCGCGGGCGCAGGCCGGTGNCTCCACTCTCCAGTTCTGGGGGCAAGAGGGGCACAAGGGCAGGTGACCCCCATCCCTCAGCATCCCCGTCGGCAGCTCCTGGCCCAGCACTGGGGTTCTGGGGCTGTGTGGGAGGGGAAGGGTTAATCCCGGGAGGGAGGGGGCAGGTGAGGGGGATGAGTGGCAATTAGCCCCCCTGCCTCCCAGCTGCCCTGAGGAGCGGGATTTAGGCAGGAGGAGGCAGCAGCTTTCCTTTCAGGCTGGGAAGGAGCTCCTGTCCTGTACTGGGATAGCTCGCTACGCTGGGGAAGCATCGCAGGTAGGTGCCCCTGGCTGGTGTGGGGTGCTGGGGGGGGTTCCTGGGGTGGGACCTGGCCTGATAAACCCAGGTAAAGGGTGCTGTGGTCCCCTCCTCAATGTGGGGAGCATCTTGGAGGGTCTCTGCTGCCTCGTGGCAAGCTCAGCCTGGCCGAGCCTTGCCCNCGCGCCCCCAGCCCCCCCGGGAGGAGCGCGGCCCCTGAGCCGAACCTGACAATAAAAGTCCTTCTCCCCTCAGCCCTGCTGTCCTAGCCTCTCTGCTCCCACTTCCAGCGCCGGGGGGTAACGGGGGGTTGCGGGATGGGGGATACGACCCCCAAAATTGCTGGTCTCACGGCAGCTTTGCAGCCCTGCCCCAGCGGTGTGTGACATGGCATGTTTATNGGCTGGTGTGGGGTGCTGGGGGGGGTTCCTGGGGTGGGACCTGGCCTGATAAACCCAGGTAAAGGGTGCTGTGGTCCCCTCCTCAATGTGGGGAGCATCTTGGAGGGTCTCTGCTGCCTCGTGGCAAGCTCAGCCTGGCCGAGCCTTGCCCCTCTGTCAAGGGCTGCCTCAAAAACCCAGCGGTGTGTGGGGCCGTGGGCAGGGTGGGGGGTGCTGCCCTTTGCCTGTGGCCGTGCTGGTGTTGGCACAGCTCTCCTGGAAAGGGCAGCGTCTCCCCTGCATTTGCTGGGCACTGTCACGCTTTTGGAGACAGCCCAGGTGCTCTGGGGACGGAGGAGTCGAGAGAGCAACCTTCCCTCTAAGAGCAACAGCTCTTTCCTCCTTGCAGCTTGGCCAGGCTCCTGCTGGGCATGTGTTGGCACATCGGCCAGTCAGGGAAGGCTTTGGTAGCCCCACGACACCTCTTGGCGCAGCTCCTACCTTCTCCTCTCCCAGCCAAGGCATGTTCCCCCAGCACAACGCGTAACGGGGGAGTCCTGCAAACCACAGGGTGCCGTGACGCGTGGCCCCGCTCTGCCCTCAGACCCGGCTCTCGTATCGGTGACAAATCGGTGATTTCTCCCGAGGGTGGGCCGTGATCCCATCCCGTGGGGCAGGGCTCAAAGGGGTCAGGCTAGGGGAGCGCCAGTTCCAGATGCCTCTGGGCTTCCCACAGTCCCTGCTTGTGGGCTGACATCCAGGTCAGGGAAAAAAAACTCAACACCTTTAGGGCAATACTCTCTTTATTGGTAGCCTGGGCATAAAGCCACCAGGATGTACCTGCTTCGCTCCAGAAAGTCAAACCCTCCCTCTTCCGATGGGAAGGGACATGGAGAAGCTGATGGGCAAGTGGGGCTGGGGGGTGTCACCAGTCAGGGCTGGTGGCAGCAGCGCCAGAGGGTCACGCTCCTCTCTGGAAGCAGAAAGTTGGTGGGAGAAACCCGCAGGCTTTACCTCCTGGAGGAAGGCAGAGCTGGAGGGATGAAGAGGCCCTGTGCCCCCAGGACAGGCTCTGACCTTGCTCCGAGGGGGAGGGTGGTTGGGCTGAGCTGCCCCTGTGGTTCTGTGTCTCCCAGCTTCGTCACTGATCCTCTTGGAGACCTCATCCAGCCCCTGCCGGCAGTGCAGCCTGAGGTCCGGAGCTGCCCACCCTCAGAGCCGGCAGCAGCCCGTCCTCGCCCCGCTCTCCCCCAGCTCAACCGTTGACCTCCCGTGTGGGGACGGGGCAGATGCCTTCGCTTCTTCCCGCTGCAGGAGCTCTTGGGCTGGGAACAAACACAAGGGGAGAAAGGGGGGCTCATTTCTCCTGCCGGTGGGGTGGGATGTGACGGCTGTCCTGTCCCACCCCAAGGGAGCCACTGGTGGCCACCGGCGCTGCCCCACGGTGACGGTGTTAGATCTCCACGGAGCGGTTACGCTGGGGATGCCGTTACACCTAGGTTAGATACTAAAGCAAGAGAAAGTTGTAGCCGAGGGAGAGGGTCTAAAGTCCATCTCTGGTGCTGGAGCATCCTAGGATGGATCTGTCCGTATTTCTGCCCTAAGAAACGTGGCGTAGAAATCATGGATGCTGTGGCTGTGACCTTCGCAGCTGCCGGGTGTGAGACAGGCTGGACCAGCTGGGAAGGAGATCTGGGTGGCAAGCACAAGCAACGACGGGGGTGAGCTTTGCGGGAGAGAAGGCATTTACAGCCCTGAAGGCCTGTGCTTTGAGGCCTTGAAGGTTTGGGACCTGTGGTTCACCGCCTCTGCTGTCACCTACGGCCGTCGCACAACTCACCTACGGCCATGAAGACATCATTCACTTGGTGGTTGGATTTTGCAGATGTCTCCATGAAGAGGAGGCCTTTGGTCCTTGCAAACTCTTCCCCCTCCTAGGTGGAGACAGGCAGAGCTAGTTATTCCCCCAGCCCCCGCTGGGGCTGCGCGTTTGGTTACGGTGGCACTTCGTGGCAGGTCAGTATTTATTTGTGAACTTTGGAGGTGTCATAGAATCACAGAATGGGTGAGGTTGGGAGGGACCTTTCAGATCATCAAGTCCAACCATTAACCCCCCCTTACCNCTTTTAAATTCCCAGCCTTGCTAGGCCATACCCCAGTGCTTGCTGGCACGGGGGTGAGGAGGGGACCTGGCAGCTCACTGCAGACACTCACCTCCGTGGCCACTTCTCGCTCAGCAGCAAGGTCTGTCTTGTTGCCCACCAAAGCAATGACGATTTCATCGGGAAGGAATTCCTTCTCCAGGTCCCTCAGCCACAGTTTTGCTCTGTTGAGTGTTTCCTGGAGAGATGGAGAGAAAACCACCCAGTGATCTGGCTTTGATTTAATCCCTTTGTCTCAGGCATAGGGATGCTGGGCAGGTTAGCACCAAAGAAGAGATGTGGTGGGGAGGCTTTGATTGCCCTCTCTTGGGGAAATGGGTCCCCAGCCCTCAAACATCCTTAGGGATAAATCAGCCTTGGATGGGATGCAGTTTTTCCACATGGCTGCTGCAGCACGGCATAATTTTGGCACAGATGGGATCAGCATCCCCTGCCTTACCTTCTTAGCGATGTCGTAAACCAGGAGAGCAGCGTGGGCGCCCCGGTAGTAGAGGTGGCAGACGCTGTGGTACTTCTCCTGGCCCGCCGTGTCCCAGATCTCAAACTTGAGGGTGGCTACCTCCAGGTTGAGTGTCTGTGTGAAGAAGGAGCCTGCAAGCAAGATGCAGGCTGCGTGTTCGCTTGCAGGGAGAGCAGAACAGCTCACATCTGCTGGTGTGAGGTCAAACCCATCCCGGGGGCCGGTAACAATGCTCTGACGGACAGAACTGGGACAGGTTCCCCGTAAGCACTGGCACTGATGGGATGATGTGCCACAAGGCAGAGAAGGCTGGGAGCCCTTCCTGGCAGCAGATGTGGGTGGACGCACACCAGTTTTGATGTCAGACGGCTCTGAGCTTTGCAGAATAGCCCCCAGAGAGCCACCTCCACCTTGCTGGTGGGTCAGACCTGTGAGGGCTGTGAATAGGAATATCCACCGAAAAGGGCTCCCACTGGAAGGGAGCCTCCATCCCTGCTCCCAGGGAGCAGATGGCGGCTCGTGGACCAGCCAGAGCCAAGGCAGAGGAACAAGGGAAGCGGCTCCACCAGGTACCTCTTCAGGTTCCAGGTGGGACCACAACCTCTGTGCCTTCTTAGGGCAAAAATCATGTAAAATGAACATCTATAATGTCTAGATGCTGTAGGAAGCTGGGCTGATGCGGATGTAGAGGGGAGGGAGCTTGATCCCAGCAGGCATGTTGGCCCGAGGGAGGTTACAGAGGGAGCAGTGCTCTTCCAGCTCTCCAGAAGGTTTCCATCAAAGGAAGAGCGTGCACATGGCCCGCTGTTGGTGGTGGGCTGTTCAGTGTGGCCTGTCGGGAGAGGATGTGCTGGGGCAGATGCTCTCCCCTTTGCCAGCGGGGCAGAGCGTGGGGTCTGCGGCGTGGGGAGGTCTGTGCTCTTGTCGCTGGAGGAGGAGACGCCGCTGTGAGCCTACCAGCAGACAGTGCTGGGGGGGTCCTGCTGCAGGCGCCCACCACCTCCTGAACTGTCCCGTCCACCTGCACCCAGCCAGAACCTCCTTGCTCCAGTGGGACTTTGAGGCTGGGGCGGCACCTCTACAGGAGAGACTCTCCTGGGGTGTCCGGATAGCGGTGGGGGCAGCACAGGACCAAGCATGGATAGGGCAGGTGAGGCCACGCAGTTTGGAACCAGCGCCAAACCAAACCTGTGCAATTTGGGCGTGGCTTTGCTTACAGCCTGGTGCTGAGGAAAATGGGCTGCGGAGATGAGAGGGCGACAGCGATGGGGCTCCGGGGCAAGTCCGTATCATGTTCAAAAGTGGGGCTGTGTTACTGCGGGATAGACTAAGCTGTTCTCCTGCATCCCACCCCGCTGCAGGGAAGGGCATGAGGCCCGGTCCCTTTTCCAGAGCCATAAAGCTATTGAAGCCACTCACTCACATCCCACGGTTGGCAGCGACTCCTTGAAGTCATTTTTCACGTATCGATAGGCCAGGCTTGACTTTCCCACTGATGTGCTCCCCAGCAGAACCACCTTGTACATGTAGGTGGGACGAATTCCCTCCGGGGAGGTGCCGGGCGTTACTTTCTGTGCCATGCTCTGCAAGGAAACCAACTCTGTTCAAAACACGTCTGCAGTGATCCCAGATCCATCAGTTGAGCCTCCTGCATCAACTCCTGAGCAGGAGCAGCGGGGCAGGTGGGATTTAACCTCAAAACAGGCTAGAAGAAAACCATCGATATCCTGAATCCAACTTAATACATCAAACCATCTGCCGCTGTCCGTTATGACCACGAGGTGGAGATCTTTAGGAAGAAACTTGATGCAAGAAGCCGTCTTGGATGTAGACGAGGCGATTAGGTTGGGGGCATCTCCTTTAAAGAAAGAACACTCTGGAGAAAGTTAATGGCAGGAGGACATCACCGCGCCTTGCTCTTCAGCATGCCTCCTTCACCAAAGTCCTGGCGAAGAGTTTAGGCTGAAATTCCACATTTATTGCAGGTCTTGGTTAGAAGTTACACCCAGGAAGCCTAACCCAGGGTGGAGGTCTTGCTGAGGACACTGCCCAGGGAATGGCAGGGCACCTCAAGAGCTGATGGGCTTTGTGGCAGCACCGCTTCAAGTCAGCATGTTCCTCACCAGGTGAAAAAGCAGGAGTGAGAGGACCTGACCCAAGCACCCTTGAGGAGAGCAGCACATAAAGCAAAGGAGGGTGTAGAGAGGTGGGAGTTGGGGTCTTCTCCCAAGGAACAGGCAATAGGACAAGAGGAAACGGACTCCAGTTGCACCAGGGGAGGCTTAGACTGGATATTAGGAAAAATTTTTACACTGAAAGGGTTGTTAATCCTTGGAACAGGCTGCCCAGGGAAGGGGCTGAGGCACCATCCCTGGGGGTGTTTAAAAGCCGGGCAGACCCAGTGCTCAGAGATATGGGTTAGTGATGGGTTTGTCAGAGTTGGGGCCATGGTTGGACTCGGTGATCTGAAAGGTCCCTCCCAACCTGGGCAATTCCGTGATTCTCTGATCCTGCACTGTAGATTAAGAAGCCCCAGACAGACCAAGCCTGTGAAGTCTCACGTCCTTGTGACCGTTGCACCACGGCCCGTGACTCTGCATCACACGCTGCGCAGTAACCACGGACCGGGGGGTGGAGCACAGCCCAAAATAATGGTGGTTGCCACAAACCTGGCTCAAAGAGAGCAACTGCAAAGCGTTGGCCATACCCTGGCAAGAGAACGGTCGGTGTGAGCCCTCCTGGGTGGCAAGCGTCCCCTTCTCCCTGGTCAGCCAGAGAGAGTAGGGACCTGCAAGGCTTACAATGAAGATTTGGCACAATTACTGCCCGGAGCTCGCGGGAGTCTGGCACGCGGGACTTGCAGGGTGAGCAAGAAGTACCTTTATAAAGACATCCAAGAGCAGCACTAGCCATGTGGCTCCCGGCCATGGAAGGGTTCTCCACCTCCCTCATCTGACAAAAGCCTCTTGTTCCTGGGCGCTGCTCATCCCATGCGTCTCCTTCATTTTTCCTATCTTCCCCCTGCAATCTGGCAGCCTCCAGACCTTTAATTCTTCTGCCTGCCCTGAGCCGCTCTCAAAGCGGGCTGTCATTAACAGCATTCCTCGGTGCCGGCCGAACCGCAGATGCGAGGGGTTGCTCTATGTGAGACGGGCTTTCAGCCCTTTAAAAGCCAGGGGATCCCCTGCCTTTAAGGGGATGAAAAAGCTTTTTCATCCCCTTTGAGAGTCCCCTTCCCCCCCCCAGCTCATGCAGCCCAGTGATGAATTACAGGGTCGCGGTTTGTGCAGAACAGCTAGTTAGGGGTGGGTTATATTTTTTAAGCAGGAAAAACATCAGTCCTGTGGCACAGCGCAAGAGTGTTCCTTATGGTGTTAATTAAATACATTTGCTTCTTTGTAGGCCTAGAAATAAGATTTCTATCCTTTCTGGGCAGTTATGTTGGCTACCGTAGGTGGTATGCCATAAAACCCTCTAGGGAAGCAAGAAGGTGCATGAAACCACCCAAGATTGTCTATATTAAACTAAATTTCTCATTATTTCACTCTGCTGCTGTCTGTTTAACCCCAGAAGGCTGTATTGACGCTGGAACAAAGCTCACCTGAGAATTACTGTAATGATAGAAATTTCCTTGAAAACTTTTCCTGCCGGCAAGCACCTATCAGAGACGGAGAGTTTTGCCAAAGCTTGTTTGAAACAATTTCTTTTCCATTTTAAGAGGTAGAAGGCGCATCTCCCCTTTCTACCCAAGGAGAGCAGCAAGGAAGCAAAACAAGTGGCTTTGTTTTGATTCAATGGGAAATAGAAGTTAGGGGAAATTGTTTTCTTTTTCCCTTTTTTGTTGAAAAGGGAGTGAACAGAGTAGAACCCTGTTCTCGCTGCCTAAGGGACTACGGGGAAAACCTTTCCAGACATCTCATGTGGCTGGTAGTCACCCTTCTGCAGCTGCTCCGTGTCCTGGGGAAGAGCCTGTCCGCGAGATTAGGGTTACAGTCAGCCCTGCAAATCCAGGGTGCTGCTCCGGCAGGGTTAGCGATGCCCGCTCCGCGTGCGGATAAGGATGCTGCTGCCTCACAGCAAACAGCATCCCTCTTCTTGCAGCCTGCGCTGCCAATGAAGCAGAGGAAGGTCGTTCTTCAGCTGGAAACTTCCCTGGGCTCAGACCCACTGAACGTAACCAGGAGAAACATTTAAAGCAACTTTCCTGGCGATTTCTGTGAGTGGAGCCCCAGTGTACCCGCATGCCAGAAAGCGTCTCTTGGGGTAACTAGAATAAGTTTGACTTATCTCACGGCAAACTCAAAACTGTGAAGCAGTCATCGATGCTACCTTGCAGAACGCAAATTTTAGCACATTTTCCCCCGCAGACTTTGAAAGGCTGAGGTGTAACCTGGAGTGGGACTGCTTAGATGCTGGATTTTGGGCTTTTTAAGTTTGATCCTGGTAAAGAATAACTCAGCAATTTAGGGAGCAGCCTGGGGAACAGCTGAGGTGTTAGAAGACCTGTCCTCTTGCCCAGAAGCCAGGCCATGGGGCCGGGAAAGCTGAACCTGCTCAGGTGCAACATAAAGAGCCAGCGATCAGTCTAGACAAGCATTTCTCTTCAATCAACTGCAAAAAAAATCCTGTTGGTGGATTTAGTGTCCAGACACGGCTAAATATTTTGTGACAGCTGTGCCTAGCAGCAGATATTTGAGGCAGACTTGCCTGATCTAACACTTACCCAGGAGGTGAGCAGGGAAACGGCCGCAACGCGGATCATTTCTCACTTCCTAATGGAGCATTAAGCATCGCTGCAGCCAGGAAATTGGGTTCTCGGCCAGACGGCCCCATTTTCCCCCATCTCGGCGTCTCCTCTCTCCTCCCCGTGGGCAATGGGTTGGTTTGCGGAGGCAGCTTTGGCCAGCATTACCCAGCCTCCGCTGTGGAGCCCGCTGGTTTAATGTAAATC
Organism: Rhinoptilus africanus; assembly: GCA_013400135.1. Classification (NCBI taxonomy): domain Eukaryota; kingdom Metazoa; phylum Chordata; class Aves; order Charadriiformes; family Glareolidae; genus Rhinoptilus; species Rhinoptilus africanus. Next base: position 499,787 of record VXBO01006400.1, on the reverse strand, counting down.
AACTTAAAGGCAATCTGCTGGGTACAGCAGGAGGGCCAGACCAGCGGCACTGCGCTCCAGCCGCCTGCCCTCACTCTTTCCAAGAAGGAACCTGATAAATTCGTTTATGAGGGTGAGTCGGTTGTTTATAATTAGCAGGAAAGTGGACTTTTATCGAAGGAGCATCCTTTCAAACTCCTGGTTTGTGGGCGTAAACACTAGTAATAAAAAGCAGAAACACGAAGTGGCAGAGCAGATGTTTGCACTGGAATGCAACAGCAAGGCCTTGGCTTTCGCCACTCAATAAATTAGTGTCTCCGCAGTATTTTTAACCTGGGGAAGGGGGATCCTGGTATATTTATTGTCAGGAGATAAGCCTTATGTTTCCAAAGGAAAACAGTAAAAAAAGACAAGCAATGCATACCTTTGGGGGTTGGAGCCACTGAGAAGTGTTATTTAAGACTCTACTTCCTGGAAAATTAATGATGTTTAAGTCTAACGATGTCTAACTGATGCCTAAGCTTTTCTAAACCACAAGCTCTAAGAAGATCCTAAAGCCATTAAAGACATTTGCTGAGTTTCTGCAGGGGCGCAACAGTGAACGAGAACCCCAGTTAATGGGCTCCTCGGACAAACTGGGACCCCAGTGTCACCCGTGTGAGTCTGCAGTATTCAGCCTTGCAATTTTTGGATGCAATGTTTTTGGGTTCCTTCAGATCTAGATTTTATTATTATTTTTCCTCCTGATAGCGCTCACACCCCTAACTCCCCGATTAACTTCTAGAATTCATTCCAAAGCACTCCTCTGCTTTTGGGAGCCGCCTCCTGCCTGCTGAAGCTCTGGCGGTGCTGGTGTAGGAGCGTGGCCGCTCGGCAAGTTCACTTAAGCCGAGGTTACCAGGGGATACGGAAATCCCAACTGCAAAGACTTAATGCGTAAACAGTGTTAGATTTACATAGCGCTGATTTCTCAGCGCCATCAGCCCTCCTCGAAGCTGAGGGGAACAGGATGAGGGTCATTAACCGTGCGGCGGGAGCAGGTTGGGGAAATACGACAGCAATTAATGGAGACCACCCTGGGATGTGGGTGAGACCAAGCGCTTCACGGCAGCTCTTCGGCTTCCCGAGAGGATGGGGGTAGGACAAAGTGCTTCCTAAGTCTTCCTAAAATCTCTTCTCTTGGGCAGGGAGTCACTGAGGATGATGCCTCCCTCCCTGCTGGAATGCAGGGGCTGCTTCCCAGTGGGAGGATGACAATCCTGGGAGTTTGGGAAAGGCAGCTGGGAAGCGGTGGGTCGGGGCTGGGCCTGCCCTGCAGGGAATCCCCCGGGGGAGGATGCCATTACCTTCCCAAAGCCTTGTTCTCTTCCCGGCACTCCGGTCCGTGGCGTGACGACGGGGCTGGCGGGGCGACGGCCCCCTCCGGCTGCCTGAGCCTCTCCGTGCCGGGTGGGCAGATAAAAGCGAAACCTCCCGGCGACTCCCGTGGAGCAGTGTCAAAGGGGAGAGGCGTCCGCAGATCAGTGAACCTTAGACCCGGCAGCAAGCCGGGCAAGGCGGGACCACGGGGCTGCCGTCACGCCGAGCGGGGCTGGCAGACATGCCCCCCACACTCCCTCCCTCCATCCATCCCTCCCTCCCTCCTCGCTCCCCATGCTGGGGGCTGGCGGTGGGTTTTGGCAGATGGATGAATGGGTTGGGTGGGTTTTTCCCCATGCCTCGGTGGCCAAGGCCAGCCCGGCTACCAAGGGCACAGGGAGCAAAAGCAGCCCGTAACCTGCCCACGGGGCTCTGTGGGGCAGGGGGGCTGGCTGCAGGGGGGGATGGAGCCGTGGTGTGCCGGGATCTGGCCTTCTCAGAGTTTTAGAATATGGCAATTTCTGCTGACGCACGTTAGACCTGGCTTTGGTCGAGTGCCAAGGTAAGGACTCGGATAACTCGGGCCCAGGATTGCTGAAGCAATCTGTTTTCAGGAGCACGGCACACCCGCTTCTCTTGTACGGCGCTTCAGCAGATGAGCCAGGGAGGTGCAAAGTGAGAAAAAACCAGGCACCCAAGCTTTTTCTGCCTCTTAATTAAGGTAAAAATCGCTAGATACCACAGGCAGCTGGGGCTTGGTGCTTTGGAGAAGGCATTTCTTGTTAAAGCTCTAATATCTTGAGAGAGAAATCACTGCGTATTAGTGTATTTGGATAACAGGTCTGGATCAAAACCAAGAAGATCTGATAATTAAAAATCTCAATTAACACAGGTTTTTTATTTAGAATCATAGAATGTGTTGGGTTGGAAGGGCCCTTTAAAGGTCATCTAGTCCAACCCTCCTGCAGTAAGAAGGGACACCTTTAACATCTTATTTCTGATACTCGTCTTGCCATAGTCAGTGCCTTTCCTTCAAATAACAGCTCCGAAAGTTTTCAGGAAGGGAAACTGATTTTACAAAATCCAGTCCTAATAGTTGCAGGGAGCAGGGTGAAAAGCAGGAATCCTACAAGCAAGCTTCAAAAGAAGTCATCCCAGTTGCGAAACGAAGAGCACGTATCGTGACTTCCAGGGCCTGACTGCCGCGGCTGGATTACTTCCCATTTCTGTGATGAAAACCCATTTACGGATGCCCGACGGTTGTACAAATGTCATACGGGAGTGGTGCCCCTGCCAACTTTAATCACCATGAGAAGTTTTGGTCTGGGAGCCAACTGAGAGCATATTTCCCTTCCTTTGGGAATGTGTCCATGCATAGATTTGCACCGACACAGCTACACCGGCTTGAGGATACAGCCATAGCTCCAGTCTGAGAGCAGATCTTACCCTGCCCGCAGCTGTTTTTGCCAGAGGGAAGGAAAGCTTGTCCTTCCCAGACCCTTCCTGTCAGCTCCACAGAGAACAGGATCTGGGGATCCTCGGAAGATACTCCGAACCACTTTATGGAAATCCAAACCATCTGAGGCTGGTATAATTTTTTTCAGCAGAGAAGGAGTTTAGGTGCTCCCATCCCTCTCCCATCGCTTGTTTCACCAGGCTGCGCTGTGAAATGAGCAGGCTTAAAGCCTTATTTTCTTCTAGGGCTTTGGGTAGATTAGTTCCTCGGCAGGAGTCCCTGTGTGACCCTGGGAACTGTGGCGTTGGCACAGCGGAGGGGCAGGAAGGTGTTTCAGGGTTTGGGAAGGGCTTGGGGCATGAACGCCTAAGGCTGGGATTGCTGCAGGACGTTGTGAACGTAAACCACTGACAAACTTGGATTGTACCCATATGTTTAGGATGCTTGTTGGCCCAGGGAACGCAGATGACCCTCAAAATTAATTTTCATTTTTGGAGGTATGTACCCCCATCTGCGAGGATCTCGTGCTTATACTGTTGAGTGTCTTAGCCGCAGCAGTGCGAGATGCTGAAAGGCTCTGCTTTGGACCTACAAGCTACGGTAAAATTGTGCTCCTAAACTCTTAGCAGAAAATGAGGCGCTCAGGCTCAGCTGGATGGCTTTGAAGCCTTATGAAAGGATTGCTTTGTAGCCAAGAGAAACTTCATTTCCAACTTGCGCCGCTGTAATAACCAGCTCTCTCGTGCGTTGTTATTTTCATACCAGTTTCCTCTGCCCGAGCAGATGTCACGTCTCAGATGCTTTTGATAATGGCTTTTATAGAAGGGGATGGTGTAAACGAGATGCCTGCACAAAGCGCTGCGGCCTGGATGGTGTAAATGTCCGTGAGTCCTTCGGGGCCCTTGCGTGGGCCGGGACATCTGCCTCCTGGACGGGTCCTTCTCCGGCTCCTGGTGAGCCGGACCCCACTAGAGGGCACAGCTCATCTGCGATGGGAGACAAGGGGGACATCTGCTCCTGAGTCTCATTTCTGAACTGAGCAACAAAACGAGCGCTGCTCGGTGAGGGTGACGAGAGAGATGGCCTGCGATCTCCTGCCAGAACTGCTTTTCCTTGGGCGGGCTCCGTTCTCCAAACAACGGGGACCTCAACCTGTGTGATAAATGCTGTTGCAGTGTCGGGAAGCCAGAGCTCTGTTTCTTCACGGTATCTCGGTCTGCTTACCTGCTTCTTCAGCATGCGGGTATCTTGCTGTCCTGGATGCTCAGGAGCAGACCTCCTTCAGCAGCAAGTGCTTTGCAAATAAAGACCGTGGCTGTATCTAAACGGGATGGCGGCAGGAGTGACCTGCACAAAGCTAGGGATGCGCCTTGCTCGGTTGTGCTTCTGCACCCAAAGGTTCCTTACCTGAAATAAGCTTTACCGGTAAAAACTGGGCATTGGTTGTTTTTCCAAGGTTAGGGATTGCATTTAATTTTATGCTTACCTAATGTAATTATGCCACAAGAATACATAGGGCAGGTCTGACTGCAGGGGTGCTCTGGGTCAAATGCTCCAGCCCAGCAAGGCATGATCTGAAACCCCCTGTAGACCTTCCCCCACTGCTCCGCCTCAGCCTCGCTCTTTGGTTTTTAACTGGGAAGGAAATGGTGACACAGTAGTGCACAGGAATGCCACAACAGGTCAAAATAAAACTCCTAAACAAACAAGAATAATGCCAACAATCTCGACTTTCTGGCTCTGCCTGCTGTGTAACTTTGGGCAGGTTCCCCCTCTTTCCCTCTTTTTCTGTGCGTAAGGAGGCACAAGGACACAGATCCTTCTGGAGCAGTTTGGGAGCTTATAGAGGGCTCTTTTTCTGTAGTTGTGTAGCGCTCGGTTCCTCCTGACTCTGACTGCTGTGAGGAAGCATTAGCTCATTGATGTGAGCACTGTAAATCACCCCTCGCTCAAGGAAGAGCGGTTGGGTGGAAAAGGCAGCAAGGTCCAGTAATAAGGGCGCTACCTTGAGCTGAAAACAAGAGTAAAACCTCAGCTTTGCCATTTGTCTGCTGTCTGTCTGTGCGAAGAGTGATTTTGTCTCCTCTGACTTGTTTCTCCTGCTCCTCCTGGCCTGTCCGCTGGGTTTCCGTGTGCTCCCTGGTGTGTCCTGTGCGGGCAGCCCAGCGCAGGAGGCCTGATCTCCATCGGGGCTCCCACACTGCCGAACCGACACACGGACCTTGTATTCCTCAGAAATTGCTAACTACTTAGCCTCAGCTTGCGCATTTTTGGACCCCTGAGATCCTTAAATACCGTGAAGTTGTTCCTGATGGGTCAGTTTTCAGCCGAAATGCTCCCGTTTCTTCTTATTTAGCGTGTTTCAAGAGTACGGTTGTGGTCTCGGCAGCCCTGCCCGGCTTAGCGCTGTTTGTGCGCTTGTGTTGTCCCTTCCAACTCGAACCATTCTGTGAAGATGGAAGACACAGGGGGAAGGTGGTTTTAAGATTTGATTTTATTTCTCATTACCCTAATCTGATTTTGGTTGGTAACAAGCTAAATTAATTTCCCCAAGTTGAGTCTGTTTTGCCTGCGACGGTAATCGCTGAGTGACCTCTCCTTGTCCTTACCTTGACCCGGGAGCCTTTCGTTATGTTTTCTCTCCCCTGTCCAGCTGGGGAGGGGAGTGATGGAGCAGCTTTGATGGGCACCTGGCATTCAGCCCGGGGCAACCCACCACCTCTGACAAGGAACAGCCCCAAATACCCGAGTGTTTCAGCTGCCCAGATCACACCGTGAGCTCCGCTGTCCGCCTCGCCTCTTGCTCTCTGAAACAGATGTCTGGAAGATATGGTGGCCTGGAAATCCTTGTTTGCTTTTTCAGAAAGCCACGTATCTATAACGCAGGGGCATATGTATGCAGGCATTTTAGAAAATAGGGGGGGGGGGTTGATAGTTTGGTGGCTTTAGGGCGCTGGGCTATGCTGGAAGCCCACAGTGGCCACGGGCCAGATGTAAAGCCTCTGCTGTTGCAGATTGCCCTATATATAGGCTCTGATGGGTTGCCTCTGCATTGCCAGGCTTTCCAAGAGTCTCACCCGTCATCTCAATGCTGTGTCAAAGCCAGCACTGTGTCTATTGTGAGCTCTGGCTGGCTGGACAGAAATGAGGTTATGGTCAGATTTAGACAGCTGGCGATGGGCACGCAGAGCCCAGAATTAACGGGCATAGAAATGTAGCTTTCGTTATGGCCTTGCCTGAGTGATTTTGGCTCCTGGGCCAGCTGTAGGACAGACAACACGTCTCTGCACCGCCAGCTTCAAAGGGACCAGTCACTTGTGTGCACGTATATATAGCAGGCTTTGCTTTTGGGGTATAACTACTTTGGTTTAGCTGGTATTGCTATAAACGAACTCATGGATCAGAGTCCACCTGCAGTCCTGACCCTGCTCTTACAGAGCAGCTCTTCTCACCGCGCTCCTTTGAGCAGGGCTCTGAAATGCTGAGTGTTGGTCTGGGGAGCCCCCAGCCAGCTCTGAGAGAGGTGGGCACGTTGCTGCTCACTGAGCAAGCCAGCCTGGCCCTCCTCAGTGGCCAGCAGGTACAAAGCCTCAGAAATAAGCTGAGGCTCTTCTGTTTTTAAAAACTTGTCTCGAAGAAGAAACATCTGAAACTGCGACTGAAGGGAGGTTGTAGAGAGATGGGGATTGGTCTCGTCTCCCAAGGAACAGGCGATAGGACAAGAGGAAATGGACTCCAGTTGCACCAGGGGAGGTTTAAACTGGAAATTAGGAAAAATTGTGACACTGAAAGGATTGTTAAACACTGGAAGAGGCTGCCCAGGGAAGGGGCTGAGGCACCATCCCTGGGGGTGTTTAAAAGCCGGGCAGACCCAGTGCTCAGAGATATGGGTTAGTGATGGGTTTGTCAGAGTTGGGGCGACGGTTGGACTCTGTGATCTGAAAGGTCCCTCCCAACCTGGGCAATTCTGTGATTCTAAGCAAAATTAATTCAAAATAATTGGTCCATCCAGAGGTCACAAAAAATTATGTTCTCAAAACTCTTTGCCATACCTGTGCTGTTAAACGTGTAATACCTTGTCTGCACGATGGTTCTCACAGAAAACATGAGTTAATCAGAGAGGCCTGGCTTGGCAGGGAAATGCTTGTTCTAAGTGTCCTGGTCTTTGCTGTTTCCTTTCCTTTGCCTGCAGGAATGTCACGAACCGATGCAGTAAGATGATCTAGAGGTCAACTCCTGAAGCCCACAGCAGCCTGAAGACCCACTCGTGATCATAAAGGTAAGGTTTGTTACTGCTGCAAAGGAGCCTTAAAAGATCATTTTGTCAGTTTTGAGAGGAGGGAGGGCTGTGATTTTGTAAAGATTGGGCTCCTCACCATTGCACGGGTAGAGAGTTAAGAAGTATTTTGAGGTCTGGTGGAGTTGTAAAGATGAGCAGATCATTTACACTGAGGTTCGAAACCGAGCCTGCCATGAACCGCTTCAGGCTTCTGAAATACTAGTCTTCCTGTATTAATTATTAACATCACTAAAACACTCCAGAGATTGGCTTGGAAACATTAAACAAGCTTAATATTAATGGCTCCCAGATGCAAAGTGATGGTGAACATTAGCATGTGTTAAAGACCGAGGAGGGAAAATAACTCCTGACTACAATAAACATTTTAAGTAGCGCAGGATTAAATTACAAAAAGAACACAAGTGTGAACCACAAGAAGGGCTTTGCCTGCTGCCCCCTGGAGAGGCAGGTAATATTGTTTACACCTTTGAAATTACACTTGATGGGCCACAATAACTAGCCTTGAAGCACTGGGGTGTGCTGAGGTGGGAAATCTCTGCCACACACCTCCTCACTCTTGAGAGGAGCCGTGCTCTGGCTAGAGAGTGTTGCTCTGCCCACGCTGGGCTCCTGCTAGCCACAAACCTTTGCGATTTATAGGGGATTTTTCAAAACTTGCTTAAGAGTTGCTTTGAACAGCCCCTGGCGCAGGTGCTGGGGTGGAAAGAGATACAAAAAGTAGCCAGTAAAAATAGATGAATCTAATGTTTTGCCTATCCCAAACTTCCTGTTCTGTTTTGTTCATCAGACGCGGGCCAGAAGGACACCCCCTTCGCAAACCCAGCCCACTTTGCCACGCAACGCAGAGCCCTTTGGCTCTGCCTTGGGTCGCTGACATGGAAGGGAGAGCCAGCTCCTGCAGGGTATGGAAGCGAAGGAAACAGTTCTGTGAAGTAAGAGACATCCTTAGCTAACGAGGTGCAGGCCTTGCAGCATTTGACATGATTATAGCACTTAAGCGCGCTCTTCCACATGCGGGATCGGGTGCCGTCAGCTCCCTGTGCTGCTTTTTTGCCAGTGGGGATATCTCGTTTGGGATGGACCTTGACACCCCCGCCCGATAAACTTGCTGGCAACTCGCCAACCAGCTGAAGCTATTAGTCTGGGACCGGCGAAGGCTCATGGAGCGATCACACATGTTCCCTTAGGAAACTAGGCTAAAAATAGCTGTAGGCAGTACTTTTCTATGCGAAGGGCTATAGAGGAGCTCACTGACAGCCAAAAATTGCTCCCAGCTCAGTCATCTTCCCCCAGAAGTGTTTCATCTGACTGTGTTTGCAAGACAGTTGTAATGAATGCGAGTGAAAACATTTTGCCGGTGCTTGGAAAGAGAAATATTTAAGTAATGCTGTCTAGCACAGACTTGGAAAGCTCATGTGGGTGTGTATAGAACTTTATTTTCCCTGAAGCCCCCACCCAGCTTTTGGCTGTACAGTACAGACATGTTCGTAGGGCATTTGATGATGGATTTTGCCTCTCTGTGCTTTGCAGCAGGCTGGTCTTGATTTTTAAGGTCATGTCTAAACCTTTGGATGGGTTTCAGCTGGTCCTCCGTCTCATGGACTGGGTGTTACAGGCACAGCCTGTAAAAGCACAGGAATAGAAATTATTTCATCAGTATGAGCCTGAGCAACCTCGTTTTCCACCAGCCGCTGCTGGAAGAGCAGTGAAGCAGTCAGCGTTACACAGAGGTGAAATGAGTCATCTCTTGCCAATAAACTAGGAAGGAATGAAGATGCCTCGGGGAGGGGAACCATTATCTGCTGTTACCTAGAGCAACTCCTTTTATAATTGAAAAATGTATTAAAAATTATTTTGGGAATTTCTAATTAGTTGAATCGAGCCACGAGTGTGCTCAGGATGTTTCGGAAACTTAAAGTAGTAACTGCCCCAAAAGAGGCCACCGCCGGGAAGCGTCTTTCCTGCCTTTCCCCTCTGCCACAGCAGCTACAAGGTCAGGGAGGAGGAAAACTTCTGGAGAAATTGAGGTTGGGCAACAAAGGCGGTGTGAGTCAACCCCTGGGGAGATGCCTCCTCCTAACAGTGCCCAGCCCTACGTGGCTTAAGGCTGGCAACCCTGCAGTAAGTAGCTATATATCGAGTAGCCGTCCTTAGGGAAACGCACAGCCAGGAAAGGCAGAAGGCAAAAGGAAGGAAAAGCAGAGACTTGTGGCTGAGGCCATTGCATCCCTGCCTCTGGCATATATCTCCAGCCTGGTCCTTGACAAGCCGTTCAGCTGTGGAAGTTGGTGGTTTCTAGATGCAAGCACACATTTTCATTTCTGTCCAGTTTGGGGCATTCAAGTGCTTTATTTATTTATTTATTTGTTTATTTCTACACGCAGCTGAAACGAAAGGGTTCTGCGGCAACTCACTGTGCCTGGGGAAAAAAATATAATCTTCTTTTAATTGTTTCTACAATCGGAAGGGAAAATAAACACTGGAAAATTTGACAACACTTGCCTGACTGTTCTGGCTATTTGTTGATGGAGAATTTCACATTCCTGCAGGGAAGGATCAGAAGGGTTTTAGTACCGTAACAATTAATTCCGTGGAAAAGCGCGGTAACTGCTGCGGGGTTGGGATGGGGCAGAGCAACCGACGGATGGATTGGCTCCGGGGTGCACGGCGAGGCAGCGGGCAGGGAAGGCGTGCTGGGACGATGACTCAGTTCCACATGCCATTCAGCAGTCACGGAAAACCAGGAATGCTAGGGATGCCAGAAAAAAATGTGTTATGACTTAAAATCAGATGCACCAACTCCAACACGCTGTAACATCTGAAGTGTTTTGTCTCCGTTTCCCCTAATGTTTTGGTAGCAGTATCTTCTTTCACTTCCCAGTTTAGGCAAACTTCTTTGTTTCAGGAAACTATAATGACCTGCCTTCCTGCCCTAATAGTGGTTATCACAGCTGGAAACCGAAATCCTTTAGCACCAGCATGGCTTATTTTAGGTAAGCCAGGAATTATTAGCTGACACCGCTGGTTTGCTGCTCTTTTGTGTAGGCGGGTGAGCGGCGAGGTGGCAGGAGATGGGGTCGCGATGCACGGCTCCAGTTTATAACGCAGAACCACGAGACACCAGACACGGGTGCTCTTCTGTCCGATGTTGGGCGGTTGGAACCGTTCCCTGAGAGCAGACGCGGCAATTTTTCTTTTTGCTCTAAAATAGGTGAGTGGAAAATATCCTTTCCCTGACAAGCATGAAAGATGGTTAGGAACAGAGCACGGTTAAGTTTTGCTGTGCTTGAGAAAAGGGATGTTTTGCCTCTGATTTGGGTTTTGGATGAATCTGAAAGGATTTCCCCAGGGACAACAAACAGCACCTCCTTCCCCCTCTTCCGCTTCAGCTCAGGGAGTTAAACCGTGATGTGGTTTCACATAAGCTTTTCCAAAATGATGTTCATATGCCATTTTACGGAACAGTATGACTAATTAGCTCAAGCACTTGGTCTGCTATAAACAATTGGTTGTTTTTAGACCATGTGTTGTGGTTATTTTTCACTGCAGTCCCAAACAACGGGAGTTTAAGAAAGCCTGGGACGCTTGATTGGAAAATGTGGCTCAGTTTAACTCTGCAACATTTGGGATGGGAGTGGGTGAGGCCACACAGCATGGAGCAGACAAACCCCGAGGAAAAATCAAATCAGCGTCGAGCCCTTGTAGCGAGGCCATGCGATTCCTCGCTCTCATGTCTACGTGCTGTCAGCGGGGCGAGGACGCCGCCACAATGGCAGAAGGAATGCTTTGATATATTAATCCCAAAGAGATGCAGAGCCAGTTCCTCGGCTGCTTCAGCTGATGTCATGCATTGTTTTCACTGAAGCCATCCTGATTTTGTCTGGCTGAAGGACTGACGAGTTCAGACTCTTTTTTGGGACAGATGTAGAGGCCGCTTTCCCAAATTAAATATGTATATTTATCTCTTGCCTGCCTTCTGCCTAGGGTCTGGGAAGAAAAGACGGAGGATATGCGGGTCTTGCCACTGTAATAGCCAAGTGTCCTGCAGCCTGGAATGGGTTTTATCCCCATAGCACTTGAGGTAGGAAACGAGGAGTGTTTTTAGGCTAGGTGGAAGAGATGTATGTTGTATTTTCTTCTGAAAATAGCCCGGGGCTCTCTTAAAGGTTAGCTTTTTTTTTTAACATGGCAAGAGGGGAACCCAACGGAGGAGAAACAGCCAGATTTTGCAGCTCGCTGCGGTGCAGGTATAGGAATGGCAGGTAGGAGCGGAGACAGCAAACAGCAGACAATAACAGGCTGTCTTTGTGAGCCAGGAGCAGCAATCCATTGCTATACGGCAGCCTAGGATAGGTTTGGCTCCCTGCAACTAGAGCTGCTGGTGAAGCTGGCTTCACTTTGCTTCGCACCGAAACGCTCTGAGCAGTGGCATGTCTGCTGCTCATCAGATTAGGTCCGCAGAGGCAGCGCCGAGAGAGTTTGTAGCCCAAGATGGGCAGTTTTCAGTGAGCTCAGGGACGGTTTGCAAATGGCAGGTAAGTTCCCTGCTTGATCTGGTAACAGAGAGCTTGCACCATCGCAGCGTTGGTCTGGGTGAGGGCTGGCTTACGTCCTCCAAACTAGAGTATCGGTGGGGCCAGGACCACCTCTTTGGGGCTACTGCAGTGTCAGCTGTGATGGATATTCACGTCCCAGATTTAGCAGCAGGGCAGAGAGCCCGGGGTGTTTGGGTTAGTGCTTGTTAAGGCAGACAGACTCTCAGTATAGTACTTACCACAGACTTAACATACTTCACCCCCGTTACCCAAAAATTGCTTTTGGATGCACGTCCAGAACTTTGGCAAGAAACCTTTGATTTCCAGCCTACAATTATATATGGCCTGTTTAGCTGTATGCTTTTGTTCTAACTTGGCTCTAAGCCTTGCATAGCATCATCCCCACCCTTCTTCTCCAAAGTAGTTTAAAGACAAGAGACGCCTTTAGCTAGCCAAGCCGTCCCCTTCTTGTCTCAGGAAAGGTCCTCCTGCTGCTGACCCTAGGAGATTTCTCTCTACAGCTCTGCAAGTTTGAGTTCTGAACAGGGAAAAGCAGGCTTGCAGGCACCATTTTAGGCAAGGTCTTGTGGATGGTTGTGCAATGGCATAAATATTTGCATTGGTAGACCCTTACCTGAAGTGCTCTAACGTTAAATGTAATTCTTTGGTGTTTGTGTTGTGATGGTGGCACACAACCAACCTGTGGCCGGTTTATGACCCCAGAAATTCCTCCTCTTCCCTTGTTTACAGCAGATGAGATTGTGAATTTAGTCTTTGACATGGTATTTGTTGTCTGTTTGGTTTCATTCCATTTGTTTCTCAAGTCTTTAACCTCTTCCCGTTCTTGTACGGCTTTATCCTCCTTTATTGTTAATGCTTCATAGCACTGCGTCACCAGCATATTTCATTAGTGCTGTCCTACTTGTGTCAGGGTGCTAATGAAAATATTAAATGAAATCAACCTCAAGCTTAACCTTTGAAAAACTCCCTCCAAAGCAAGAGTCTTCATCAACCTTGAAAGGGATCCAATGCTGAGACCTCGGGATCCCCAAAGTGGCATCTTCGGTGACCTGTGAAAAATTTACAGATGAAAAACTATCTCTCATGATATACCAAGGTGGCCAGAGGAGGCCAATAAGTCATTGAGGGGTTTTTCCAAGATGCAGACAACAAATAAGCCCTCTTCAGAGAAAAACCACATCTTTGGTATAGCAAGTAAGTTGCTGTCAGTAAAAAGGGAACAAAATAATCATCTGCTGGTGGTGCGGGATTTTTTTTTTTTCCAGTCTTCCTAAAGCTTGGCTTGAAAGCCCAGCACTTTATGGACTGTATTCTCCTTTCTCAACCCAAGCTCATCAATCTCTTTTCTCGACCACCTGGGAAGGCAGTTATCAGTTTTGCTGTGATGAGTCGCTGTGTGACTACAAGCCCCAGGCTAGACACAGGGAAGCTAAGCAAGGGTCCCAGCGTGCCAGAGCTCCGCTGATGCCAATAGCGACTCCACTGACTTGAAGAGATGAAGCAACTGTAGTCAATCTCATCCGGACAAAATCTGCGCGGACGCTACCAGTCTCCTGATCCCTGTCCTGACGCTGCCCAAATGTGGCAACAACATCTGAAAGCTTTTCGCAGGAGGTCTGATTTGCTGAAGAGGATCCCCTTGGCCTCCTTAGGAAGTCTAATAAAGTACAAGCCCTTTAGTTGCACCAGTGTTTTTTCGGCAGTATTTCAGTGCCAGCACATACTTGTCTGCGATGTAATTCTTTTCCATTAATAAATCCACAAACCCTGTTGGATACCACTGCTGTTATGTTTGCAAAATGTTACAATGCTAACAGAGCTCTGCTCCTTTCACCTACCTTGGCAATATGAAATATTGGCCTCCTAAGTGTAGGTTTTCCAAGGTATTTAAGCGTTCTGCTCTTCTTAGACTAATAGACGTCTTGTCAAAGCTGTCAGACGTCATTTCTCCTTTGGCAGATGCCGTGATCTTACGGCGGAGCAGAGAGATGCCCTTGTGGGCTCTTTTAGCTCCCTCAGCAAGCCACCGGCTTCCCCTACCCCAGGACTTGCTGCTGATAAAGATGTCATCATATTTTGCTGCACAGAATATAAACACATCCATTTTATTACGTAAAAGCGGCCCCTTGAAGTACACCAGCAGCAGTTTTAACAGCTGATCGCTTGTTCTGATTCTCAAGAGTGAAGTTTTACAAGACGGTTCAGTTTAAGAGTGGCACAGAGGGAAAATTGTATCTTTGGGGTGCACTCGGCATGAAACGGCCTCCTTGCACACAGGATATTGGAGAATGAGGTATGTACTATGCTCTTAAAATAGAGCCCTTTGAAACTGGCACGGAAAACTCAGTCTCGTCCGAGTATCATTAATCACAGTTATGACTCTCAGACAAAACGCGCCTCGACTTCACGTTGCTTGTTAAAATAAGAAATGTGCATTTCACTATTTCATTTTCAGCTGCCCTCCCCGCACTTCACTGCGTAGCCAAAACTAATGTGTTTGTATCATTATTTCATATTTGTTTGGACAAATTCTGTATGTACGGTATTTTTATAACAAGATAGCTTATTTTGACTATATTAAAAGAAAAAAATTACTGTAAGCGTCTGGAACGCATGAAAAAAGGATTTCTTGCACTGCAGCGCATGTTCAACGTGTGATTTGAAATCTGCCTGCAGTGGCGACTTCTCTTCCAATTTCTCTGCTTTTTTTTTTCTTTAAAAAATATTTTCTTCCATTCTTTTGTCAAAGCTGTCTCAATAGTAGGTTTTCAGACGTAAACCTGGGTCTGGCACAAGCATCAGTTTGCCTGCAAGGCTTTCAGCCAGGAAGGCAAACGGCATTAATGCAGATCTTACTGCACCACTGAACTGGAAATTCCTTGCATGGATACCGTGATGCAGCTGCACAGGTGGCTGAAATCCCTGGGTAACACGGACCTAAAAATAAGGTGCTGCCCAACATGTTTGGCCAGAATTCACCAAAGGGCAGGGCAAACGCAAGTGTAAGGGTTCAGGGAACAAGTTATGCGGAGCATGAAAGTGTGAAAGTGCTAAGCCAGGTCCTGGGGAGGTGAGGTTGGAGCTGAGGCGGCTGGAGAAGGGAAGCCTGTGGAATATCTAGGAAAGCCAAACACAGCACGGCTTTGTCTCCATAGCAGGGTCAGACCTCACTTTTAAGGCCCCTGTGCTGCCTTGCAGAGCAGGCGCCTTTTTACCCGACTTGTGTGGGGTCAGAGCAAGCTTGACGCCAAATGTCAGGATGTGTCACGCTTGTTTTCAATGCCCAGGTAAGGTGGGGAGCTCATCTCTCTGCTTCTGCCAACAAAATAATCATTTGTTTCTTGTAAAGATAAATAGTCCAAGAGGTAAGAAGTAGTATCAATCCACCACCCTGTCATCAGAAGAGCCATGGTTCCCCAAACTACTGTCTAAAAAAAAAAAGATATAGTGTTTGGTTGCTCTGAGAACGTTGTAGAGGTTGAAGCACAGCTGGAGCAATGGCAGAGGGAGAGAGTGGGCTTTGGGTTTCCTCTTGAAAGCAACGCTAAACAGGAGAAAAGCGTTCAACAACGGAAGGATTCCTGTTCACCTGCAGGCCCCAGGGCTGAGAGGAGGGGACTGTTATGGTTTGAGGAACACACAACAATTTATTGTTGTTTAGACAATTATTCTATCCACCGATGACCCCTCTGAACCTGGGAAAGGGAATCGTGGAAAAAACAAGGAAACGCGAGGGTTGAAATATAAACAGATTTAATAAAATAAGACTAAATAATACTAAAGAACCAATAGTGATCCAGATACCAATATAAAATATACAGGATTATACTCAGCCCATTCCCTCAGCAGAAGCCGTGCACTCCCAGCCAATGTGGGACACTGCGAGCGCTGCGGCTTCGGGAGGAAGGGATGGGCTCGGGGCTCCGGCACCGGGGCAAGGAGTTCTCTGGACCTCCACCATCAAGGGAGAGAGAGAACTCCTCGGAACACTTTCTAATTTATATTGAATGTGACATTCATGGTATGAAATAACCCTGTTGGCAGCCTGGGTCAATGCCTTGGTCTCGCTCCTCCTCATCCTTGCACCTGGCGAGCTCAAAACCACTGAGACCTTGAAACCCACATAGCCTAGCTGGCCATAAAGTAAATATTTTCACAAATTCAGACACTAGAGTCTTCTGAAAGAGCAGTTCTCCCAGGTGTTAAGAGAAATTATTCCCATGCTGCTCAAACCAGGACAGGGACCTACCTGCCGGGGTGGCTGATGAGGAGGAATTTGTTAGGGGCTCTCAAATTACTCATCTACTCTAAAGCATCTCAGAGGTCTCTGCAATCTCCTGCCAAGCTGGGACCGCGGCGTTTCCATGTGTGGTGCCGTGGCTGCGGAGGAGCGGATGGCGATCACACGGACCCCATCGCTTCAGCGCAGGCACCAGCTATAAATAGGCACCTTGATGTCACTGGTATAAAAAGCAACAAGTGAGAATTAAATAGTTTCTCAAGAGCAAGAACCAGCCTGGGATTGATGGAGGGCATCGATACCCTCTTGGGGAAAGGGATTCTGCTAAAACTGGGGGTTTTTTTTCTTTTCCTAACACAGCCACCACTTGCTTTATGCTCTGATACCTGCCCTCATGGGAAGAAGAGATGATATATTAAACCGCTTGACACGGTTTTGAGTTTGAGGATGACCCAAATCTTGGTGGTTGTACGTGAAAACTGACAGATAAACATTGGGCTGACCAGAGCAGGCAGGCATTGCCTTCACCTTCATCAAGTTCAAATCGATGGTAAAATTAAGTCATAAAGATTAAATGCCGCTCGCTGGCCTCTGTCCGTAAGGGGGTGGGTGGGTTTTGCAGCCCTTTTTTCTGTCACACACCTGTGTAATGTGCTTGGCCTCCTGAGCTTGAGAGATTTATTATTCATATTTAAGGAATTATTGTGAAAATTGAGGTACAAGGGCTGTGACGGGAATCCCAGAGAATACATGCTCCTTGTCAATGCGAATTAATTAAGCTCTGATGCATTTGACAGTAGAATTAATCACGTCCACTTACACTTAATAGGAAAATTCACGGCTGAAGGGATCCCGTGGGGCCGCGCAGCTGGGAGACGGTTCAGGGCAGGATGAGATGGGTCCCTGGCCCCACACCCCCCATTTTTGTGTCAGAGAACCACCCCCCACCCCTCCCAGGTTTACAGCTGGTGAGGTTTCGACGCCCGTTTCCCCGATTTCAGAGAAATTCTCTTCAGCTTTGCGGCCAAGAGGCCTCGGGAGGGCAGGTCACGGCGGCGGGAGGGGGTGCCGGGGAGCCCGGGGCTGTGCCGGTCAGGGGCGCGGGTGCCGC
>VXBO01006400.1:448136-482520 GCA_013400135.1 Rhinoptilus africanus | reverse complement strand
CCATCCCTGCTCCAGCGCCTCAGCCAGGGGAAATTAATTGTCTGCTGTGCCGAGGTTGGTGCTGCTGACCGAGAGGCCCCTCGTTTTGGTTTGGGTTTTTGGTTTTGGTTTTTTTTTTAATGGATGCATATAAATGAAAAAACGTAAAGCAGAAGGGTGCAGGGTGATGCCAGATGTAGGCATAAATGCACCATCTAACTTGGGAACACGCATATTTTATTTGATGAGCCAGGCTTGCTGCTCACCAGGCACTGCATTGTGCTTGATCTGACTTTAAAACCACTAAAACCAGCTGACGGATGTTTTCTTTTGACCTCCTTATTCTTGCCCGTCATCTACAGTCGCAGTGGTTCAGTGGTGAATAGGATGACATGAATTTGGCCTTCTTTAATGCTTCCTCCAGATGATTAGGGGACTGGAACACCTTTCCTATGAAGATAGACTAAGGGAATTAGGTCTCTTTAGCCTGGAAAAGAGGCGTCTGAGGGGGGACCTAATCAACACTTATAAATACTTGAAGGGTGGGAGTCAGGAGGATGGGGCCAGGCTCTTTTCAGTGGTGCCCAGTGACAGGACAAG
Source organism: Rhinoptilus africanus (assembly GCA_013400135.1). Lineage (NCBI taxonomy): Eukaryota > Metazoa > Chordata > Aves > Charadriiformes > Glareolidae > Rhinoptilus > Rhinoptilus africanus. Next base: position 481,941 of record VXBO01006400.1, on the reverse strand, counting down.
GGGTAACGGGCACAAACTTGAGCACAGGAAGTTCCACCTAAACATGAGGAGGAACTTCTTTCCCTTGAGGGTGGCAGAGCCCTGGCCCAGGCTGCCCAGGGAGGTGGTGGAGTCTCCGTCTCTGGAGACATCCCAAACCCGCCTGGAGGCATTCCTGTGCCCCCTGCTCTAAGGTGTCCCTGCTCTGGCAGGGGGGTTGGACTAGATGATGTACTAAGGTCCCTTCCAACCCTATGATTCTGTGATTCCTACAGCTGACACAGGTTGTTCTGCATCCTTCCTCTCACAGCCTTCCAATGGGGGAGACGGGCAGCCCCAGCCTGGGATGGGGATAAGCAGCCACGGGGTTGTCCTTCACCGTGTCTCACTGGTCCCATCCTGGGCTGCTGCTGAAGGTGGTCGTCCTCTTCCCCTCGCCTGGGTTATGTGCAGCTCCTCCCTGCCTCCCGTTGGTCTGACCCAGAGATGGGTTGCAAGATAAATGGCTCTAGAAGAGATTTAAGGCTCTCTTGGTTTGCGTTCCTCAGTCACGGTTGCAGCAGGGTCAGATAAATGCTAACGTGCAGCTTATTTTTGGTGGCAGCTGGCTGTTGGATTGAGTTAGCTGTAACATCTTGAACCTCGGATGTTATCACTAGCCCTGACACGGGAAGTCTTTACTCTTGTGTACCGTTTTGTAGTGGCTTGTAGCATCTTTGGAATACAGGTGGTAGCCTAGTTTCTGATTTATAGATAGTGCGTTTCCAGAAGTCAGATTTTTGTGGCGGTATGATGAGAAGATGGGAAAGTTCATAGGGATGGAGTTTGAGGTAGGAGGATAAGAATGTCTTGTGGCCTGGACGTAAGGTAGCAAGTAAGGGTGATTGTGCTGTCTATTAGAGTTTGAGTCGTGATAACATCCTAGGAATTGCTTTGGGATGAGGGTTTAAATTCCACAAGTGTGCCCTGGCTGTGCTGTCGTTTGATCAAGGAAAACATCAATCTGTAACAGAGGGCCTAGGTTGTCCTTCGATGTTGCATGTTTCTCTCCTGCTTTCGCTTTTCTTTGGCTTAGGTACTGCTTTTCACAGTATTGTGAAGTGGTTTGAGGCCTTAAATACTGTGTTGTTTTGCGTTGTGTTTTCTTTTTTCCTTTCTTTTTTCTGGGGATTGTTTAAAGGACAACTCCGTTTGGTCAAAAAGCCCAACACAAGTGTGTCTTTTATCTTTTCCCTTGAGTGATAAAACTGTGAACTGCCAAGTTCAAGGTTCAGCATTTTCCCATATTATTTCAACTCTTTGTATTATTCTGTCTTGGATTTTATGCACTTGTAGTTTTGTTAACTGCCTGTTCCCCACACAAGGGATCCCAGATGAATCCTTCTGTATGACCTTAACAGCTCTTAAAAATATAAAGTAAGCCTTTTGTCTCCTCCTAATAAAGATGCCGAGACTCTTCATGTTGAGAAGGGTACAAGGCTCATTCAGCCTTCCTCGCAGGTGTGCCGGCAAAGCTGAGACACAGACGTGTCACGTTTGTGCACAGGTTTTCACACTTCTCTTTCCTTTGGTCTTCCTTTGTTATCCAGAAGCCACAGGTGCTTGCAAGTTATTAGCAGATTCTAGAAGCTCATTTTACCGTGTTCAGATGGGAACCTAAAAGAGCATCCAAACCAGACTTATTCATAGAGGTGCTTCTACCCTGGGGTCTCTGGGAGTAAGCTGAAATGTGTGCATCTTCTCTCCTTTTGGCTTTCCTCTGAAAGGAATGTGCTGCTTTGACACTTTCCAGTTGTTGTATTTTGTAATTGTCAGATGATCTTGAAAAACCAACAGTTCTCGCTATAAGGACACATTAAGACTCGTAAAGACTCTTAAACTGCTGCTGTTTGAAGGAGATTTTTCTTTTTTTTTTAATTGGCAACCAGGATGTCTTGCTGCGTGTGTGCAGTCTGGTGTAGATGGAAAGGGAGCCTTGTGCAGTGAAGAAAGTGATCCTCGCCCGTGCGGGTTGTGAGAACTGTCTTAAGAGGAAGCAACTAGGCAAGCGGAAGGAAATTGTAAAAGTGAAGCGTGTTGTAGTGACAGGGTTTTTGTAGCAGTATTAATAGTGTTGAGCAATAGTAGTAAGTTTTAATGTTTGAGGCAGTTTCTTAACTAGATGGGCTGCAAGGAATTTATCACTAAACATGAGGAGGAACTTCTTTCCCTTGAGGGTGGCAGAGCCCTGGCCCAGGCTGCCCAGGGAGGTGGTGGAGTCTCCGTCTCTGGAGGCATCCCAAACCCGCCTGGAGGCGTTCCTGTGCCCCCTGCTCTGGGTGACCCTGCTCTGGCAGGGGGTTGGACCAGATGATCTCCAGAGGTCCCTTCCAAACCTGTGATTCTATGATTCTATTGCCTTGTCTGTTTAGAGCGGAGGTAGAAGCTGTAGTTGCTGTAAATCATCTTGCCCGTGAGGAAAGACTAGTACTGTACCGCTAAATCTGGCTGTTGAGTTTCTGACTTATTTGGTAATTAAAAGGATGGAAAATACGTAAATATAGTTAAAATAAGAACATGGTGTTCTGAGTTTCTAACGGAAGCAGATGACTGCCCCTCAGGATTTGCTGTACGCACACCTGGCTTGTATTGCTGAGGTTATTTTTTCCGGGTGTCAGCTCTTACAGATGAGAGCGAAGCTGATCGATGATGGGCTTCTCTGCTTTCAGACTGGTGTTGACGCCAGTAGATTATTCTGTGTTTAGGTCAATGGAAACTTTTGGGCTATTTCATTCCTCTCCGTGAGTACATGCCAGCAGTGTTTGCAAAATCTAGCAGTCTGATACTCCTGGAGGTCTGTGCCAGCGCGGCCGGCAGTCATCGTGTGCTGCGGTGATCTGCAGCCGTCTGTCTGTGCTCTCGTGCTGGTGTACCCCTGCTTCGGGCTATGGTGGAGGAGTCCCGGGATGCTAAACCTTACAGGGACTGCCCTTCTGCTTGGGTTAGGTGGGTTTGGTGTGATAAATTGAGACGTTGTTTCTACAAGAATGTTTATTAATTTTTTTTTTCCTTAACTTCCACTCTGCTCTTTGCTAGCAACAGTTATAGTCAAATGTTGCACAAGCAGAAAGAATTTTGCAAATCCAATGAGGAGCTGCCATCTGGGTAAACCAGATATTGCTCTTATAGGCAGATGATGTTACTTAACTGGGTTTTATTTTCTTGAATGCAGAAGAACAAGGTCAAGGTAATTTTTTGGGGTTTATTAGGAAAGTCACTTACACCGTGTTTTGCAAACAGTGTGTGTGTTGTACTGCTCATAAAAACAATCCCACCTTGCGTCATCACTGCTAGAAATCTTCCCTCTTTCATCCAGCAATTTACAGAGTAGAACTCTTTATCTGGTAGCTAATTTGAAGTTAATAATTCAAGCAACATAACTTTATTTTTACTATTAAAGACAGTGATGTTATGAGGGTTGCTTATTCACTCTTAGTGCGCTGTATGTCGCTTTTAAAGCTTCAAGAACTGTCACTACATGCTAATACACACATAATTACTATTTTTTAAATAACTGGCATGATTGGTTTATGGACAGTAAATATGATAGTTTCACTGAGGCTTTTAGTTTGGGCATTGCCTTAGTGAGTCAAAAATTGGGATGTTACACTCCTATGAAGGTGCAGAAGTGTAGCTGATTAGAAATAGCTCAAAAGGCAGGTGAAGCCAGCCAGATTTATGGGTTACAGTAAGATATGAAGTAACTTCAAAAGCCTGAATTGGAGTTTCGGGACTAGCGAAGAGATGCTGTGGTCACTGTGCACGGAATCTAAAGGCTCAGCTTTTAAACTGAGGAGATAACTTGAGGTGAGAGTTCTCTGGTTTATACAACAATTTGGGTGGCCTGTGTAAAGAGAAAGAGAAACAATTTGGTAGAAGTTGAAGCTAACACAAGCAGAATGGATATTTATTTACGGGAACACAAGCCACGCAAACTTTATTGAACTGTTGTGCAAACCAGAGCCTTTAAAGCAGTTTTTTCCCTAGGGATATACTAGGTAATGCCCGTGTAAGATCTGTGTGTCTTGTTAATATAGTGGTGGAACTTTTTTGAGCGGTATTTGGCATTTAAGAGATGCATGGAGACTTTTGTAAGCCAGATAAATGTTCCAAGAGAAGCCCTTAGGAACAGTCTGTTTTATGTCACACCAGTTGCTTGTACTTGACTTAGGTTTTTTTTTTTAAATTTCACGACTTTCTGCCTTTATTAGCATTAATGTATCAGCCCAAGAGAACAAATGATCTGAAAAAGCATGCCTGGCTGTGGGGATCTCTCTTCTGGAATAGAAAGGTAAGAAAGCAAGGGATGCTCATGGAAGGCTTGATTGACCTAAATATCTGAAGGAAGGAGGACTTCATAGGCAATGCTTGCCAGTAGGGTGTGGAGAATTTTTCCAAAATTGAGATGGTTTTATGTAGCAAATGCGCTCTTCTCCATCAAATGCTCCTTTTTCCTAATGTCTAATGTCTGTATATCCAACAAATGGCATTGACTTAATTTATAATCCTTCCCAAAGGAAATGTGTGAAGGAGCAGCTATGGATGATTTAAGAAGTGAACGAAAAATCTTAAGACCCATCTCATTTTAGTTAAATGGGTGATTGTAGCCCGTATCCTAGTGCACAGTCTGCCTCACAGTGTGCCTGTTGTGACTTTAAATAATTAGTTGTCTGGTTTTTTGTGTCTATGCCTGGCCCGAGTCCTCTTCAGCTGTCCGAGGAAACAGCTGTTTAGGCACTGTGATTCCTATTTCAGTCAAGTGAGAGACTGCTGTTAGGATTAACAACATGGGAAGCCCAGCCTTTTTCTTTGCAAGCCCAGATGCTGAGCTTGTCTGCAGGATGTGATACTAATCATTACCTCATCTAGAAGGATGTTTTTCCAGGCTTGCTGCGGAATAAAGTTGGAGCTTAAGTGTACTTGCAAGGCTTTCAATGCTGCTTGGGTGTTGGCTTTTTTCTTTTTTTTTTCATCCTTTGGTTGCAAGGAGCATAATCCACATAGCATTTTGGGCTTGTGAAACAAGGTATTTGTCCCTCCTGTCAAGTCAGCAGGTTGCCGGGACAGTGAATCTGTCTAGCTTGGACATAAGCACCCATAGGCAAACCTTAAAATAGCTGCTCTGAAATATCAGCTGTTGTCTCGCTTGTCTTGAAATACTTTTTGGGGGAGAAGTTGCTCATTGGAATGGGGGGTGGAACTGCAGTGCGCTGAAATTTCTTTCACATAGTTGTAAGGTGGCTTCGAGAGGGTTTGGGTTTTTTTCTTTTAGATACAGGAGATGCTTGTGAGAAGGGAAAGTGGACATAGTTGCATGGACATTTCAACGTGGAGCTCTTTGCTTCTGCTGTTATCTGGTGCTCTTGCTCACTCTACCAGAGGTGAATAGCTGGCCTTGCTCATTGTAGAAAAATAACTGATGTTTGGGCTTTTGTCATACAGTAAAGATGGGGCTCCTTATGGGAAGACATCTGTCACCATCTACTGCCAAGACACACGCCTTTTCTCATGCACCTTATTTCGGTCAGGGAACAAGAAGTAGGCTGTAGAACTTTCCCATCTAAAGCCAGAAAAATAACTGGTATGGACACCGAAATGAGAATATTGCATCAGGCAAAAATATCTTAAAAAAGCATCTGTATGGGTGAGCTTGGTCTTCAGCCTTGCAAGTTAAGGGTTGACCAGTTCCCGGTGAACGCGCTTTTTGTACCGTGGATAGCTAAGGTGGGTTGTTCTGGTACAGACCGCTGTGGTTTCAGGTTACTGTGGTTGCTGGATTCCAACATAGCATCTTTGCCTGTAATTCTGTTTTAAACCTTTTTAAAAGTAAGATGGTGTAAGGTAAAATGCCCCTGGTGAAGAGCTGCTGTATGCTTCTTCGTCCCCTGCCCTGTCAGTGGTGGAACCATTACAGGAGAATGAGACTATCAACTGGAGATAGTAATCTCTTAAACTGAGTAGCCTGATATTCTAGGGATCCTTTGCAGGTGTTCTTGGGATTTTGGGGATGGAGAACCACCAGTGTTGCTGGTAGGTAGCAAAAAATGTAAGGTAACTCTTAAAGACCTGGTTGTAGAAGCTTGAACTGTTGAAACTACAGCTTGGTGTGGCATAATAAATACTAAAATAAGGCAATACTTTACTGTTAGGAATATGAAGGTTTTAATTGTCTAACAGGAACTGAAGTAATTGCCTTGCAGTGCTTGCAGTGTGTAAATTACTTCTGGAGGTGAGTGGCCATGTGATGTAATTTTCTGTGATGAACACGTGGAAGTTCTGGTCAGGCTGTTTAAAAACTACTGATTTTTTTTTNTTTTTTTTTTTTTTTTGAGGCTACAGAGGGTACAGAAGTTGCGTATTCAGTGGCTGGGGAAGAGCACCGAGGTAATACTTTCACGTTGGCAGGAAGGTGCTGTAACTGACTGCTGTACTTGTCAGCTGTCCTTACCTAAGGGACTTGCTGGTTAGACCTCAGCGCCAAAGACATTTCCTAAGTGTATTTGGATGGGTTTCTAATTTTGCCTTTAAACAAACTTAACTAAGCAGTATGAAGTGCGGAGGGCAGTGGGAAGGGCAAGGCTTGGGAAGTATTTCCTGGTGAGCAGAGCTACAAGCAGTTTTATGACCAAACCAGCTGAGTTTAGGGCATTGGGAGAGGAGAACACACCAGCTAACTCTGACTAACACTGTTTCCAAAACTGAGGGTTACTTGTTTTGGGATGTGGATGTATGCCTAAACCAAAAACTCAGCAGAAAGGAGTATATCTGTGGTTAAATGAAGCAACATCCCCAGGACAGATCTGACCTGCACTTCAGCATCTAGCCTGCAATCCAGTTCTCTGTTCCCCTCGGTGTGTCATGTTTTCTTCTAAGTGAATTTGCAGTACAGTGTGTGTGGAAGGGTGCGGAATCCTTCAGAGCGGATGGTTGTCTGCAAACTCTTCAAAAACTTATTGTCATAATTTCTTTTTATTTACATAAAAAATGGAAGTTTCAGCAAAACTAGCTATTTCTGGGTTAAGGAAAGATGGATGTTTTGGGTATTGGGTAAAATTGCACATAAAGGGCACAACTCTGCTAGAAAACTTTGAGTGACTAGTTCTGACTTGGAAGCTCTACTGAACAGATTGAAATAACTTTTGTTAATTTAGGGACTTAAGATACCGTTCGGTGCCAATAAAGATGAGTGAGCTAATTGCTTATTAAAACTTTCTGACCTAGAACGGGAGAGTTGATTGCTTCGTGATGTACTTTCAGTAAAATATCCTGGGTGTGATCTGAGAAGAGGGGGACTTGTTGGGTCGTGTCTGCTTTGCCTTTCCGCCTGCCTGCAGCCTGTGAGCTGGCAGCTTGGCATGGGCTGTGGTTTTATCCACCTAAATACCACCGCGGCATTTAAGAGTGGAGCTGGAGACAGGGATAGTGATCCAATAGTGCCAAATCCGAGCTGTGTTCCAGTCTCGGATGTGGTGAGGAAGCCTCTTCATTTCCTGTTGCTTCCAGCTCCTTGCTGGTTCGTCACAGCTCTCTTTCACAGCCCTTTTCTCCTTCCTCCGTGTGTGTGAGATGAGAGAGTTTCTCTTGTGATACAGCTTAGCCCTAACACTATACTTGCAAAAACACTGGATGCCTTCTAGGTCTCCGATGCCTTGTGTGCTCTTTGAGAAAACATTGAGATTTTCTTTTTGAATTATATCTTGCTGTACAAGAAACCAGAACCTTTGGTAAACCAAAATTGCCAGGTGCACCACCACTGCTGTGTTCCTATTTTTAATACTTGGTAATTAGGTAGGGCAGTACTTGTTATCATTGGCGTGTGAAGAAATGCAAAAACAATAGTTAAGTTTCAGAGCAACAATTTTTCTTTCCTCTCTGCTGTCAGAAGTTTTATGTGACTGAGAGTGGGTTGTTCAATTTGTATCCAAGCTTCTACCAAAGAAACAAGCAAGATGGTATCTCTGGCTGCTTCTGGCTTCCTCAAAAATAGGTTCTCAGAGCTGGGCGTTTCCCATCATAACGTCATTGCTTGCAGTTTTTAGATGTAATTAGTGTCAGATTGATTTATCTTTCCCGGAACGGAAAGCTTACTGAAAGCGAGTTCCACAAAAGCGGTTTATTTGCGTGTTTTCTGGTTTAGCTGGTTGGTCAGTGCCTCGTGTTTGGCTGGTGCCTCTGTCCTGAGCGGTCCCACTGGAGATCCTCTGCAGACCGTCCTCACGATCCCACCGGTGCCTTGAGCGTAGAGCTCTGCGCAGACAGGACGTAAAGGAGTAACGTTTCTTCCCTCTTGGTCTCTGCTCTTCCATATCTTGTGACCTTTCCCTTTGCTAGTATCTGATTTAATTTTTTTTTTTCCTTACCATCTTCTTTTGAGTACTTCCTACATCCCAAAATATCCTCTCTTTAATCCCACGTTTGAATACCAAATTTAGTTGAGTCTGTCTCTTTTCTGTGCTTTTGCCAGCCTCTTCCAGTAGACAGGCACGGAATACGGGAGTAGCTGTCACGCTAAAAGCTTGGTCAGGTTTTTAAACTTGTTCCCTCAGGTCAGATGGATTTCAGGCGTCCCCACTTGTGTCTTCTAATTATGGCGCGTTTATCAGCTAACATACTAGGGTGACAGGAGAGCAAGGAAAGGCTCTTGGTGTGCTTCACATGCAGAAAAGCCCCTGGGCTCCGGTCTCCTATCGGCCTCTTGTAGCTTCAAATTTTTTCCCTTTTAAAACATACATTGCTTTAGGTTCAAATAATTCAGATATGGCTGTTTACAGTGGTGCCAACATGCTACAGTCTTCACATGGAAACATGGAATCGTATTTGCTTTTGCTAACTGTGAGCAGTAAAAGATAACAGCCTACGTTGGTTATTTCATCTGTGTAATCGCTTCTTGTCTCTCTCTCATCGCAAACGTGAAGCTCTTTCAATTGAGTTGCGAGGAAAATAGTAGATATAACTTTATGTGGTTTTAGAAAAGAAGTCGGTTTAAATTTTAATGGTCTAAAACCCTATTGTTTGCTGTGCAGCTGCACATTTCCCATTAGCTGTTCCTTTAAATCATCCATTCTCCCCTATGAAATGTGTGTGTGCTGGTTTTGAGTGTGTTCCTTTGCCCAATGTGTTGCTGAGCTCTAAGAGGATTTACATTGACAAATATGTTGAATCGGCATCTGTTGAAAATTGAAGTAGGCTTTTGGGACATTTTTTGTGTCACCCAAAGGTCATGCTGTTCCATTGTCTATTAAATATGAAATTTAAATCTGCCCTGATGTGAAACGAGTACATTGAAACAGTGATGTGACCTAACCTTTACGTGAACTGTGGAGGAATCTAGGGGCTCTGGGAAATAGCGTGCTTGTGTGTGGATACAAGGGATAATGTTGGTATATGTAGAGAATGTCAGCGTTTTATTTATAGAGGGTTACACAGGGTTTTTAGTAATATTTGTGTATTCTTGTCTAATTACCCTGGGAAAAAAATAATTATTTGGTGAACTACAGCAAGTGAAGAAAGGTTCTCTGTATGTGCTGGTGAAATGCTTTTGTATCACTGGAGGAATAAACATATAACTTAACAATTAAACATCAAACTTAACAATTTTCAGGCTTGCAGAAAGGCATCTGGTAACCCAGACTTGTTGCCCAACAAAGCAATCTACAAATTTAGCATTGGAAAATAAAGATCAAAAGGGTTTGTAGTGAGCTATGCCCTCGCAGCAATCTATCCTATTTTTTTTTTTTTTTTTGGTGGGAGAGGGCTTAACCTCTTAAAACAAAAGCCATCTTCTTGTAGACGTCTGCACTGCCTGGAGTTGCTTCTCTGAGGTCTGCTGCCTGGGCTGCTGGCCTCGCAAACCTGCTCTTTCAGTCTCCCCATCGTAAAATCAATACGGGGTGACAAAGAAAAATGAGTCTACTACCTTGGATACAAGCTCTGCGAATGCAGTATAAAAACCTTATGTGTAACACTTCTAAGATTGCTTGGTGCACCTCAGGAGCTGGTATTAGACCTTACGGGAATCGGGTTTTCATTGGGATTTCCTCTGATATAATGTGATTCTTGGAGAGCTGAGCTTTTGCCTCTGTTTTCTCTCTCACTGTTTCTTGTTACTTGCCATTTTTTTTCAAACACTGCTGTTCCTGACACCGAACTAATTGATCGACACAATTTGAGTGCTCAATAGACTGTGCGACTGAGGATAAATTTATAATTGTATCTACTGTTGGGGGTGGGGAGGAAGCAAAGAAAGGACTTGACCAGGCGATGGCTGCCTCTCTCTGAGGCTACTGATGTATTCCGAGTGGCATTCTTTGATTTCAAGAACTCCAGTAAAATAGCCATGAAGGTCATTTTTGTTGCACAACTAAACAATATGTGTGTAGCCTGGTCGCATATTTCCAACTGAACTCATTTGTCAGTAAGGGTTAGGACACGGATTCTCCAGGTAATCCATTATAGCTCAGACCTAGTTTGGATACAGTAATCCTGTCCCACCCCCACACAAAAGCTGTCCAATCATTTCTTTAACAATGCTGTTTTTTTAGCTTTAATCTCAGACGATGGGTTGTTCAGTGACAACTCGCTTGGGGCAAATTGTCTTGACATATCCTGGCTCTCTCCAGGAATTTCTCTTCCGCGAGGGAATGGGCTGTGGAATGATAGCAAGCATGAGAAGGTAACTCCTGTCTGCTGGCCGGGTAAGGTTATCTTGTAGATAAAAAAATTTGAATTGGTTGTAATGGTAAGGTATGGAAGATAGTATGATTTTTTTCTTTTTTTTTTAAATTCATTTATTTCTTGACAGGTCTCTTAAAATTCCTTGGGAACTGTGAATTTTTAAAACGTTTTCTCTGTGAAGTTTCCTCTCTGCTTTTTCTGCAAACTGAATGTAGAACTTGGCTCCTCTTCTGAAGAGACGTGGTTAGAGTGCTGTTACTAAATGTTTGAAGTTTGATATTTGTGTTTAAAGGACAGAAAATCTGCTAAAGCGTGAGGCAGTAGAAGCTGTTATCCGTGCACTGCAGCGTACAGCTGTACTTACAAGAAAAGGCAATTTCACCAGGCTTGTATTTAGGTGGTTTCTCTGGATATTGACACTTTTCCTTAAATTGGATTTTCTGAAGCAGTTTTTGGCATTTCTTTGGTTGATGTTCCAAGCGAAGAATTTCAGCTTGTATTTGCTTGCCACGTATGATTCCATCAGAATAAGGAAGGTGGTACAGCTTGAAAGATTGCATGCAACTCTTTCCCACCTAGCTACCCCTAAATGCTTTTTACACACAGGTAACAAATGTTACAGTGCTTAACAGATAGTAAGTGGCATGAAGATGTTTTCATTTTATAAAGAAAACAAATACGCACATTTACTATAGGCAAGAGAACTATTATAAAAATTGTCAGTCTCTTCTGCTGATGTCTCTTGTAGGGTCCTTCATACAGTCTATGTACTAGTCTTCCGATCTTCTCCAGTACTTACGGTGCCCCTAGGTTCTTGTTTTTAAAATGTGATATAAAGTCAGTGTCGTTGAAGTAATGAAAAACAGTGCCTTGCAACTTGTAACCGTTACACTGCAGTCCCACAAAACATCATAGTGTAAACACAATAAAACGGTCTATTGCCAGATTGCTTTATTAACTCTAATCAGTCTAAAGAGCTAAATTTAATTAAATCTGCTTGTGGGTGAGAACATTCCACCCATAGAAAGGTGCAGTAAAGGTCATCTCCAGTTTTAAATTTTAATGTTACACTTAAAAATCTATTTTATCTTTCTTTTGCTTGAAGCCAGGTAGGAATGTAGCTTTAAGGATTTTTAAAATTATTATTATTAATCATTATTTGAAGAATTCTGATCTCCCTGACTCGCTGTGACAGAAAATAGAAGTCTACTTGTAAGGTGTGAGGAAATAATTTTGTGTGTTAGATGTATGTAGCTGTAGGTATTTCTCACTTACTGAAAGTGCTACGGAAACGAAGATTGAACCTGTTGTTCTGACTTGGTGCTTGAATGTTTCTTTTGAACTCCCACTTATTAAAGTACTTAACTGTAAACAGTAATTTGTTCTTTAAATACCTTGAATTTTAGGTCAGCCCTTTCCAGGGGTAAAGGCTCTCAAATGAGGAAGAAAGAGAATGTCTATTTTCAAACATGTAGCTGGGAAAGGAAAGTGCCCCTGAGTGCATATGAAATCATTTTGGAGGTTGCACATCTGTCTTGCCATGAGAGGTTACGTTAAGCATCGCGGCACACTAATTTTCCTCCTGTCAACGAGCTGTAGGACTGAGGATCAAAACTGTTGTGGGGAGATGGAGGGGAAGGAAGCAAAGGCCGCTTCAGGGGAATGTCTGAGGCTGCTGCAGAGCAGAGAAGAGATGACAAGGTCTCATGCTGCAGCCTGGGATAGTAGGCAGGTAACCCTCTGCGTAGTTTAGTTTTGTAGGTCTTGAATTATTTTTGCAGAATCACAGAGTTGTAGGGTTTGGAAATCATCTAGTCCCACCCCCTGCCAGAGCAGGGTCACCCAGAGCAGGGGGCACAGGAACGCCTCCAGGCGGGTTTGGGATGTCTCCAGAGACGGAGACTCCCCCACCTCCCTGGGCAGCCTGGGCCAGGGCTCTGCCACCCTCAAGGGAAAGAAGTTCCTCCTCATGTTTAGGTGGAACTTCCTGTGCTCAAGTTTGTGCCCGTTCCCTCTTGTCCTGTCCCTGGGCACCACTGAGAAGAGCCTGGCCCCATCCTCCTGACACCCTTTAGACTGATAAGATCCACTCTCAGTCTGCCCTTCTTCAGGCTGAACAGACCCAGGTCTCTCAGCCTTTCCTCATCAGAGAGATGCTCCAGGCCCTTGATTGTCTCTGTAGCCCCCGCTGGACTCTCTCCAGTAGTTCCCTGTCCTTGAACTTGGGAGCCCAGAGCTGGACATGTCTACTGCTGTGCTCCAGTCTTTATTTCTGCTGCTTTGAGTGACATGCTTTATGAAGGGCTTTTACTAACTTGAAGAAATTAAATAATCAAGTATAAGTGGTAGGTGTGATGAGTCTTTCCAAGGAGTGGATCAGATTTTTGTTTCTGTTCTACATGTGCTCTTGTTCTGTGAGAAAGTTCTGCTGTGCTTTGGTCATAGGAAGATAAGTCCAAAGGAGGACTGCTCTTTTTCCCACCCAGGAGAACTTGCATTCGGTGTCAAGCAGGCCATATTATTCAGACATTCTGTGAACCAGATAACCAACTTATATATAGAAACACCACACTTCTAGTACACTCTTTAATGTGCTAAGCTTGACAGAACTCCATTTGGGATGCAGTAAGTGGTTGCTCTGGCTGTATTTGAAAGTATAGTATGGCAAATAAGAGCAATCCAGATATTTAACATCATAGACTGAAATGTTTTTTCAAAATATTATACTTGCTTTAGAAACGGCTAATACAGTAGTGATTATTTATTGTCACTGTCTTCAGTCTGCTTTTGCTTCGGTTTTACAACAGGAATACAGGCAGACTGGGTGCAGAGAGATTAATCCTAATACTGCCAAGCCGTGACCATTGCGTACATGGATTTGACTTCCCGTTCTGTAGCATTGCAGCGAGTTCTGTCTGAAGTGTGACCCAACTGTACAGGGAACACCTTGGAAAGTACAAAACCGAGATTCGTTTTTGTATAACATTACTGTCCCGTTGACAGTCTTCTGTTCTCGTATTAATTACTTTGAAATAACTTTTCTTGCACAACAGTTTTTAAACCACGCCTGTTTTTATAGTGCATAAAAATACTTCAGCTGGGTGGGAGTCTGCAATAAATACTTTTATTCCCTAAAGTGTTGGCTTGTGCCCAACCTCTGTGCTCTTGCTCATCAGCTGCTGGTCTTAATTCTCCTGAATTTGAACTTTTTATCTCTGAAGAGCAGAAATAATTATTTATGCATGATTCTTACTCCCGTGTCTTGGTTTGTTAATGGGATGCTGAGATTCCTGGGTTCTTGAAGGCAGTTCATTCCGAAGCCTGGCTGTGCCGCTGCTGTCTGACACTGTGGGGATTGATCCACATAGATACTGGCTTCAAAGCGTTCTTGTTGTTTTCTCAAGTTTTACTAGAGCTGAAGACCCTTGAAAGATTGTATGAATGGCAATGTACCTTGCTCCTCTTCTTTTTTTTCCATTAAAAACAAAATATTAAATCAAGCTTTCAGCATCATGATGTGTCTTAAAAGAGCTCCCGACTGAAGGCTGAGTCTGAGCAAGGCAATGAAGTTGCACTCTGATGGTTTATCTCCTCATCCTGTTTGGCTGCTTATGCTATGAGATTATGCTACATAAAAATGAAACCCCAAGACAAAGACAATATCCTACAGCTTCCTGAAAGTCTTTTTAGTTTGTCAAGCAGTGCTAATTTTAGAAATGGGCTAGTTCAGGGGCATGAGAGAAAATCACGGTACTGCCGTCAAATGCTTCAGTAGTCAGATGTCAGAGAACTCGGCATTTGTTTTGCTTGAATGCTTTTTAATATTGCTGCTTTTAGAAGATAATCAATGTTCTGTGCAACTGCTTTCTCATTTTCATGCATCTCGTGCTCGTGTCAGCTGCCTTCATTATGGAATGTTTTAAGCTCATCAAATCAAAAAGTTTTAGCCTTTTTTTTGGTTACACTTTGGTGAAGTGCAGAAAACTACAGGAGCCTGTTTTATTCTGTTTTCTGGTGGCTTTTTCTACCACAGCATTGTTGGAAGTTCCAAGGGAACGGGTTATGGCTGGAATGGAAATGGAGAGTGAACTTTCCTTGCTTGGACATTGACTCAAACCAAGAACAAAGTGATCCTGGCAGAGTACCATGGGAAAATCTGTGCTTCTGGGACAGTCAAATGCCACATTTCACAACTGCAAGGCTTTTTCAGACAGGGAAAAAAGGAAAAAAAAAGTTGATCACGCAAAAAGGGGAGGAGGAAAAAGAGGGAGGCATCTTGTGCCTTAAAATATCTTTGAAAGCAAAGTGCTGGTGTTAAAATCAACAACTCCTTGGAAGTTGTGCCATCATTAAGGGAGCGGGCATGATGCTGTAGTTCATAGAATCATCTAGTTTGGAAGGGACCTTTAAGATCATCAAGTCCAACCATCAAAGGTCCATCCAGTGGACCAGTAAAGCAGTTGCCCCTCTCTAAGAGATGGGGGGGGGGGAAAAATGNNNGGGGGAAAAATGGTGCTTAAGTCTCGCCTGCCCAGCGTAGCGGTGAGAGCAGAACCCAGTGATGGTGCATCTTTATCCCCTGTTTCTTGACTCCCGAGCAGTCACTTCCCTGGCCTTGCTGTTTCCCGTTGTTTGAGAGGTGAAGCAGTGCTGGTTCTGGCAGGGTTTTCTGTGGTTTAGCTCCATCGGATGGCTAATAGGAATGAGCTTCCTGGCCCAACGGTTGGCTCTTCTTCCCCTCCCTGCTGCTGACTCATGCTTGCCACCAAATGACAAACTTAACCCCTTAAAAGAGGAAAAATAATAACTTTTCTGTGAATACAGAGTGTGGGAAAACTGGTTTCTTTTGTTCTTCTTTTTAGATGTGGGCTTTTTTCCTTTTCCTCCTTTGGAGTTTATATTTGCTTCAGTACCAGAAACATACTGACCAGTTGTTTGGGATGAAGTAGGTCAAATCGTGAACTGGCTCAGTCTCTCCAGTTCGGGTGTCACGGGCAGGTGGCACAGGTTTTCTGCGTGTATATGTTGCTGGCTAATTTGCAATTCCATTCTGAAACGGATTAGAGATCTGCGGCAGCTTTTTTGGCTTCAGGGTCTTGGACATGAGTGATAGCATTACCAAAAAGGTCTTTTTCTTTGTAGAAGACCTGCCTTTTCCTGCCTGGATTTGGCAAGATAGGAAGCCAAAATTGAGGGATTGTTATTGAGATAAATGGATTGCAAAGTTAACCTTGATGCAGCCAGTCCTTCATCTATCTCCTTGTCAGAATGGTTGTAATCTAGTATTGGTCTTTAGCATCTGAAATCTATTATAAAGGGATTACATTGGATGGAATTGCACTTTATAAACCACAGCCTGAGTTCAGCAAAAATTGCACTGGATACTTACTGTGAGTATAAGTTCCCTAGTGCGGTCGGTGTTGGATGCTAGAAGATAAGGTATATATTTAGAAGCAATGCTGATTTATTAATATCTCCTACAGAAAAGGATTTTTTTGTGCTTGGTTGTTTTTCTGCTCCTCTAATATATCTTCTTTTTTTTTTTTTTCCCAGTACACATTTGAGAAATTCCCCCTCCCTCCCAAAAAAAAGTTTGGCAAGTTCAAACTATATAACTTTAAATCTTTATCTCAGCGAAGAGAATGAGTAGGACTTAGGAGTTAATGAGGTGAATGAGCAGATGGGACAAGCCAAGAGACTCTTGATAGTTCTGGCTGCTTTTGTACGTAGTGCACCTTTTATCACTGCATTTGGACTGGAGTCATTTCCTCGCATCCAAGATTTTTGGCATCCTCGCTCTTTGCTTGATCTAGTTGTAGAGGCTTTAGACTGTGGTTGTTTAGCGGTAGTCTCAAAGAGCTTTTTTTGGAAAGACGAGCTAGAAAAGCATCCTGGTACAGTTCAGGGGCAGAACTATGGGCTTCATCTGTTCCTCCTGCTCCCAGAGTGACAAAGTTAGGTGTGGGAAGTGTGTGAGCAAAGGGAGCAAGGTCACAGCTCAGCTGCTGGCACCACATGGCGTACATCTGAATGGGCTGGGTGACTTCGTGTGTGCTTACTTCTGGGAAAAAGACCGAGTAAGAGTGGAAAAGCTACATTAGAGCTTTGCACTGTGAATTGGAGTTAACTTTTTCCTCCGTGCAGGAAGGCTGAAAGCTTAGCTAAGTTCTTTTCTAAGGTTATGTTGCAAACGCTTGCCACCCAAAGCTAGAGCTTTGTCAAAAAAGACATTGAAAATGACAGCTGAGAGCTGAAAAAACTCGCACACCTAAAAGAGGAGGGACTCCTCGTGCCTGCTGCTGTTCAGACGGTGGTAAGGGCTTGTGCAGGGTTCTCTGACAGACCTCACTGCGTTACAGATGTACTGACGTTACCCTGTGGTGGAACCAGGCAGTGGTTTTGCAGCTTTGGTCTGCGGGATGATTTTGTGAAGTCTGCACGACACAGTAAATCTGTGCATTAACACCTGGAGTTCAACCAGCCTCTGTCCTACCAGTTTGAGATCTCCCTACATTTCCTAATTGCCACAAGGTGAGTTGAGGTGCAAACACATGTGGAAGTAGAAGCCTTATAGAAAGGCTTTAAGAGTAGCATCAATTCTTTCTGACACTTTCTCAGAAGTCCATTTTGTATCTCCAGGTGAATTTCGGGATTTGCTGGAACAGGAGGGGAAATACAGACTCATATTTGGTTGGCAGAACTTGTCTACAAAGATGTTAATTTGCCTATTGTATTGAGTGAAGTAGCTCCATCATGCTGAGCAATTCAGTTAATAGATTATCAAATTGATTCTTTAAAAAAAAAAACAGAAAAATTACTCAGAGCTTTGATTTGTAGTGGTAATGACAGCGAAAGACCTCTGACTCCTATAATTAATGTTAATAGCCTTATAAATATTCTCCAAATATAATTAAAGGAAATTACACGTTAGAGAAGTGAAGATAAAGTTGCTGTGTTGGTGAGGACTAGTAGGTTCTAGGAGAACTCAGATTTAAAAACAAGACCTCACAGAGAAAGTGGCAGCTTTCTGGCAAGAATTTTACTTGCCTCTAGTTTGAGGAAACAGTATTGTTTACGTACCTTGTGTATCAGAATTAATAATTTCATAGAATATTTTCATAATAGTAAATATTCTATGTGCACTTACTCATGTAAATAGTGGTGAGTTTCTGGAGTATAAGAAATAGTATTCAGATAAACTCTCCTAATCTGTGTAAAACTGTAGCTTTATAGTGTTCTAGTGTTTTGAGTCCTTAAAGCTGCTTTTTTTGATGGCGTTGGGCTTTTCAGTACTCAATTTTGATGGCCTTGAGTTGAAAGTGGCTTTACCTTTCATGAACGTGAAGGCTTTGTGTGTTTGACGAAAGGAGCGGGTTTTAAGATCCCACACCTTTGGCAAAGGCGTCTTGTGATTCACAGGGTGGGGTGCAGAAATCAAGTTCTAAACTTAACCCAAACTTTCACATCACTTTTTTTCCCCTCCTCTGTCTCCCGGTGTGGATGTGTTACATGGGCTTCTATAGGTACGGACAAGCAAAGAGTCCCCCCATTAAAGAATTTTCATACCAGGACTGGTCAGCTCTAATATCTCCAACCTCTGCTTGGATTTTTTGAAGTCTTGAAGGATAAGTTACTTATGTCATTTTGAACCTGATCTACTCTCTTCACCCTTTCCCCCTGCTGGATGGGAAGGGTGAGAGTGTTTCCTGCAGTCATTCCCTTGCAGGGAGGCGAGCAAGTAAGGAAGGGCACGCTGTAGTTATGGGAGTTATTTGGAGATGGCAGAGTTGGTCAACAGCTGCAGCGCTCTGCGATAGTGTGAATGCTTTGCTTTTTGCCACCCTGCTTATTTTAATGCGCTCCATCTGTACCCCTAATAGAAAGCAGATTGCTGGGGCTGATGGTGTCTACGGTGCCACATAGATGCTCTGAGTTGTCCAGTCTCCTGAGTTGCAGATGAAGGTTCAATATGATAATAAGGTGGATACCTTTTTGTTTAGTGCAGAAGCAGTCCTCAGAATGTTGAAATTTTGCCTGAAAAGGAAAAAGATTACGGGGTGGAGGTAGGGTGAACCAGCAGTTGCTTACGAAGGAGATAAAAAGAGGCAGCTCATAATCTCTGAAATTTATTTTGTAGTTAAATTCATGGGGGGTTTATTTTTTTTCTTTTTTTCTCTCCCCTCCAAAGGTCATTATTATAGTGGCTTACCACTTGAGATTTCTCCATTATTGAAAGTGATTTTCTTGCTGGACTCTCTGGTTTTATTCAAATAGTATATTGGTGTAGAAGCTCAATGTCCTCTCCTTTAAGCTCTTGCTAAGACAAATGTGGCAAAGGAAGCATAGAATGGGTTCATTTTAGGATAAATTCCAACAAAAGTCAAAGCGCTTTTCTTAATAAAAACCAAAATAAGACAAATAACTTTTAGATTGGACTTTGTTAATAAGACTTAAATGGTGCTACTTTTTAGCTGCAGCTTATTCAGGTGAAATTGCGTCTGCCCAAATCTAAATATATGAAGTATGGCATCCAAAGCCATAGCTGGCTTACTGGGAATGTGTGATGTAGCATATTTTCCTTTTCCTCTGCCATAGGTTGAATATAAATCCTCAAACAGCTTACCATACCAAAAATAGGGCTGTATAAATATCTGAGCACATGGAAAAATAACTCTCCTGTTACCACCACATTAGAAATTAAAAGAATTGCTCAATTTTAAGCACGCAGTGAGGACCTCTCGAATTAGTAACAATTCTGTGAACCCAAGCACCCAGATTTTAGGCGGATTTCTGGAAATGAGCAAGGCAGTGCTGGCACACACGCTGAGATGACCATTACTAAGTAGTATTTCAGAGGAAGTGTTTGTCTGACAGCTTGTGCTTCCAACAGCTGATGCTTTTTCAACCAAAAGCGTATGCCAAATTAGGTAACTTTACATTTGGTTTTTTTGCTCTTTGTATTCCACCTGCTTCTCCTTCAGATTGCAGCATTGACATGGAGAGTGCCTACCTTAATCTGTGACTGAATGCATAAAGCAGTCACCTGAGCACTTGTAATAAACTTTAAATGGTAATATGGAAGGGAATTAATGCCTTGGGCTGTCATTAGTGGGATCTGTGAGCCCTCATCTCTAGCTGTCAGGTCCCTATTGGTACTGAGGAAGATGCCGTTGCGGTTGGGTGCTGTCTTGATTTTTCCAAAACCATCATCAGCCACAGCCTATATTAAAATTTGAAATACCCATCTGCTGCATCACTAGTAAAGCAGAGTCTAATAATGTTTTAGTTTTGCAACAACTTATAAATTTGCCTCAGCGAAAACAATTAGGATGGAGGAGATGCGGAAAAGAAACTCGCCTGTTTATCCTGGGTTAGTTCACTGATGGAGATTTCTTGATGGAGTGTGAATTCCAGGACTGTGGCCTGTTGCGGTACTCTTGCTTACAGTAGAATCATCTACTATGAATCCATTGCAATGGTCTGAGTGTTCCAGTGAACACATTCGAAGGATGAAAAGCACAGGAACTGTGCTGAATTGAGGGTGAAATGCCCCTGTAGCATGAAAGGTTTAAAGGTCACTGTGAAGAACGAAAGGCTGATTTAAAGAGAAAAGACTATTTTTATATACAGCTTCTCCATTAGAATAAACTTGGTTGCATACTGTCAGTTCTGATAATTCTTTAAGATCAGGAATACAATATTCTACTTCCATTTAGGAGAGCTCTGCCTCTGTATGGACACTCGAACGCTTGTTTTTATTGTCGAGGCTACAGGCACTTCTGCTGGATTCAGATGGAGCTGGTGCTTTGTGCCACTGAGGGGCTGCGACGTTGGGGACTTTAGTGCTACTTCTGCTACACCAACACTGAAGAGCCCATTAAAAACCCCCTAATAATTATGTTTACGAAGAGCATCAATGCCTACTAGACATGAAGAGATCTAGTTTGGGAGGGTGAGGTGTCCTGTGAGGAGCACACAGCTTTCTAGAGTCCTCTTTTTGCCTTTCATATCATCAGAATGGCACTTGCTAGTAGTAAATACATTTAACGAAACTAATTTTAGAACTATAGGTCAGCACTTAAATTTGTTTTCCCCTTGTGAGTCTCACAACTAGATCTGCTCTTAGATTTTTTTTTTTAAATAATAAACAGGACTTCGAAGTCTCATTTCTTCCCCCTCTGCCAGGTACTGTCACACCAGTGAGAGAACGTGGCTGTTACCACCTGTGTAGCCTGTAGTCTTTGTAAGTCAGACTTCATTTTTTAACACTCAAACCATATTTCCAGCACTAGGGTGTTTTATCTTTTTTTTTTTTTTTCCTTTCTTACACAATTTTCCTTTTGTTCCTCATCTTTTTGTATCTTTTGTTAGCGACAGAAACGCAGTTGTGCAAATGAGCTGTGTTGTCATGGGGAAGCTTCCCAGTGTGCATGTGATGAAAAATGGCCAATTTTAATTTTTTTTTCCTTACGGAGATACCGAGAAATCGTTTCTCTGCCTTGCGGGGCAGTCTGGATGGACGAGGAGGGACGGGCAGTCTTGGTTCAGCTGTGCCACTGCTACTGGCTTTGAAAGGTGAACAAAGGAGAAGGGAACAGTAATCTGCTGTCATACAGGAATATCCCATGGCATCCGTCAGCAGTCAAAGTCTGGCTTTTTTTTCCTTAGTGCAACAGATGTGTGAGGCAGCGTATTTCCTGCAGAAAGAAGCGCGTGGTGAGTATGCTTCTGCCGTCTGCCCCTTGTCTCCCATCCATCTTGTTATGACCAGAGGATGCTGTTTTGCTGGAGGCTGGAGTGGGACGGGTGGCAGCTGCCCTGTGCGAGCAGCGTGTATTAATGCCCTGCGGAGATCGGATCGGGTGGTGCCTGCCCACGAGTCGTGAAACGGTGCAGGAGGTAATGGATCCAGTGCAGGAGAAACGTGTGAATTCCTCTTGTAGATGCCCAAGCTTTCACCCTGTGAACACTGAGGTTCTGCGGCTGCCTCTGTGGGCTTGGCCCGTGTACACCTCATTGATCCTCGGCATGGAGGTTTTTATGGGATTGATGATGATCGGCCTATTTAGAGTTCTTTCTGCTGCAGGGAAATTAAAATAAGAACGCGGCTGAAGCTAAGTCCTGAACATCATTAAGGGAAAATAAACTCTTCATCTAGCTTGGTGGTGGTGAGGAATGGCTGTTATTTCAACTGATGTGATAGCACAGAAAAACTTCAAAGGTCAAATGAATACAGTTTTCGTATGTGGGGAGAATGATCCATACTTCCAACAGTATGCTTATATAAAGTTTCCCAGACTAACAAAAACTACACAAGGAGGGAATGATGATAAAGAGCTTGTGTGTATATTAATGTATTCATAGGGCACATGGCTAGAATGAGAGCTGTATGGGTGGGTTTTGTAAGGAGGTGGGATTATATGGCTGTACAGTGACATGACATATGGCAGAAGGCTTGCTTTTTTCCGGAGGATTTAAGCCAAGTGAGTCTGCATGAAAGCGAGGGATGGGTTCTGGTAGTAGTGTACTAAAGCTGTCACCTACTCTGCTGTCAACACGCCATTTGGCAAACAAAGCCAAAACAGCATGAAATATCTAATAGAGGGCAAACATCATGTTTAATCCTGATCCACTGAGTAGTTTGTTTTGATGCTGATGATGGTATCAGTCGGATCGGTTGGATCCTATTGACCCAGTAACGGTGTCAGTGTTATACTTGGTCTGCGTTGTCCATCACAACTACAGCATCTTCCATAGTGTAAATAGTTGTGATCTCAGTTGTTGTCTGGATGCCACCAAAACATGAACAGTTAAAAGCATGTTTTATAAATAAGAGAGCAGAAACAGATACGTATTTGTGAAAAGTAAATATTGCAACAGAGCGGTAATGATATTCCATTACACTTAGTCTGGACGATTTATCTCCCAAACTGTTAAACCTGAGCCTGATGAATAAACGAAGGCCAATTTAAAATTTTAAAATTCATCGGCCTGCTTGTGTTTTTTGTGGGAAAAATCTTCTGTCAGAGGAGATCAAATCATGACACATAATTTCTGGTTCCAAAGTGGCTGCTGGCAAGGTGGGCTTGTAGCCATCAGTGTGGTATGTTCCTGGTGTGTGCGTTGCATCCTTTGCAGGGTGCATTCAAGTGGCCTCTCCTCTTAACCCGTATTTAAAAGTGGCACCTCACAGGTCAAGCTTGTCTGTGATTTACCTCCAAAAGCCTGTGTTTGCTCAGTGGGGTCCTCTGTCTGATGAAGAAAGTAAAATACCACCAGTGTGTACGGAGAGGAGCGCAGGGCTTGTGGGATTCGGTGCTTGTGTCCAAGTGCAGCCACTGCCCGATGTTCTGTGTGTGACTCCGGCTTCGCTCTCTGCCGGGAAGTGGGACAGCCACGGAGCAGAGTGTCCTGCTGGGCTGGCTGCCAGCTGCCCTGGAGAGGAGCTGCTGTGTCCTCTACTGGAAGGCGCGCAGCCCCAAGGCATTTCTTAAAGTCTGGTGTTTAGTGAATGTTGCCCGTTGAAATCACCTCGCGTCTCAGCGACTCTTTGGGAACGTGGGAGAGCGGGGGCATCCTTCCCTCCCACCCCTCGAAGCAGTATTTGGGGTGGGGGATCCTTATTCCTAGGTTGGAGTGTAAGACCTGGCTGGTGAGGACAGTTGAGCTGGGGACCTCTGTGGCTCCTGGCTGTCCTGGCTGCTGCTCACCCAGCCTTCAGTATCGGGGCTCAGCATCTAGCCTGCTGTAAAACAAATGCTGATAGCGCTTAATACAAAGTGACCTGTTACTCCTTCTGAATTAGACAGTCCCTAAATTCTTCAAAAGCAGGCAATTAGCTGTTTCTTGCCTAGCTAAAGAGCTGTTTCCATGGGCACATATCTCTACGTAGAATTTCCTTAGGGTGCTGCTCTGTGCTTACTCGTCTCTTAAATAAGCCGTGGGTGTATTTTTCTCCTGCTGTTGAGATATGAAATAATATGGGGTATTTGGCACACTTAGAAATATTATCAGACATCCTAATTTCTAGTTACTAAGTGTGCCTTTGATACTGATTACTTATTCTTGTGCAGGGTGTTTCCTTGCATCCAGGTAATTGCCAGGATACGCGCTGTAGTCTCTCTGCAGGTGTCGTGTGCCACGCTGCGGTGATCCGGTAAATACTCCTGAAGCACGTGAGCGCCTCCGAGCAGTTTGTTGCAGTGGAGTGGTTATAATGGCAGTTTTGTCAAACCTGCACCATTCATCATGCTTATTCTTATTACATAGCTGGATTTATGGCAGAGCTTCTCCCGTTTGAAGAGGTTTAGCCTTGCTTTTCCAGACCTGCTATGGACGCAATACCGGATTTGCATAAACCATGAGTTCTGTGCTCCAGCGGCTTTTCCAGTCTTGGTACTTTGCTGACTGTGGCTCTTGTCGCGTCATTAACGTAACTGGGGACTGTCCTCTGAACATTCAAGGTGGTTTTCAGATAACCTTCACATCCCCAGAATTTCATAAAGATATAATTTGACAGCATTTTTTGCCCCCGTGTGAATGGTGCAGTGATGAGACTTTGTGATACTGCTTCCCACTGCGAGGTGATTGTATCATTAATTGTGTAATGGTGTAAAATCCTCCACATGCTTTATTTTGAGGAAATCTAAAGCCTGCTGTTAACTAATGCATCGTGTACTATCTAAAGAAAAAATACTTATTTTCCTGACAGATGAATTTTCAGCATTTACCTCAAAACCTCAAAGTTCAGGTTTGGATACCTAGTTCTGCTTGGGCTTAATAGGCGTTTAGCCTCTTTTTTTTTTGTTTTTTTGTTTACACTGAGGAACAAAACCAGGATTACTACAGATTCCTAGGGCCGCTGAGGACAGGTACCTGCCCTTAAGGGTGGGATTCATCTCATCAAAATTTGCTGACCAAATACTCAGCACTCTGGCTTCTCTCTTTGCTTACTTAAATGTGGGTTTTTTTGGAGACGCACAGTTCATCGCTCCCAGGATTTACTTTATTCTGCTTGTTCTCTGCTAGCAGCTATAGGAAGAGCTGGCTGCGTAGCAGGAGCGCTACATCTCCGAAACAGACTGAGGCTTGATGACCTCAAGGGTTTTTTTTAAAACCTTTTTTGGCGCCTTTATCTCTGCATATAAATAACTCGCAAGTCTGTTCCTCAGCATTGGCTAGACCTAAAGTAGTGTTAAATGCTTTTGCGAGGTGAAAGTAGGCTTTCTCAGTTACATGTAGATGGAACGTATCCAAGCTGTGTGCTATATTTACACACTTTCATCCCCTAACGAGTTTTACTCCATAAGACGTGTGCGGTATCTGCAGATTCTGTATAGCGTGTTTAAAATGCACTGCTAACAAAAAGGTTTGTGCTGGGTTTGAAGATAAATAAGTCTATCCATAATTCAGTTTGCATCTAGCTACTCTCAGCAGCTCTAGCTTAAATTTATTCGTGCAATTTTTTAAGGTAACATTTTGATCAGCAGCAATTCTTGGATTTTTTTTTTTTTTTTCTGAAGAGATATTTGAAATGGTCAGGTAGCGCTGTTTGCTTCACTGTGGTGGCTGTGAGCAGCTGAGTAACTTTGCCATTCATGCCCTTGAGTCTCAACTACTTGATTTCTTATTTATTTTTTTTTTTTTTTGCAATTGGCTTGGCAAGCGTACGTTTTTATCAGCAGGCTGCTTGTAACGCAGGAGATAGGAGTGTTCAAACGGGATAAAGTGCCCTGGCTCAAGATCCTCGTGCAACTGCCAGGGAAGAGCAGGTGGACATTTCGGAGTTCAACAGGGACAAACTAAAGGATTTCTCTGCATTTGCAAAAGGTCACAAGGAATTCTCAGTGACCTCAAGGAGATGCTTTACCTTTCAGGCAGCATCTCAAATTTCAAGGAGCTCCGTTAACTTCCCTGGTTAATTGGGGCTGTTGAGACATGGAGATTTGGAGATTTAATAGGAGCTGATGCTACCCATTAAAGCATCATTGCTTCTGGCAACATGGAAGGCTTGGAGGTCGTCTTTCCAAATTTTAGTTGTGTTAAACTCTTGTACCACCCGGCTGTGCAAAGTGATATGGCTATAAGCATCATGGAGCACCTCTCCTACAAAGACAGACTGAGAGAGTTGGGGTTGTTCAGTCTGGAGAAAAGAAGGCTCTGAGGAGACCTTATTGTGGCTACCAGTATCTTAAGGGGGCCGACAAGAAAGCTGGGGAGGGACTTTTTAGGATGTCGGGTAATGGTAGGACTGGGGGGAATAGATTAAAACTAGAGATGGGTCGTTTCATAATAGACTTTAGGAAGAACTTCCCCATGAGGGTGGTGAGACACTGGAACAGGTTGCCCAGAGAGGGGGTGGAAGCCCCATCCCTGGATGGGGCTCTGAGCAACCTGATCTAGCTTTGGTATTAAACTGTATTGTGATTATTAATAATATTTGACATTAACATTCTTGAATGATTACCAGCAAATCTTGTATTCGCAGGCAGATGTGCCTCTAAAAGCAGTTATGCTTTGTATGTCTGTGCCTCCAAGTAATTCTGCATCCGTAACAGACAGCTTTTAAAAGGCAGGGAAGCATGAGGGACAGGCAGAGCTTTTATTGAAGTCTGTATTGGAGCGACTGATATGTGCAAGGTCAATTCCCAAAGAAACCCAGAACATGTGAAAATGGCTTGTTTTTTTCTTTTTTGTGTGGTGATATTGGCTTGCCAGCCACTGCGCAGGATTTTGCAGATGAATGTAAAACCCTATTTTTTTTTTTTATGATCCAAGGCATAATTTCAATTAAATTTGGATTTCTACTCTTCCCCCCCCAGTAGTGTAGCGAGTAGTGTGTGCATAGAATCAAAGACCTGTTGGGGTCACTGTGGATAAACCCAGAGGGAGAAACCTTGGAAGGGCGAGCAGTAACAGCAGCTATAGGGGGGATGAGAAGTCCAAACGCATCCTGCAGGAGCCACAAGAAGAATTACAGAATTGCCCAGGTTGGGAGGGACCTTTCAGCTCACCGAGTCCAACCATGGACCCAACTCTGACAAACCCATCAGTAACCCGTATCTCTAAGCCGTGTCTGCCCAGCTTTTAAACACCTCCAGGGATGGTGCCTCAACCCCTTCCCTGGGCAGCCTGTTCCAAGGATTAACAACCCTTTCAGTGTAACAATTTTTCCTAATATCCAGCCTAAACCTCCCCTGGCACAACTTGAGGCTGTTTCCTCTTTTTGTATTGCCTGTTCCTTGGGAGAAGAGCCCGACCCCCCCTGGCTACCCCCTCCTTTCAGGGAGTTGCAGAGAGCGAGAAGGTCTCCCCTCAGCCCCCTTCTCTCCAGGCTGAACCCCCCCCAGCTCCCTCAGCCTCTCTAAATATCCCCACCTCCCTGCCATCTTTATTGTTTTGCTGCTTTATGTAGGGGGGTGAAATGCATTTGTTAAGGGTAATAATAAATTAAACCATGTCCTCGGTAGGAATACAGGAGAGTATATCAGCTACTGTGGTCTCTTACCCTCTTTGTTATCCCAAGGTCAGATTAAAAGGTGCTAACAATTTTCATCCACATCATCAATGACTGAGTAGTCGGATAATTAAACATTTCTCCTGAACATTGGGGAATACAGGTTTGTGTGGTGGAAGTACTGTCTCTTTAGAAACACAAAACATGTTTGCTTTGCTTGATTGCTGCTCCCTCTTGTGGGTTTCAGACCAGATTAAACAAGCTTGAAGTTCATGCTCAGTCTTTTTAGAGGGAATAATTAATCAGCAGTACTCCCCCCATCCATCTCGGGATGGGATATTGACCTTAAGACTCGCTTCACTGCATACCTCTACGAATTAGAGCATTCTGTTATATCAAGAGGACTAAATCTGTAAAAGCACTTAATTTGATTTTTAAGTTTAATTTACTTTTTTTCTCCTAAGAACTCTACTGCTGTGCTGTTAGTATGTAGTATGATTTACTTTTTTTTTTATGACAGCAGAGAGCAGTCTGTGTTGTAACTGTGCCAGACTTGGCAGGTGCCCGCGTTACTGACGGGATTAAATCTCCCTCCTGTCTCCTCTCCCGTAGTCAGCGCTTCTGAGCTGCGCTTCACAGGCTGCTGCTCTTGGCTGCAGAGACTCGCTCCGTTATGCGAGTTGCTCCTGAAAACAAAATTCCCCCTAAAAATCTCTTTTTGCTTCCTGTGTGCTCTCCTGGATACCCAATAAATACAAATGCTGGAGCTGTGCGAAAGATTTAATTTTTTTGTAGTTTCTCAATCGCTCTGCTGGCATAAAATCTTCGTATGTAAGATGTTGTATCTGAAGATTTCAAAATACTAATTGTGTTTGTTTTCTTCCAGAGGGACATATAATCTCTGTTCTCTGTGCAAGAAACTAAAGTACGGTAGAATTCTGACTTGCTCCTAATTGATGGCAGAGACCTGTGCAACTTCACTGGCTCGTTCTTGGCCCAAAGCTCTTCAAAAAATTTCCCACTGAAACTTCGGAGACAAATTGTTCTGACCTATTGCAAAATGGGGAGGTCTCGCATTAGTGCGATGCTGAAATAACAGCAGTTCACATGATCTAATTCCAATCTTACACCATTTCAAAATAACGATACCATTTGTCTTAGCATCGCAAGCTGTTCAGTTTCATTCACTTGACTGACATGGAGCTGTTTGGGTGCGGGAACTGGGATATGGCTTAAATCTTGGATCCCCTAGGCTTTGGTGCTCGTCTCTTAGGCTTTTATTAGGCTTTTTCTTTTTTCCTTCCTGATCTTTAATTTTCCCTAGTATCTTATTTCCCTTCCTTCTTGTGCTCTCTTGTTCTGCAGTCGTCACCTGTTTAATCCGTGCAATGCTTTCTGCACATCCCGCTGTGGGCTTTGCTTGGTCTGCAGTTATTTTCAGCACCTTTTCCCTTTTATCTCTTACCTTCTTCACTTCACACTATCAGTTTGCATAATTTCTCAATGCCATATGACTTGCGTGGCCAAGAACCGGACTTTTCATTGGTGTCTGACCAAGCCGCACCCACTATTGGGTATCTGATAACATTTCAAATCTATTACTGCCTCTTTGAAGAGCATATAATATGAAGGAGTATTCAGTGGATTACCTGAAACTTCCAATCTTTGTTTTACCTGGTCTTAAAAGAATAAATTGGTCTGGAAACTTGTCTGGATGCAAAGGCTGCAGTTGTGTGGAGCCACAGCGGTGTCGGGGGACACACACACTCCCTGCAAATGTGTTTGTTCTTACTGCGATGCAAGTAAAGGCGGGGTTTTGTTGGGCTTTTTTTTTAAGGTGATTAAACCAGAAGGTAGGCTGACTTGATTTGATAAACAAAGCAGAACTTCATCTTGTATTTATGCTCTTTCTTAAAGCTTTATGTAACTTCTTGTCACAGCTTGGGTAATCCCTAAGACAGTATCAGTAACCTTTATTTCAAAACGTCCTAGCGTTTTTCTTTCTTTTTTTTTTTTTTTTCCCCTCTTGGCTGGTAGTTTGAGCAGTGTTTTAAGCAGTTGCTGAGGTTTGTATACCCATTTTAATGTGCTGTAAGCACAGAGCTGCCTTCAAGATTTGCTGACTTTTATTCAGATAAAATTTGCAGTTATGTGGAGACCAGAATGCAGTACCCACAGATTACATTGCTTGTAGCAGTCCCTGAATTTCAATTCCTATTTATATTTCAGATATTTTCACCAATGAGGAAAAATCTCTTCCTGTCCATGTTCAAAATGATGTTGGCGTTTGCCCAGCCCTGGAGCCCTCCCCAACCTGTGTTTATGCTGTAAAGAAGCCGGATGAAATATCGCTGTTTATTGCAGCCTCCAAATTTGGTTATTGTGCTTACTTTCTCCGTCAGCATGGTCAAGACAAATGTGTTTGCTCCTCAGTAACACGTACCAATGGCTGAGTTAATTTTACACGTGTGTTTCCTTACCCGGAGTCTCTCTCCTGGGTTGCAGCTTTGCTTCATCACTCGAAAGAAATGTTACTCGAGCACCAACAGTCTGAAATAGAATCCAACTCTGTTTTTAATTTGTGGTGTCGCACCAAGATGTCAAACCAGCAAGAATGCATGCTCATTAAGGTGGTAACTAATGGTTCATCTTTTGATTTATATTTGGTTTCAGCAAAAGTTACGCAGTTCTGGATGTTGCTGATTCGTTTGCACCTCCTGGATAACCCTGGTGCTGTGTTGTAGCAAGCATGTGGGGGTTTTTCTCTCCAAAGAAAGAAATTCAGAAAGCCAAGCACACAACTTTTTTTTAAAATAAAGGAATATTTAAAGTCTTTTGAGGTGTACGTACAATAGCCTTACTGTGGGATGACTCTGCTAGGTACCCTCCCTTTGCATACTGCCCCTCTTTCAGCCAGGTTTCTTTCAGCTCTCTGAAGTCTGCCATGAACTCTGTGTGCCTTTAATTACAAAGGCTGTTCTACAATCAAACAGGAGTACAGGATTTAAAAAGTGCTCTGGAACACAACCCTTTACTTGTGTCCTTTGAAGTTCAGTTTTAATTTTAAATGAGGAGAACAGTCACTGCAAAACAGTGCATATCTACTAGAGCGAGAACTGAAGGGATCAGTGTGGTCATTGTGAGAGAGAAATCGCTCTATTGCATGAAGAGGTTGGGTAAAGCAAGTGGAAGAAAGCACTGAATGCAGCTTCATGCAAATAAGCATTTCAGGAGACAACACTGAGAAGCTTTGTGTGCTTTTCTTGTGAAAGTACAGTTCATATTTGTTAACACTGTCAGTTAGCAGGCTTTTTTGAATTTTTCCATTGTAGGTATCGCTGTAAACTCAACAGTTCCGATCCGTGTACTTGAGGGAGTGATCCAGCTGTTTCCAAGGCCAACGTCAACTCCCTCAAAACTATTTTACATGAGTAACAGTCTTGGTCTGAAGCATATGAGCGCAGTATTATATAGGGCGTATAAAACGTGTGGTTTTGTTCCTTGAGATAACAGCTGGAGGGTGACATCCAGATTCTTCTCTGGTGGGAGCAGCCACTTACGGAGTAGAGCTATTTTGAGAGGAAACGCAAATTGGAGAAGTGACGTAAATGGGGTTAGTTGATACCACCTTGGTCCTTCGCCAAGTACACTACCTATAGAAAACTGCTCGGGATTTAAAGCTGTAACACGCTTCTGCCGAGCTGCCAGCCAGCGTCCTATACTGGAATTGTCTTGTTTCCATAATCTGAAAAAAAAGCCAACCAAAACCCGCCAAGGAGAAAGAACAAGTTATTTATTGCTAAATAGCAGTGCAAGTGGTATGCCTTGTATATACAGACTCTGTCAGTTTAGGATCCCTTTCCGTTTGTAAGCAGTTGATGTTCCTGTTCTCCAGGCTTCTGGAGCTACAGTGCTTATCAAAATCCCTGTTTTTACAGGATTCTACAGAACTGGTGAGTTGTCACGCTAATTTTCTTCGGAATCTTGGCTCTGAAGCTGCTTTGAACTCTCATGGAGAGGGTTGGTTTGAACTGAAGGACGTGCTTCGAGCACTTTTCCTAAAAAAACAAACAAAACAAAAAAAACAACCCACACTTACTCGGGGAATAAACGCCTCTCAACCACTGCTAGGATGTATGGAAATTATTATGGGATACCTCACTTTTAACAGGTGTTTTGAGGTCAATTCCCCTGTGGCAGGATTTGCTTTGGTAACCGGTACGAGCTCATGATGGAGTTTGGTCATTGTCTAGGGTGTATTTTTAGCAGCGGCCCCTTGTGACTGCCCGGCAATATAATTTATGGAGCAGGACGCAGCTCCCTAATTGTCTCTTACATTGTGGAGCTGTACATGCTGTTCACTGCAGCCTTCTGCAGAATAAACATTCTCCTTCTTTATGGAGGGGGAAAAGGTCCGTGTCAACAAGACTTTCCAGCCTCTGGTCACATGCTTAAATTATATCTCCGAGATGGGTTTCCTGGCAAACACATAAGCAAATGTTTCTCCAAAGGGGACAGTGTTCATGTGTAAATTCCTCATTAGTCGTGGGTCTGCTCCCCTCCTCCTCTTCCCGGTCTTTGGCTCAAAATATGAAGCAAGGAGACCAAGAATGCTGACCCCTCAAACACAGATAACTCGCAGCAGCACCATCGGCATGTCAGAGGGGAGCATCTGCCTCCTCGTACTGCCTGCTCCTGGCGCTTGGGAATTAACGGAAAAACAAAGCTCTGGTATTCTGAGAAACTTTAAGAACATAGCAAGAAATCAGTCTTGGAACACCCTTGCAAGAAAAACTTCCCATGAAAAAAACTTCTCATTTCATCTGCCACCACACTTCAGCCTTGTAGGATGGCATCCCATGATGGTTGCGCATTCGAGATGCTGCACCACTCTGTTCTTGGTGGTGAAAACAGTCAAATGGTTGGGCTGAACCCATAATTACACTTAGCTGTAAGCCTGAATTTTTGGACTTGGCTTTTACTGCGACTTGTTATGTCGGTTATGTGCAGAGCTTGTTATGTGCAGAACCTCTGCCCTTCTGCGGGGGTACTCTTTGAAATTACTGTTGTGTTTCCACTTTACAAAACTTCTGGTCATGGTGGAAATAGTTAATGCATCTTCTAACTCTTTAAAGCTTCTTAAGCTTGAGGTAGAGCCTGGGAGACGATAAAGCCGAATATCGTGGGTACACCAGCAGAGAAGCAGGTTTTTTACAAGTAAAAGTCTCTTGCTGATCTCTTTTGCATATGTTTTTTTACACAGGTATCTGTATATTCGGGTTCTACGAGATGCTCCTCACCAAAGCTTTTTTGCTCTCATCTTTTAAAGTTCTCTGGCTTTTTTTTTTTTTCCATTATTAAACAAAGGAACAGAGATGTTTAAGACTAGGCCAGGAATTTATTGGCTTATGGCAACTACTCTTAAATTCATCTCTTCCAAAATGGAAAGATCACCTAACTTTTCATCTGCCCTATATTTCCAGTTTCTGAAGCTTTCTGATAATAGCGAGACCTTAATATATTCAATTTTCAAATGTTCACGGCAGCATTGCCTTTGAGTTTTGGAGTGGAATGGATTCCCTGAGCCGAATGATAAACGTGCCACATGTAGGCTGCCTGGGAATCTTCCAGTTTCCCCACTAACATTGTCCAGTTTGTCTGACTGGAGTGCGGTGAGAAGCCCTCGCGCCTGGTTCAGCAGCTTCCTTCCTCCTCCTTGCTTCCTCACGTCCTGCCCTCGACAGAAAATCATCTGTTGACACTGGCGAGTACATTTTGGTGGTGAAAACCGGACATTGTTTTCCTAAGAAGCACTTAGTTGTGTATACTTGAGTTTGTTGCCTTGGCTACGGTGTACAAGGCGGTTTTGTTCGCTTTGCCTGCGGGGCTGCCAGGATGCCCGCAGCAGAGAGGGACGATGCGGTCAGATGCATACACAGTTTCTTCTGCCTTTGTGGCTTCAGATGGATCTTACTCCAGAGATTTTTTTCTTAATAGACTTTCTTGAACATTAGCAAAACAAGATTACAAACTTTAAAAAAAAAAAAAGGCTTCAGTAACTGAACTTTTCTAATTTTTCTTCTAATATTGCATGCTTTCCAGCCTTTTTTTCCACCCGGGAAGACTTGCTTTGTCTCTTCCCGCTGGAAGACCACTAGTAAATGTGGTGTGGAGGGACATTACTGAAATTCTAAGAGGTACTACCTGAAGAGAACAAAGGAAAGGCACAATGGAGTTCCTTCTTTTAGATCTGAGTGACATAAGCTGAGTTACGCGTGTAAGTGGCAGGTAGTGTTGCAAGGTGGCTGCTGATACTGCTTGAGAATTAATATTGGGATGAGCCAAGCTGGAGCCAATGTGTGCTATGGTGCAGGTTTTTTCGGTGTTTAAACCTGTCCGTAAAGGTTTTGAGTGCTTTATTCCAACTTGAAGCCCTGCTTCCATGCCTCTTCGGCTACCTCTGGCACAACACACCTTGAGGACAGAAATAATCCTTAGGCGTGACCTGTGCTTCCGTGGAATTTGTTTGCGTGGTCAGCGATTGTAGCATACCTTGAAGGTGACTGTGCGAGCTTTCCCTCTTCCTTTTGACGCAGCTCCTTGATCGTTCTGGGTAAGAGGTTGCAGTTCTGTAAAACTGATTTTTTTTTTTTTTTT
>VXBO01006400.1:360254-445696 GCA_013400135.1 Rhinoptilus africanus | reverse complement strand
GCCCGGCAGCAGGTAGGGGCGGGGGGTGCTGGACCCCCCCCCGCGGTGGGCTCGGGGGACAGCGGGGACGGGCGGCGCGGCCCCGGTACGGCCCTCACCGCGCCGCCCCCTGCCTGGCCCGGCCCGGGTGTCCGGCACCCGCGGGGACTGGGGGATGTGCAGGCGGCTGGGGAGCGTTTTGGGGCTCGGGGGCCTGGAGTTGGGTGTCCCCTGGGACTCGGGGTGTCGCCCCCAGCAGCTCCGCAGGGCAGACTTACTGCTCCCCGGGTTGACAGCCGCCTGGGGTGGCTGGGTCGTCACCTCGCACAGTTTCCTAAGGCTGTCTCTTAAAAATCGGGACTAAAACGTAAGCGGCTTGCTGCTCAGCCTGGTGCAGGGAGCAGACATCCCGGCTGAACCTGTTGGATATTTCCTAAATAGCGTTTCAAACCAGCCCCCTGTGGCCATGGACTGGTGATGGGTTGATCAGTCGCCCGTTGGCACAAACTGTCACCCTGGGGCAAGCCCCCAATGGGCCTCCCTGTCCACCCGTGCCGGCACCTGGGTGTTAGAAGGGAATCCTTATGTTTACGTGCAGGCTGAACGCGCTGCCTTTTAACACGGATTTGCACTTAGGAGAAAGGTGAGGTGTTGCGCAGGATGTGGACTGACTGAGCCCGAGGTGACTCA
This sequence comes from Rhinoptilus africanus, assembly GCA_013400135.1. NCBI lineage: Eukaryota > Metazoa > Chordata > Aves > Charadriiformes > Glareolidae > Rhinoptilus > Rhinoptilus africanus. Next base: position 445,027 of record VXBO01006400.1, on the reverse strand, counting down.
CAGGCTCATTGGCATCTGAGTAAGTGGTGCAAAGTGTGTTTATAACTTAGATGCAAAAAAAAAAAAAAAAAAAAAGGTAGGTAAATATGCTGGTTTGACCTCTAAACATAGAAGTCATTTATAGAGGCCCTTGTTTCCACGCGAGGGAGCGCGTGATAATTCCTGGCGAGCTCCTGGAACTGGTTTAGGTCCCTTGTTACTCAGGTGGAGATGGGGAAAGACGCTGCCGTGGGTTAGCAGTTGTTTTACCCCATAGCCGTGCCGGCCAGGCGTGCTACAGGAGTACTGCAGGTCAGGTGCTGCTTGTCTAAATAGACTTTAAATTCTTTAGAAGTATAACGAAGCTTAGCAGATTTCTTTTGCCTAGTGAAGCGTATGACTTGTGTAAATAGAGCAAACAGTTGTATAACACTTCAGGAAAAGCTTTTACATGCAGAATTTGGAATGGCTCAGTCATGAAAAACTATACTTGCCCCAGAAGTGGCTTACTGGCTGTATCTTAAACACGTTGGCAAGAAGTTTAAGTCAGCCGGAGAGCAGTCATTGCAGAAATACATAATAATAGCTGCATGCAGCGAGCAGGTGTAATTTAGTTGGGCAGACTTGTGTTTGAAAGTTTCTCTTGCAGCGGAATCAGCTTTCTGAGTATGGTTTGGTGCTCCCAAACTGCCTCTTCGGTCCTCCCCAAAAAACATGGTGCTAACTTTGATTACTAGTCTTAGGAGCAGATAATTTTGACTACGTTGGAATTAAAGGGTGCGTTGTATAGATGGAAAACTCTTACCTATGTAGCGATGTGGCAAGTCACCACGGTCATTTTTCACTGCTGAAAAAAAGCAGCATAATTTCCTGCCTTTGTTGGCTGTTTCTTGGGGTTTCCAGTGAAACAATGAACTCTTGGACATTTCATAGGGGAAAAGGTCTGAGAATGCACACCTTCAGGATGTGTGTCATTAGCCTCTACCTAACGAAGTCACCTAAATAATTCTCTCATCAAAATGATAATGAACGTGCAGCTTCCTCCATGCTGGGCTCGGGGCCAGGAAGTCGTCGCTTCCGTAACCATTGTGCGCTGTAGGCAGCGCTGGGTATGTGGGTGATGGGTGCAACCAGACCTCGCCTCCTCCCCTCATGAGGAGCGGTGGATAAAAAGGGTGTATGTGGGGTGACTCCCCGGCAGTTGCAGATCTCGTGCTCCCACTTCTCCCCCCTGCCTCGTGCTGCAAGCGGGAAATGCTTCTCACCCTTCCTGGCTGATGGCAGACATCTCTTTGGGCTCTTGCCTCCCTCTTGCCTCCCTCTTGCCTCCCTCTTGCCTCCCTCTTGCCTCCCTCTTGCCTCCCTCTTGCCTCCCTCTTGCCTCCCTCTTGCCTCCCTCTTGCCTCCCTCTTGCCTCCCTCTTGCCTCCCTCTTGCCTCCCTCTCTCTTTCTTCTCCTTTTGCCCCCCCCTCTCCTTTTCCCCTTTTTTCTCTCTTTTTCAGATGCAGTTGTACCTCAGCAGCGCACCAGGTTGCAACCTCCTTAGGTTTTTTTTCCCCTGCTCATATCTAAACATACCGAACTTCTTAAGGCGGGATGAAGATCTGCTGCTGCGTAGGACTGGGTTTTAGTTGTAAAACTAATGACCCTCGAGGGTGTCGAGCGCTGAGCAAGTGGACCAACAAAAGCAACGAGTGCTGGGGAGTGCAACAGTATATTTCTATCGGGGATTAGGGGCTGTAAATCTTTCAGGGCAACTGCAATAAAATGACAAAAATGCAGGATGTGTAGTTGCAGTATTTGAGCGAGCTGCGTAAATAAAGGCAGTTATTTTTCGGCTGGGGTGGATTTCCACGTTCATCTCGGCAGTGTGGTTGCCATCTCCTCTTGTTTTACCCGCCGGGCTTTACAGAAGCCCTTTAGGGGGATGTTGGTGTGTTTGTGGTTGTGTTTTTCTGGATGACATGCACAGTACGGCTGAAGCTGCCAGCTCTTCTCGGCAGATGAGCAATACTTCATAAAAGGGAAGTTGCAAAGGCTTCGCAATGAGTGCAATTAGGCTTCATATTTTTATTCTTCTCTTTTTGCCAGTGATCTGTCACTTTTGATTGAGGCCTGTATTGCTCACTGAGTCACTAGTGAATTTTAGATGATTTTAAGATTACTTCCTTCAATCTTAAGGATTTTTTGTTGTTGTTGTTGAATAGTTACTTGTGCTGGCAACCTCGAGGCTTTAATTTTAGCTGTTCCAGGCTGAATTTCAGAAGCCTGTGTGAATTCATTGGTGATTTCGTGACCTTTGGCTGTGTTTCTTGCAAGGTATGGTGTCTGTCTCTGCTGCCGCCCTCGGAGGTGACTTGGGTCCAGGCTCTGACAAGTGCTTGGGCTGGATGAAGGCCAAAGTCATCCGGGCAGAGCCTTTTTGGTTTAGTCACCGCTGAGAGGGAGAGAAACGTGAAGTTAAAGTTGCTGTTTGCGGGGTGTGCAAGAAATCAAGGTATTTATAGCACGGAACTATTAACATGAGAGCAGAGTCCAAGACTTTCAAAGAGCGTGGTTTGACAAACTCAGACGAGTTTAGTCACGCTCCTGCTTTTGAGGAAGAGGTCCGGAATAAAGCCGATGCGCTTGCGTATTACTCTAAAAGTCCGTAGGTGACAGCGGAGGTCGTGTTATGAATGTCCGTGCCATTTGGCTTGCCGTTGGGATAGCCATTACGCTCAGTAGGCGAGCTGTGCTTCTGCACAGGAAAATCCCTGCCTAATAGTTCCTGAATTCGCGGGACGTTAGGGTTGCTACCAGGCATTTAGTTTGACTTTGAAATTGTACGCAATGGGTGTTAGGTGTGGGTTTATCCCTGCCCTGATTGATTTGCTTCCTCGAAGCTCATGAGCAATGCCTGGTTTGTCACCAGTGCCACCTACAGAACATCAAAAATATTCAAGTGTAGTAACTATAGCAGTTAAAGCATGGTAGAAACAGGATTACGAAGGGCACAAGTTGATCGTTTAATGAGCGGCCTGATTATGGTGTAATGCATTTCTGCCGTGTTGGGGAACAGCCTCCAAAGGCTCAGGGCTTGGAAACACTGCGGTGGGATATGGGACTTGTGCAGCTGGGGCACTGGTTTTGCTCTCTGCCAGGTGAGGACTGTCCTGGGGACCTGCGAGTGTTCAGGAGCTCTGACTTACCCTCCCGCAGACTCTAGTGGCCCTGTTTTGTTGCAGTGCCAAAGGGAGATGGATGACAAGTAAGAGTGTGCCAAGGCTTTCTTAACCAAACCTTACACAAGGAAATGAAGTAAATTTTATTGTATGGAAGTGCTTGGTTCATGCTTTATCGTTATCTCAGTGCTATTTGTATCACCGATCCCATCAGAGGCCATTGCTTATTATATTGCTCAGATCATTGCGCTGAGAGAATTTGTTCACCTTGTGTATTGCTTGTCACCCATAGTCTCGTTTTGCTGTGGATTTGAAAACCCTTTGGCGAAGGATGGCCTTTTTCTTACAAACTACCGTTGTCCAGCACAAAGGAGCTGGTTTTTTGTCAGGAACCAGGATGAAAATAATTGTGTGATCATCTGGATAGCACCCAGACACCGTTGTGAACGTGTTTTGAAATATAACAGCTAGTTTGCTTACAGTATTTGATGCAGAATACCAGACCTTAAGGTAGGAATTAACAGCAGCCTTCCAGCATACAGGGTGAGGTTACTGAAAAGTCCAGAGCCAGGCTCTTTATGGGTTTGCGTGGGGGGAGGATGGGACTGCTGGATTTTAACTTGAAAGAGAGCAGGTTCTGACACGGATGCAGGGGGTACAAAAAAACCCAACCCCACAATAGTTCACTGTGAAGACGGTAAGGCATTGAAGCAGGAGCCTGGAAAGGCTGTGGAGCCACCAACCTCGGAGGTTTTCATGAGCCAACTGGACCAAAGCCCTGAGCAACGTGGTCTTGAATGTGATGCTGACCCTGCTTTGAGCAGGAGGGTGGACTGGAGACCTCCCAAAGTCCCGTCCAGCCTGAACAATTCTGTAATTCTTTGTTTTGATGTGATTAAAAATGAGGTGCTTTAAAATACTAGTGTTCTGGGTGGAATAACAAATTGTTGACTTCTTACAAAGGTACCAGTATGCTCTAATGGCAGATTTTTAACTTTAAAAAGGTTAAAAAGCTGCTTAAAAGGATCCAGAATATATTAGTTCTCTTGTTTGTATTGAAAAATACTTAATGCTGAAGAGCCATGTGGTCACGGAAAGAAAAATTTTATAAATAAAGCATATTCTTGTGGCAAGATGTCAGCCATTGTTAGTCGAAGATACTAAGGGAAAATGCATTTTTCTTCTTGCATGTCTTAAAGGCTTGCAAATTGGCTTTGCATGGGCAGGTGGAGGACTGCAAAGCTGGAATGGAATACATTAGAGACACCCCATGGATTGACACTTAGAATCGAAACGTATCATTCGGATAACCTGTCATTTACTAGGATGTTGCACAAAGGAAAATTAATGTAATTTATTGCGGTTGGTATCGGTATCTAGGGAACCGGCAAGCCTTGTTCTCAGGCAGGCTTTAGAATAACTTGCTAAACGCTTTTTATTATCTTTTTTTATTTTCCCCTTTCGTTTTTCAAGTTGCTTAATTTCATTCTGCATTGTGTGCAGTTCTGGAGGATGTATAGTTCTGCACCCCAGCTAGCAAGCATGCGCGTCCTGTAATCATGGCAGAAGGGGAGATGCTCACACAAAAAAACCCCTACAATCTCTACCACTAGAGCATGTTTTGTTTTCCGTAGGAGAAAAATAGACCTAATTGTTTAGCCTGATGTTCTTCAGCAGTTTTCAAGCGTAGGTAGGTGTTAACGTTTGTTGACTTTAATTTTTGTGCCGTTTATTAAGAGTACTTACAGTTTGGCTGTCAGGGTGAGGGAACGCATCCCGAAACCAGGAGTCAAAGGTGTTGCATAAAGCTGTATTTCCTGTCCCCTCTCTCCCCAAAAAATTGTTAACAAACTGGAGTCCTTGGAGCAGGATTCTCCTTCCTGGGGGAACGTGGGTGTTGTGTTTGGGCGGCTCCTGGCAGAAGGCGGGGGTTGTTTCCCGGTGTCACGGGTGGCCTGGTGATGAGTAGCCCAGCGTGGTCCTTGTCTCTGACACTGCCCTGTATTTACAGCGGTTCCGACTGTGGGACAGGCTTACACCAGTGCTTCCCAAGGTTCTGATAAAATAAATAGCAGTTTATTTTCAGATCAACAGAGCTGGATCGTGTCAAGCCAGTATCATACTTGTTCCAGTACTGTTATTTCTCACCTTTTGTGTACATCTTACAGCATGTTTATATAGTGGTCAAAAAGGATTTCCAACGTTGCAGGTAAATCCTAATACTGCCTGACAGGGTTTCTGCCTTTTATTTGCCCACCAGCGGGGCTGCGGGGGATTTTTTTTGGACAAGCTGCTTCAGGTTAGGAAGAGCTGTTGAAGCCACAGTCCCTTGAAAATGCTTGTGGTACCCATGCCTGGAGCCCACCATCATTTGGCTCCGTTATAAGTAACGGCACCCTGCCATGAGGAGCGGAGAGGGTCTTCGGGAGTGAGCGTGGAGGTCTGCTCTGGATGTAAGGCTGCGGGTTTCTCTCCATGGTTACCTCGTTATCTCAAAACTCAAGCAATGAAGCGAAGAGAGCAGCGGTCTGTACAAAACCAACTCTTTGCTCTGGCTGCCACGGGCATTTTTACCCTCCGAGAAGGTTTTTCAGTTGTTACAAGTAATTTTTCAGGCTGAAGGTGTCTGTGTTGAAAGGATTAAAAACTTAAAATATTTAAATAGACCATATTTGCACAACAGGGAGCTGTGGTAGTCCTCAAGAGGGATCTCAGTTCAAGTCCAGGGACAAAGCAGTAAAACAGGGGAGAATGTCGATAACTGAACGATGGCGGTATTTAGGGATTGGGGCTGTTTGTTGTGGGGTTTTGTAGAAGGTGGATGATGCGAACTTAAATATCGGCCTCGTGACTGTGTATTTTGCACTTTGTTATTGTTGATGAGGACTTAAGATCTACAGCATTGCCAGGCTCCTGGTCCTCCCACACGCCAGCTTGTGCTTGGTGTTCATTAGCCCTTTTCTGTTAGCTGGAAGTTTCAGCCAACCTACTCCTTTTTTTGGCTTTTTTCCATGTTTTGTTTTGTGTTTTTGAAGGTTGTGGCCCTTTTGCCGCAAGTCTCAGTGGCTAATAGACTTAGAGAAGGGAAAAGAAATTACACCTTTCTTTTGTCTGGTTTTCCTTTCTGTTTAGAAGCACTAGTGGAAGCGTTGGTGTTTTGATTTTTCTGCATGCTTAACCTTGATGTTACTGCATTTTTTTCCTGTCAAATTGGGTGCTGTACTTAACAGTAAAAGGTTTCCGAAGCAGAGGAGTTGTGTGTAACGCCAGGGTGATGGGCTGAATGATGCCTTTAGCTCCCTGCTGAGCTATTCTGAATTACACTGGGTGAACCCTCGCAGTCGTGCCGTACCAAGCCCATGCTAATTTCCCATTTTTCTCTACGAGATTTAAGTGGTTTTGCCCGGGATTAAAAGCAGAATATTAAAAATGTTACTGTATAGCATGTCCCAGCACTTCTGCCTGGGCTGACATGAAGAAGCACTGGAGTTTTCCCATTCTTGGCGGATTTCTAGACCGGAGAGGTTTGGACTTGAATATGGATGTCTGGAGATTTTGAGTTAGTGCATTTTCTCAGGTTCCCTGCTCCTCCTTCGCCTCCGTCATTTCAGCCCTGGTTGTGCATCGTCATGCTGAATAGCAATGTTTACCTGACTGCTGTGCCCACGTACGTGGGCACGATGTCAGCGGTTAGGAAAAATGGCACATAATGTGTTTACTGTTGGTCAAATTAATTCATCAATGAAAAATAATCTGTGCCGCAGGTGGAGGAAAAAAAAAAAAACAGCCAAACCTGCCTTTCTTAAATAAATCTTGCTGTTTCCTCTCTATCCACACAAACAGTAATTAAACACACGTGCTAACTGAGGGTAATGCCTGCGCGAGGGTGTATTACCTGCCTGTGAAGCATAACAAGTTACGGAAGGCAGGGCCAGTGCGTGTAATAGGGAATTAACTCCTACAGGTGTGTTTACAGTCTTGCCGAGTCCCCTCTCCTTCTTTTGTGTCCTGCGTAAGGAGTGTGCTGTATGTTGAATTGCCCGGCTTTGATTTCATTGCTGTGCTCCTGTTTGCAGGCTGAAGCAAGGCTGGCAGCAAAGCGAGCGGCACGGGCGGAGGCACGGGAGATCCGGATGAAGGAACTGGAGAGGCAGCAGAAAGAGGTATGGTCAAGGCTTGAGGGGTGTTTCGATCATCTTCTTTATACATATATATATATTCACCTAATCTGAGGTCCTGGAACAAAGGGTTAATCTACGTTTGGCTGAAATGTTAACAGTCTGCGTGGAGTTAGTTGATCATAGGATGTAGCCTGGAAAAAAAAATTGGGATTGTAGCAACAACTTTATTTTAGTGAAGCCAGTATAATTATTCACAGAAAACACTGGTGGTTACTCAGTAATCGTTATTTAATAGTAAACTTTGAAGTATGCAGCTTGTTTGTGTGTGCATTGGGGAGGTGGATTCTTACGGCTTTGTTAGAAATCTAATGAATGTGGAAGACTCTTGGCCCTTGTCTGACTCTTGCACTTTGTTTTGCTTTGTTGCTGTGAAGCTGGCGTTGGGGTTGCCACTGTTTGTGAAAATGATGGTCTGCTGTTGGCAGGAGTAATGATAGAAACTGAATTTGGGCAAACGTTTCCTTCTCCAAAGCGTTTGGGTTAAATGCCTGGTGTGGTCTCTCCCAAATTCTGGAAGAGCTGGTTGTTTCGTACCATCAGCAAAGTTACTGTGCCTCTGCGCATCAGCGTGTGGGAGATCATGGGCCTTCAGTGCAGGAATGATTGTTGAGACGGAAGGGGCTTGTTCTGCTCCTGCTGTGTTTGACAAGTAGGAAATGCGGTAAATGTCGTTCTCTCCACTGCGAGGAGCGGAGAGCGGCGTTTGTTGTGAAGCTCTGGAAGCTGAAGCGGTGCTGTTCCAACAGGGCTGTGAGCGTGGGCTGGCACAGGTGGACCAAACCAGCCACCAGGACAGAAAGCCCTCAAACTTGCATTTGTTGCTGTGCGCTCAGTGAAACAGCAGGGTAGGTGTAACAGGGCTGACAGCAATCATGATTTAATTGTTTTAAAACAGATTTTGAAGGCAAGGGAAGAAGCAAGGAGTTTGGGGGCAGGGTGTGGGAACGTGGAGCAAGAATAAACGTCCCTCTGTGGTCTGGGGCGCAGAGAAGGATTCAGTTTCGCTTTTAGAGAGCGAGTGGGGATGTGATAGTAGAGCAGCGTCGGTGCGGGCTGCAGAGATCGGCCTGCAGCAGAAGCGCCTGGGCAGTTTGCCTGTGCCCAGCGTTGTGCTGGAGCGTCTCCTCTAGTTGGGGCACGTCTGGATGTGTCTCGGCACCCTGCAGCCACGGCAGGGTTAGACGTACCTGCGGATGCACCGGGAGCGAGCGCTGCGGAGGAGCGTTTGGGGAGAAGAACCTTTTGCTGCCACGGTTGCTGCTTTTTGAAGGACGTTCTTTGCAACCTGGACTGCGTTTGGAAGGCCTGGGGCGCGGATAAGCGTCAGGGCTGTCAAGCTTCCTGCTGTGCCTGCAGGTTGAGCGATGGGACTGGCCGAGCAGCCTGGGGAAGGCCCATGGTAAACAACCAGGAGGTGTTTTGTTTGGGCAGCAAAGTAAATACGGGTGTCACGGCACCTGCCGGTGATGTTACCGTCTAATTTGCAGATAACTCTAGGGCAGCTGATGACCCTCTTGAAGATCAAAAGCTGATGCTGCAAAGGGTGTCCTAGTAAATTGATATTTTGGTATGAAAGCTAAAGCTTGTGTGCGTGCTCCTGCAGTTGATAACTGAAGAGCTAGTGATCTGAAAATCTGTGAAGATTTCTTTGTATAGAGGGAAACTGCGTGGTACAGGACGTCGCTCTGAAGTACCAGATTCAGTGAAAGCTGAGCGAGACATCTACTACAATCTGCTCCGTAATTCACTGGCATAAATTGCATAATGTGACTACACGCTGATTTCATATTCTGCAAGCTTGGGTATTGTTTAATTTTTTTCAATTAGCTTAATCTCAGCCCCTAGATGCAAGGTAGGGTTGGTAAGGATGGCTGCAGGAAGCTTTTCATTGCCGCAAGTATCTTGCAGATATAATAAAAGGAAGTGTAAATACAGCAAATCCCAAGCAGCGATCAACACGAGAGGTTTGGCACCTACCCCTGCCTTGGAGGAGAACATACTGTGACGCTGGTGTCCGTACAGCCTGCTGTCTGCTACCTTCATTTTCCTTCGCAAACTTCTCAGAGAATAAATGGCACGTTCCCACTACTGCCATGTTGAACAACCAGAACTTAAAGCACTTGCTTTACTACTTCAGAACGCTTTTCAGAGCTGGTTTCAGGAGTTGAAAAGCAATAAATAAGTTTATGTACTTGTTCATGCTTAAAGCAATGTGCATGCCCTTACAGGCTTCTTGTGGAGCATGGATTACTTGAGAATATATTTATATTGTTAGTCTGGGTTGAAAGCTTCCAGATGTTACCATTACAAGCTATAAACATGGCAGTATACTCTGGCTGGCAGTGGAATAGGGTGTTTTTGTGATTTGGATTTGGACTGAAAATTGGCTCCTCTTCTGCCCACCATCAAGTATTAACGATGTTTCTTAATGTGCTTCATTTTCCTAATTTTAAAATAACTGGATGACTTTTGCATCGTGAGTCTACCTATGTGTTTTAACTAAAGTTCTGCTTGCAGAAGGGAATGCAAAAGCACCAGGTCTTCCGAAGGCTGCTGTAGGTAGAATGAGCAGCCACTTCCTTAGGAAGCTGTTCAAACGCCCCGTGCTGGTTCTGTAGACTTAGCCACGTGTGAAGAGCGCACCAAAGATCAGGCTTGACTGTGTGATAAAGCACATGGGTACACAGTGAGGGCCACATGATGTCCCCCCAAGCTCTTCTTTTGGCAGAAATTGTTTCATGTCACACACAGAATTGGCAGTGGTCTGTTCCTTTGGAAATTTAAGATTTGTTTCTCATCAGCCACGCGGTTGATGAGATCCTTTCAAAAGGAGCATAGGATACGAAGCTTGCGGCAGACAGTTTGCAGCTCTTCACCTCATGGTTGTGTGCTCGGAGGGACAGCTTCAGTAAACCTGGCTGGAAATATAAGGTGACTGTAAGAATTCTTCCGGAAACTTAATGGGGAGCAACATACCGCAGTAGCAGAGCAATAGTTGGAGAGGCTATATTGCAGAAATCCGTGGGCTTTTGGAAGAGAGCGCTCTGAGTTGCAGTGCGGGACGTGGGGACGTTGCGTTGTGGAAGGCTGCTGCCGTTCGCTGTGGTGGGGCAGGATTGCAGGTGTGCTCCGGAGGCGGTGTCGTCTCATCGCCTGGCAGCAGAGAGAAGGGTAACCGTGCCAATGTGGGTGGCGGTTTGGGGCTTGTTGGGTTTTTTGTTTGGTTTTGTTTTATTTTTTTCCCAAGGAGAGGAAGGTAAGGAGGAGAGCGCGACTACGAGTTTAATGGGAAAGCAATCTAGGTGAATTGTTTGCTGAGGCTGAAGAAAGAAAATTAGCACAAGAATCATGATCTGATACATGCTGGTTTGTGAAGGTAAGGGGAGTGGTCAGTTTCCAGTGATATACAGGCATGTAAATTTATGTATATAAATATTTATATGTTTAGTAGAGAAGGGGTTTCTGGACTTGAGGCCCTAAGAAAGGCACAGGTCTAATAAATGTAACTGCTTGAATGTTTCTGCCTCCTTCTTCTCTGCTGCTTTGTTGTTGTTGTCCACCAAAGATGTAAATGATTAATCTGGAGGTCAGGGTAGGTTTTCCTGGTGTGTTTCCAGACGCAGGGACTCAGTAGAGGGGAGCTCTCATGTGAGGCAGTGCCAGCGCATGTCCTAAGCTGAAGGGACAATTCTAATAGATGATATTTACTCTTTTCTCATACTGCTGGTGCCCACCCGGCTGGTGGGAGTCAGGCAGTGATGGGTCCCATGTTTTTTACCATACCATGCTGCCACGGTCTTTAAACACTTGGTTTTGCAGTTGCAGAGTGTAAAGGCAGTCCGCTTGGCTCGTACTGTGGACATGTGTTTGGTACTGAGACAAATTTGACTCAACGCTTGTGTGTGTTCAGATATTTATTTTTATTAATTCATGCAGGAGAGCAAGTCAGGAGTTGTTGGCTCAGTTTTTCTGAGTAACAAGTTGTTAATTCTTGCGGGGCTACGAGGTAAAATAGAAGATTTTTTCTGTGAAAATTTTTTTTTCTAAAGCCTTTTTTCCCCAAGAAATATTTAACAGCGCTGTTTCAGGACACACAAAAGCTGCAGCATTAGGGCTAATGGCAGAGAACGTTTTATGTAGGAGTACCTTCTGTGTGTTCTGCTGGCAAGACTTTAAATGTCTCTTTGAGAACTGACACTTGGAGACCACAACTTAAGCTGATATTAGTGCCTGAAGTGAAAAGAGAGCGATCTCCTCCCACTCCTTGATCTGCAAGACGAGATTCTTGCGTGCCAGTTCGCACAGCAGATGAGCCCGTATGTTTAGTTGAAGGCAGAAGCACTGTGCTCGTCTCCTAGCTTCCTTTTCAGCTCTCCCTTTGAGGGCACTGCATAAAACTTGGCTTTGCTGGTTTGTAAATTTGTTCTTTACCAGCGTATCCATTTGCACCTACTTTTCCTCCTTTGGAATCGTGTTTCTTTGGAATAAAATAAGTTACCAGTGCTTTGTGTGGTGGGTTTCTCTTTTTCTATGTCAGTTCCTGGAGCATGTAGTAAATTTAGTAAATGTACTAAAGCCAAGATAATGTGGGCAAAAGACTTGCAAGCACTCTGGATCTGCTCACCCGTCATTTTGACTCTGACTTAGGCCCCTTCTTCCCTTCCTGGGATTTGGTCCCTGCAAGTCTGATCTGGGTTAGCGGGTCCCATGGCACAGCTGGCATTCGAGATTGTTTGGAGCTGTTTAAAATCCCAGGCAGTGACGGAAAAACTAGAGAAAAGCAGAATTCCCATGGCTTGAATGGGAGGGGAAAGGCTGACTATTAAATTTAGTGCTAGCGTACACAGGGAAGAAATTACGGAGGTTTGTGATGGTTGATCTCTATCTTTCTCATAGAAGCAGTGTGAAGATGCATGGGAAAATCTGGAGAGGGATAACGTTGAAGGGGTTTTTAGTAGGATCTGGATTTCTGCCTTCTGCTGCCATCTAACCGTGCTTCACTGGCTTCTTCTGTCCTGTTCAGAAGTTATTTCTAAGAAAAACTTTACTTCTGTGGGAAGCCTCATATGATGAGGAAAACAGGAAAGCAGCCTGCTGCTAATGCTGTGGACAAAACCGCATTTTTTGGTGATGTTGTAGTACAGGAAGGTTCTATTTAAGGTGTTTGATTGCTTAGGTGCCTGTGGACTGTGTTAAGCTCTTTGTGGGGGGCATTCCTGCAACAGAGATCATTGTTCAAAGGTGTTTGATTTTTCCTGTGACATACTATCTCAGCTGGAGAGTACACTGATGGGAGATAAGCTGCTTCAGAGCAGAGCTGTTTGTAATGCCTTTTCGCTGATGGATGGCCAAAAATTTCCAGGTTTTATAAAAAGTTGGAACGGTTACGATGACGCACTTGGCTTTGTCCCGTGTCCCCCTCCACCGCCCTCCGCGGTGTCTGGCCCTGAACAAGGGCCTTGTTGTTATCTTATCCCTTGGCAATCTGGGTCTTGGACACAAGGTCTGGCTTTGTGCTAGACAGGAATACCTGCTACGCTGAGCCTGAAGCGTTGGGGTTTGGAGAAATAAGACTTCCACGGTGTTGCCTTGAAGCACGGGTGAAAGTTAGAGCTTAAAGGTTAAACAGCTGCATGGTGATGGCCACGTCTGAAATGGCAGCGGTTGGCTTCTCTGTACGGATGAAAGGCAATGGAGAAGCAAAAGGTCAGAGGCAGCATGTCGTTTAGGCAACCGTGGGAGGGTTTAGTTCATTTGCCTCTTCAAGGTTTTCTTGAAAAGGTAAGCGAGGTGATTAGTGTGGGGGAATGCGAGCTTCAAACCTGGGTCTTGGTTATCCCCCGTGCACTGGTAAGAATAGGAATTAGTGCTCCTGGGTTATTAAGCTGCGTTCTGCAGTTGTCCTTCGTGATCATGATTCGTGACCTGATCCGGCCATTGAGGCAAAGGCTGAAAGAAATACGCTCTGCNCCAGTGCTCAGAGATATGGGTTAGTGATGGGTTTGTCAAAGCTGGGGCGATGGTTGGACTCGATGATCTGAGAGGTCCCTCCCAACCTGGGCAATTCTGTGGTTCTGGGTTTGCCTGAGGAAGCCCAGAAGAGCAATGTGTGGCAGGGACCCACTGGATATATCCCAGAACATGGGAGCCTGACTACCCTGCCATCGGCTGACCAGCTGAAGACTGGAGTCGGAGCAGTGCCCCCTTCCCCCGAGTTGCGCTCATAGAGCGGGGGGCTGGGGTTTATTCAGTGTCAGGGCTTATCTAGGAAGATAAACAGTAAAGCAGCTGTGGGCTTTCCGACCCGAGCTGTGATACAAAGCTAGGGGTTCAGCAGGGAAGAAAGCTGCCATTTCCTTCAGGATTTGTAGCTGGTTACATGTTTTTGAACAAGAAACATTTCTTACTTTAGAAATGCTAGGAGAGATGTGAGGGGAAAAAAACCAAAACATTTTCTGTTTTCGCGTGGATTTACAGAGCTGATCAGTCAAGGGCAGCTCTCCACTTCAGCGAAATTCAGATGTATTAGAGTGGCTGTAATGCCTTTGTGTACTATTAAAATGGTTCAAGGCTACGGAACAACTTTGTAGAGTCAGCAGTGTGTTTATTAGGGGCTGCAAATGGGGTGAGACTCCGCGGAAACATTAAACATAGAAAAAGTAACCTCCAGAGATGCTCCAGTGCTGGCAATGTACGTGCAAGAAATTTTCAGAGACTTTTAACAACCTGACACTGTGCTACACACGGGTGAAAGATGTATAGCGTTGGTGCTTTTGTAACTGGGCTTCGTCAGGTAAGGACAAAATTTGACCTTAAAAGAAGGACGGATTTTCAGTAGTTACTGCTGGTTGGTTTGCTGTGATGGTAGATGCACAACTGCCATCCGGGGCGAGTATTTGGGCGGACGTTACTTTGAAGGACGGAGGGTGAAGAAGCGAGCGGTCCTGGCTCACAGCTGGGTTTGGCCCCGGGCTGGTGCCGGGTCTCAGGGAGCAGACGTTTTGTGTGGCTCCAAGAGCTTGAGGAGGCCTAGACTGTAAAAGCCACATTCATTCTACGAAACTTGACAGGGCTTCCATGCGCCCTTTTTTTTTGTATTTGTGTCTTGCTGTATATTCTGTATAAATAATTTATTTTTTTCCCCCTCTAGAACACGCTGTGGAACATTGCATTGCTATTTATTCATTCACGATAGCTTTTCTTTCCTTGTTTCTTTCCTTTCCCTTTTTCCCCTAGATCTATCAGGTTCAGAAGGTAGGGCTCGCGCTCTGTTGTTTTCCTTTGCATGTGTGTGTGTTCCCATGTTACGCGTCTTGCTGGCATTTCAGAAAAACCTCTTGGGAATGGAAGATGCACAGCAGGCTCTGCATTTCCATGCCGTTCCCCCCGTCCCTCCCGTAGTCTTGTGGGGTGGATAATAAAGCGGGGAGCTGGGGGAAGATGACCCGTGCAAAATGTGTCTGGTCAGGCACTTAATATAATTTTTTCTGCAGGCTGTTTGGCAAAGAATAAGCAATGAGCAGAAGAGTAATTTAGCAAAGCAGCCATCCTGGGAGAGTGTGGTGGCTCCATGTGTCCCCAAGAACCATACAGACAAATTATGTGTTGAAGGCCAAGAGTTAACGCTGAAAAGATTTCGGGCTGGGCAAGCACTTAAGAGGTGCCAGCAGGAAAAACGACTGACTTTCAGCTGACTTTGTTTGCAGAAGGTCACCAACATAAATAGGGGATGCTGGGCTTGAATTTATAAGCTTTTGGTAAATAAACTGTATGGCCTTTCTTCCAGTACGGCCTATGCATTACAGATGCTTTTATATTGTTTAATCCTCTCTCACCTCAGTTTAAAGGCAGTTTCCTTTTCATAGTTCCAAATGATGGCAAAGATGATGATGATAATAATAACGCTAATAACTCTAATGTGACTTGTGATGTAACAACAGAGAGTTTGGGGTTTTGCGTTATGATGTTTGGCTGTTCTGTACTTTCAACACATGAACTGTGTGGTACCCAGAAAGAGAAACCGCTCCAAAGAGATTCTGCAGCGAGGGAGAAAGCTTTCTGCCAGCCCCCCATTTTCTACCCTGTTGAATATTTCCTTTTTTCCCCGCGATAATTTTTATTGCTTGCTGACTGATGCATGTGTCCTAAACCCCACAGCCTGTTTGGTTTTGTCCTGGCACTCCTGCGGCCCTAACTGCACGTTTCGCTGGCTGGACCTAGCAGTGCATGCGCTCCTTGGACGTGCTCTCCTCTGTCAGCTCAAGTCACGTGCGCTGGTCTTGAATCCTCACCCCATCAGCTGGGCATCAAATACATCTTGCCCGTGGTTTTATCTGTGGAGCTGACTGCCTTCTGAGCGACTCAAAATTCAGCATCTGCCCGTGGATCAAACAGGCTCGTTATCAGTCTCCTTTATGGGAACTAATTTAATCTTCTGGTACAAGCGCAGCCCCGTGGGAGGCGAGGGGGTGGTTTACTCTTGGTGCCCTGACAGGGATGAGAAGATAAGTGGGTTAGCCTCACAACATCCCCTCCCGAGTTTGCAAGTCTAGCGGTTTCGCTGTCACGTAGTGAGCAATGATCTGGAATTCTCTCTCAATGGTATTAACGTCATTAATTATTTAATTCTAATATCGCTTTTCAAGGCAGAAGGGAACTTGAGTCTGGCAAAGGCCTCTAACTAAAATCCAAATGAATGGATAAATGCTTTTTCCCCACCCCCCCCACCNTGAGCAGCTGGAGTTCATGTTGTTTTCAGAGGTCACCTCCAGGATGTGATGAACCTAAAACTCAGTTTTACAACAGGCTGTTGCATGGGTTTGTGCTTCTGCTTGGAAGTAATTAGTCCAAACATTTGGGAGGAGGTGCTTAATTCTTGAGGAAACAACAGTTCGTGTCATTCACTCGAATTTCATGTAGTTTAAGGGAGAAATTTCACTTCTGTGCCGTTTGGCTAGGCATTGTGTAGGGGTATGAGATGTATGTGAACCTACGCCGAGATGACTTGTGGGGAAAGCAGAGGGGAATGCTTTCCCGCTCTCACAGGGAGGTACTTAAAGAGCTTGTTGAACCGTTGTCTCTTTTCCTTGTTCCAGAGAGATGTTTGCATACTATTTAAATCCACAATGCAGTGAATTTATTTCCTGTTTTCCAATTATTGGCCTGAAACCGTATTTTCTAATATCTTTCCCAATAAATGCGTTTGCTGTGAGCTCCTTGCTTTTCCCAATTTGACCCCCAAAGTGACAGCGTTTAAAGGTCCTTGCAGAGTTTGGGCTCTGCAGGGTGTGTCACTGAGCACCCTGCTGCCTCTTCTACTTCCTAACGGACTTTCTTCTCTCCAGAGCTGTTAAAATGAAAATGAAGATGACCTTAACATGAAAATCACTTTGTTGTTTAACGAGGAAGAACTCTGACGTGGGAATAAACCGATAACGGTGTCAAAGAACACACAGCTGCTTGTTCTAGTTTATTAATAAATAGCGAATGAGGTTTTTAAGGGTGAAAGTAAAATTACGTTAATACCATTGAGCGAGTGTTAAATGCAGAATATAACACAGAACAGGTTTCTAATTTTTTTGATCATCACCTAAGGTTTTGACTGTTGATACTCCTGCCTCCTCAAGCCTCTAGGAAAAGCTGGCAAGTACAGGCTTGTTTTTTACACAAATACCTGAACCTCAAAGCGCATAATCTGAATTTTTTTCTAAAAGATGTATTATACTTCCTTAAGCAAGATTTCCATTTGCTGATTATTGTGCTTTAAGCCGATGATTTTCCTTCACTCATGAATGTTATGGTCACCGTTATAAATGCAAACTTCCTGAGACTAGATGTGAAGCGCCTGTTTGGGGAGGAAGAAAAGTCCTGCTAAACTTTTGTGTTGAACAATTTGCTGGCTGGTGGAAATGCAAGTTCATTGGGAGGTTCCCCATGTTGTGCCAAGACTTTTTGAACTGAGAAATGGTTCAGAAGAAGACAATCTACTAAGGAAATGCAGAGAACTTCCCAGCCTTGCCTGCTCTTCTGCCCTGGGTGGTGGTACCACCGCCGGTGGGATGGGTGACGTGTCGGCAAAAAGCCCGGTGCTCTGAAGAGGGGCTCTGGGAATAGGAATGCCCAGAGATCAGTTGTATTGTATTCAACTTGTCTTCCCGCTTTGACAAATCTAGACAGTAGACATGATTTGACAGCATTTATTTTTTTCATCCTGAAAGTGTTCAGCGTTCGGATCCCTTGTAATGAGACCTGACTGAAATGGGTCAGGAATTCAAGACTCATTACGCTCCTTGCTCCTGTCCCCACAGCACTGGGGTTTTTTTGCCCTGCTGAGGAAGACGAAGCTGTCGAGTGCCCTGGCCGTACCCCAGACACCCCTGTCCCCCTGCCGGGTGGCTTTTCCCGGACGCGTGCTGGGGATCCCTCTGGTGGCACATGGCATGGCTTCTCCCTGGCATGTTTGTGTGTGTGGAGCTGTGCGGCTCGGCCGAAACCTGGCAATGCATGTCGAAACATTCTGTGTTTGCCTTTCTCATCTAAATTCTATTTCTTTTTTCCCCTTTTCTGTCTGTAGAAATATTATGGTCTGGATACTAAATGGGGAGACATCGAGCAATGGATGGTAGGCCTTGATCAACGTAGCTAAACAACTTTCACGTGTTGAAGTTCTGTAGGGTTCATAGTTTGAAATCCCACGAAGTAGGTATTTTCATGTATTGGGAATGTGATTTCCACTCTTACCACAAGGATTCTTGCAGTCCACATTGATACATGAAATGTGGCTTATGATCAGCTTAAAACTGGATAGGGTTTGGTTAGAGACCTCTGTCTCCCCCCGATTACTTGAAGATTAGTTTAGCGTATAGACAGGTTAAAGCCACTTGTGGTATGAGGAATATATATACGCATTTTACATCTTGTGGATTTTGTTGCCATTTGAGTCTTCTCAAATGTGCCTTCAGTTAAATTTTGGGCAAGTTTTATCCCTGCTTTTTCAGTTCCCTTTATGCTCACCGGTCCAGGGGCACTGCTCAGATGCATTATTGCTGCTGCTGTGGCAACGCTTGCTTTTCCAATAATGCAACTTCCTAGATTTTACTATTCACTCAGCCAGCGAAGATGATACCAGGTATGGACTTGGCCATTAGCAACGTCTGACTGTTTTAACACCCGTAATATAAGAGGAAGAAGTTGCTAATAGGCTGGAAGACATTGGCCTCAAATGTCTTTCAAACACAAGCGGTTTCATAAACGTACCAGGGATGCCAGATGAAAGCTGCTGTTTGTGGCCTTCCCCTACAAGCTGGGTAGCACATGCTGGAAAAGGCAAAATTGAACAGCTGACTTCCAGTGTGGAAGAAGACTTTTCAAACTCCTTGACTTCCTTCACTCTTGATAATTAGTCGGCATAAAGGCTGGTTTGCTGTAGGCCATCCTGAAAGACTGCTGCCATATGGACCAACCGTCCACCACCAGGATGCTCCAGTCTCGGGGATAAGCTATTGACTCTCTTCCAATCCTTGCTTGGTGAGCTTAGCTCCATCTTCCTAGTGATTCCCCTGCTTAGAAACCAGCCTTTGAGAACCCGTAACTACAGCGGTGAATATTTTCTATTGCCGTTTCTAAATTCCACGTAAAATCAGTTTGTTAAAAGTGGTTTGTTGAAACGTAGAGCGTCCTCCAGCGTTTCCAGCGTTACCACAGCCTTTGGCCCCTGCAAGGTGGCAGCGCTGTGTCACAGGGGCTGGAAGCAGCGCACGGATGCTTCTCACCTGGAAGAAGGGGCCAGGCTGTGTCCCGCTGGGATACTCCCTCGAGAGAGACCATTGCACTGCCACCTGATTTCAGATAGAAGGTTTTTGAGCTTTATTTTGAAGGACTGCAAACTAGAAAGCATAGTTACAAAAGCACTGTAAGTATCCTGATTCCCAGATGCAGAGAGAGGTGCTTGAAACTCTCTTTTGAGATACAAATACCGTGTACAGTTTTTTTGTAAAAGTAATGAACCCATGTAGCAGAATAAAAGGGAGGGGAAGAAAGTTGGGGTCACAAATGGGGGGTGGGGATAAAAGGGGTTTTCTGACTTGTCACCTTGCGTTATTTGGTTTCACCTTGGCCCTAAACCTTGCTGAAGTTTGGCTGTGTCGTTCGGAAGGCGCGCTGTCAGTGTGTCTGTCCTCTCAACCCTTCGCTCTTTGTTTTTTCTCTGCTGCCTTGGTAGGAAGACAGCGAGCGTTATTCCCGTAGAGCCCGGAGAAACGCCTCGGTTAGTATCTGCTTTTGCTTTTTTATTTATAGCTAGACATTTCAAATTAAGAAAACAGACATGTATGAAGCAGTTCCCTTTTAAAAGAGAAAAGCAAAACAAGCTTTCCCCCCCTGCCCCAGCCCAGCCAAAACCCCGAAGCCACTTCCTGAGTTCTTTGCCCTCTCCCCAGTCGCTCCGGGGAGTTTTGCAAATGTGCCTAAATAAAGAGGGGCGGGAAGGTGGGGAAATAACCTGCTTGGAGCATTTAACATGTTTTTATTCAGAGCATAGAGCAGGGGAACACCCAAACCAAGCTTGTCGTTCATCCTATAGCAAAATGCTTGACAGTATTTCGCGGGCAGGATATGATTTAATTTACTTTCCGCTTACAGTTTTAATGTGGTTCTCTCTTTTTTTTAAAGATGTCTATTTCGTAAGGCTTTGCTTTACTTCTGTTCCATCAGAGCCATCTGCATTTACCTCACTGCCTGTGTTACTTGTGTTCTTTTCATTGTTTTCTTGTCTCTGTACTCTCTTTTGCTAGGCTTCGGATGAAGATGAGCACATGTCAGTGGGTAGCCGTGGAAGCCTGAGGGTTGGTAAATTTAAGCGTGCATGTGTGTGTGTGCTGATGTTGCTGTCCCCTCCACCTCCAAACCGGCCATAGTGCTCCAGTAACGTCATCTTCCAAGGTTTTGCCATGTTCCATGTTCGAGGAATACGTGTTTCGGGTTTGTTTTTTTTTTTAGAGTATATGTAGGTCAATAATTCTTTCAACCAGGGGAACTGTCAGATTTGTGGGCGCTGTGCAGCAACGCCAGCAGAGTGTGTGACTCCATAAAAACTTCTCCGGTAAATGCTGTTCACCCTTACTGTTGCGGGAAGTACTCAGCCGAAACACTGGGATACGCAGCTATTTCTTGTACGCACCTTGTAAGCTCCCTTGTGTCATTACCGAGAATTTGGGAAGAAGCAGCAGTGTCTTAATCCATGATCAATGTTTATTAGCTCAGGAAACCAAAAGCAAATTATCAGTAGAAATAGGTCTTAAGCGCTTTGGAATTGCAGGTGAATGTTCTTCTCAGAACTGCTTTAGAGAGCGCTGAAAATCATCTGCAGACTTGAGTTTTGCAGAGAGAGGGATTACTTGAGCACAGGGTGCTCCAATGCACCGGTACTGATCTGCAGAAAAAATTAAATTTTCTCTCCAAATATCTGTACAATATTTGTCCAGATAATACGTATGTGTACAAATCTTAACTCTGTTCTAGCATAGACATAACCGGCTCTTGTAATTGTGAAGCTAGTGTAAGCAGCCGAGCCGTGAACAGCTAATGCTGGTGTCGCAGCACGCGTTGATGGTCTTCAGAGTGCGAGCAGAGTGCGCTGCCTCAGAGACCTGCGGAGGAGCTTCCGAGACCCCTGGAGAAGCAGTCAGCGAACTGCAAAACTGAAAATATCTGTGACAATGCTATGGAGGAAGCTCTTGGCAGTCCTGATGTTGAATCAGCTGCGACTAGTTTACGTGATGGAGCCACTTGTGCCTAAAACAGTTGTATTTGAGAATAATTTGTTCTTCTACTAATGATCCTGAGAATCAGTAGTGGTAGTTAAGCTGGATGATCAGTTCTATTTTTCTAGAACAAGCAAGACCTGTATCATTCATCATATTTGTAATCGTTGGTTTCTGGTAAATTCTTTTTTTCTTTTTCTTCCCCTCCTTAAAAAAACCCTGCTAATAACTCTCTAGGCTAGAATTACCTTTTTCCCCTGACAAAGTATCCCCCAAAGAACAGAACTGAGTGAAACACCTCATATGCCTCTAGAAGAGTTATGGAAAATGAAGAAGAAAAATTTTTTTTTTTTAATTACTGCTTCAGAGCTGGCTCAATGATTGCTAATGGAGTTTGCTGTAAGATAGCATAAGATGTAGTTAAAATGAAGTTCCCTTTTTAGTGGAGTCCTTATTACTGCTTATGAAATGCTCTTAAAATCTTTGATTGCAAACTTATTCAGATGCTTTTCCAAGCCAGAAGATGCCTTAAAGCTCCAAAGCTTCAACGAAGAAAAGCGTATCTTCACAGCTGAACTTGAAACCAATGTTTATTTTACTTAGAGTTAAATTTGGACATGTTTATGAAAGTGGTTTTTTGGAGGTGAAAAATGTCTAGGTCAGTTGAAATGTCGATTTTTTTTTTTTCTATTTAGAAGGTGCTTACGGTACAAATAGATTATTTAACCATGGCTAAAACTGTGTCCCTTGATGTGGCAAGAGGCAAGTACACTGGCAGTGTATTTATGGTGGGAGCCCTGTTCATCTGAAACACCTTTTCTTCTGGGAAATTGTTTGATGTGATCCCTTTTAATGTGTTTTTGCCATATGAACCTGCGTTTTATTGTCACATATTTAAACAGCAGAAGCCTTCCATTCTGTTTCCCCACCATCCCTTGGGAAGAAGCTTTTTCTGACTGTTTTTTCCCCCGGAGCAGCCTGTCCCTGGGCTGCAGTAACCACTGCTGCTCTGGTGAACATCGGTCTCCAGCTGCTCTATGGGATGGCTTATAAATACCTAATACTTCTGCAAAGAATCTCCTTTTCTGACGTTCTGACATCCAGAAGGATCTGGTTGCAGCTTTTCACCCTGGCATTTGCAGTGATGTTGCACAGACTCCCCCCTCCTGTCCTCGTGGAGTAGCGTTGGGTGAATATTCTTGTGCAAGCTGACGCTCGGGCACGCACAGGAGAAGGGTTTTGACAGAGCTTCCTCTTCTGGCCCAAGTGTCCCTGGGATTGTAGAAGAAAATAAGCAAGTAAATGTGCCAGTTCACGGTTTTACCTTTATACGCCTTTCAGTTCTTTTACTCCCAATGAATTGGCCGTTGATAATTTTCCTTATGTGGGCTTATAGTAGATGAATTTAACAGTTTGACCGCATCTGTCTTGGACTGTTTGAGAAGGTTTGGCTGTTGCCAAAACAAAGCACCAAAAAACCAAGAACTACCACCAAAGAAAAATTACCTCTGAGGACTCAAGTTCACCGTTTGGTTTCTGAGCTCTTTTAACATGAAGAAAAGACCAAAACTTGCTACTGCCTGTCCACCACGGGTTTATAAAATTAGTCAGAGAATTCCATATGCTTTTCTTTTTTTGGATATTTGAAGGCGCCTTCCATAGTTGTGGGATGCCATTGTATGTAATTGGTCTACGAGACTTCAATTTTCTGAAAAAATGGATCTTTCATCTCTGGGGCTCAGGCTCCCACCGCACTCTGAGGGGCTGCTGGCCTTCGGGGTTGCTCTTTGAAGCTCTGCTTCTTCTCCAAACAGGAAGTTTTCAATGAAGTGAGCCCCTATCAGAAATATATTTCTCGCTTAAACTTTACCACCCAAGTAATCCATGTGAATTTTGCTCTGGATTTTCTCCTGGAATATTTTCACAGAGGATGTCTGAGCTGCAGACACCGGAGATCTGGGGAGCTGGCTTGGATGCTTCTGGCTGAACAGCCATCAGTGTGGGCTGTAAAACCACCGGGGGCGTGGATTAGAGCAGGGGAGCAAGTTGAGTGAAGCTCCACAGCTGTGACACCACCGCAAACACCGGCCCTCGGCGTTGGTGTAACGCTGGCCTGAGGAGGTCTCTGCCTCCTGACAGCAGATCTGCAGCGGCGATGAAGGGGCATCTTTAGGAGCTTTTCTGTGGCTCATCCTCAACATTGTCCTGTGTTTAGGACGCTCGAGTCTCTCTTCTACTGCAAGCGTCCTCGTTCTGCCACGTCTCAGCTGGCTGGCTCTAGTCCGAGACCATCCAGCATGAAATATTCCTGTTATTAATCACTAATGAAGGTGTCTGTGTATTTTCCTTGTTTTGCTTGCTCCAAAGTTCCTGACTTCTGGCTTTACGCAAGAAGTCCTGCATTATCAGATCCTTTAGTTGGGATTTACATCGCTCTGCCCGTTGTGGTTTGGTTTGGGGTTTTTTTTTTTGTTTGTTTTCTTTTGGTTTTGGGGATTCTTCTGATTGCCATAACTGACTTCAGTGTTTCCCTTTGTATTCTGATTTTTCTCTCCTCTCGTGCCTTTCCAGTCTCAGCTGGACTATGCCAGCACCTGCCCAGCGGTGAGAATAGTCTGCAAGTTGCAGTGTGTGTTTAAAAACTAATCATTCAAGAAGAAACTAACGTCAGTTGTGATAGCTGAGCTGGGATAGGGGTGATCTGAAATGCTCCTGGGGTTTGCCGTGGTCCGTGATGTAAAGCTGCTGCTTCCCTCGCCTGCCGCTCTGACTCAGTTTGGGTGAAGAGCGCTGAATGATTAGGTCTAAGCTGGGCCTTGTGCAGCAGTTACCGCAGGACAGAGCAGGAGAGCTTTTATTTCCCCCAACAAACTTTCTCTGTTACCTGCTCAAACGATGGACAGATTGTATGCCTGGTTTTATTTTAGCATAAATCCGGACAGGGGAAAAAACTCTCTCGAACTCGCTCTGAACAGATCTAGCAAAGGTGACGGGACAAATATGCTGCCGCTTGTTGTCACCTTTTCTTTGGAGGACAAGATCAAACTCTGTAGGTAATAAGAGGAGAGCAACTATTTGTATTGAACACGCTGAGACGAAGCTGACTCCTGGACGGACAGAAGGGGCACGGAAGGGAGAGTGAGGATTGGGACTTCAGGCTCGGTTTCAGAAATGCCCTCGTACTGCTCGTGCTGTCTGGCGGCAGCGCGGGGGTGAACAGAGCTGCCTCGGTCTCTGCAGAAGGCAAACTGCCCAGAGCAGTCTGACAGACCCTCGGGCTTTTTCGCTCTCCTTCCTACCCCGCACTAATTCAAATGCAGAATGCAATGTGCCTGTTTGTGGGTGACCTATATACAGAAATAGTTCAAGCCCATTTGGGTTTTTGCATGGCTGTATTGATGGAGTAAGCACAGACAGCTGGTAGCTCTTCTAATTGACTTCACCCAGCCAGCGTGAATGATTTTAACTGCGGCTACTAAATTTAACAGCGCTATCATCACTTTCAACAATATTCCTTAATAACCAGTCATTTGACTTTGAGATTTGATTTTTTTTTTTTTCCCTGTCGTGCGTGTGCTTACTGAGCGGCGTCGTGTAGAGCTGGAGGAAGGTCGGAGCGATGCTCCTGCACGTTGATATGCATGCCGGGCTGCGGGCGGGCGCACATCCCTGCTGATCTTTTCACCCTGCGTTCTTAATCCCACTGCAGGCTGGATTAGACACTGAGAGGACCAAAAAGAAGAGCTACTCCAGAGCAGTATGTATCTCAACTAACCTGTCTTGGAGAGGTTTTTTTGCATAAAATAACCACTGTGATGGGACAAAGAATATGTGTGAATGTGGTGGCTGTAAGAGCTCACCAGCCCAGTGTCAAGGATACGGTGTAGTTATCGGGACTTTTGGGGTTTGTCAGAACACTGAGCATCACTTCAGCTGCAAAATGTGATATAATCCAAACTTGTACATCAGTGTTGTACATAAAGAGCATCTTGGACAAACTCAAAACCGAACTTGAGCTTTAACATTGCACAGAAATAGGTAGAACTGATATAATAGCACATATATACTGATCTAATACATAGTAAATGTTGCATCTTTTCATACTTTTCTGCATAGTATCAATGCCATACTAGCACCTGCACAAATAGGACACTACTTGGAGCACCGCGAAGCCTGACATGGATGGACGGTGAAGGATAATGTGCTTTCAGACAGCCAGGATTTCGGGTGAATCTCACAGGGAGCAATTCCAGGGAGGGGGAGAGTACAGGAGAGAGGGCAAAGTGGCGTACCGCTGCTGCAGGGGGCAGGCTGCTCACCGCAAAAAGAGGTTGCCGGGCAGGGTTTGGCTTCCTCAGTATATTGGAATCCAGGAGAGGATTTTCTGAGAAGTGGAAGCTGGCTGTGGGATTCAGAAAGCCTGAAGGAGAAACATTAGCCACAGTCTAAGGTAAAAAATTGTACAAGTGGAGATGGACATAACGGCGATGGGAAAGTTTTCTGCATCCATTAAAGGCAAGAGAAAAATAGAGAAAAGAACAGGGTCACTTGCACGTGAAAAGACCACAAGTAAAATCTGAGTATTTTAGCCTCCCCAGTACGCAGTTTTTATTTGTTTTGGTTTCCGTGAAGGTTATGATCAGGTGCTCAGCATGGCAATGTGGCACAGAACAAAGGTCAGCGAGCTCTGATAAAACTGACCCTGCTCTTCAAGAGTTCTCTGGAGTATTTGCCTTCAAAAATCCATGCTGGAGAGGTTTCTGGAGAGGATGGGTCGTAGTGACGAGGGAAAGGACCTGAGCTGTGAGGCTTCAGTTTGAGATCTGAAAGATACAGGGCAAATTAAACAAATATGCTTAGAAGTCCCTGAAATACAAAGTGGTAAACAGTTAACCTGGATTTGTGGAAAATTAATCATATCAATTTGATGTAATTTCCTGAAGCAGGGTAATTATTTAAGGCCCAAAAGGAAAAGCATTAAGTGTGACTGTAACTTGGCTATAAGGCTCTTGGCATGGCTTGACATGACATTAAGTGAGGCCTTGAGCGAAATCTAGTCCTTGTACAAGAAATGTGGAGTTAATTGAAAAAAAACTGTTAGAAAATGAGGCGGCTGGAAAGGCTCTCATCTGGTCTGTTCCCATCTAAGACAGCATCATCTTTTCTGAAGGGGAAAACAGTTCTACGGGAGTCCGGGTTGCGTGGCTGTCGAAGTGCAGCAAGTGAAAGCGGTTTCGTGTGAGGTTAGAATGAAAATATTGGTGATGGATAGGAAGTAACTTGTCAAAACTGAATAAGAGTAAAAAATAAGTGAGGAATACCACACTTGGGGAAAAATGAAATACACTATTACAAAGTAAAGGCTTCTGCACAGGAATGGTTCAGATAACGATCTGAGGTTATGATTAGTCAACGTTAAGTGACTGAAAAAAGGCAAATTTAATTCCTCGGTGTGTTAATGAGAGGGGCCATGGAGGCGGTTGGTCTGCACGGTGCTGGAGGGGCCGCAGCTGGAGCCTTGCCTTCAGCGGCTGACGGTTCCCTTTCATGCTCCGGGAAAGTGTGAAGAGAAATTCAAGGAGCCTGGAAAAAAATATAAAAAAAATTAGGAGAAACTGGGAAGAAGCCAAGCTGTGGGAGAAGGCTTATAGCGGTATTTCAAATCATTTCTGCCTGAAGAAATGAAACTGGATGTTGGCCCTCCCGGTTGTGGTGATAATAACTGCGTTTCAGTAGAGAATCTCAGCTTTTCCCAGAAGTTGCTTTAGCAGCTTGGGTTTAACTGGTTTCTAAGATAATTTGTTTAATTTTTCATGGGAGCCACTGTATAGTATATGATAAATATTTTGCTTGGAAATTGATTCAGAATGGGTTTAGTGGATTTTCATTTCTGGGATGCATTAAAACTTGAATTTCAAAACTTAATTTGAACAGAAACCCTCATTAAATTTCCGCTAAAAAATCCCAACCCTAAACGCACAGCGTGCTTCCTCATTTTCGGTGTTTGAGGACTGGTTGTGAAGTGATGCTGGAATATTGAATTGCTTGAGAAATCTGAGCTTTTAATGGCATCCATTGAGGTGACGTTTGGGTCTGTTCTCATTGACATCGTGTTTCCAGACTAAAACTGCATCATAGTGACCTTTTAATTTTATTTCTGACCCTGCTGACGTAGGGAATTTGAAGCTACTCACCCTGCTTGTGAAATGCCTGATTTTTTGAGAGAAAAAATGTTGATAACAAGAAGGCAGGGTACTGAGCGTTAGGGAGGCCAGTTGAACCAATTGAAATCTCTTTATTACTCTTGGGACCGCTGCACAAAACACTGGCCTGTGGCACATGGTCACTGTCTGGGTTTAATTTTGGTGTAGTTGAGGAAAGTTAAAAATGTCATACAGCGTTGCATGTTTACTAAACTGGATTTCTCAAATATAAACTTAAAATTAATATTTTTTTGACAATTTTCTGCTTTTTAATTGCTTAGCTGCCAGAGGTATAAGTAGCTACAGGGATAAATTTCGGTTATTGTAGTCTCTCATCCCCCATGTTGACTTCACCGAGTGTTTGAAGAGACAGGTGCTATAGTGCAGTAATAATAGGGGAAGCGAAAGTGTTTCTTAAAAGAAAAAATAAAAATGGGGTCAGCAAAGGCAAGCAGGAGTATCCTTGACATTTTTGGCTGATGTACAGGTACTGACAGACACACAAATGTTCGTGTCCTCACGGCTGAAATCATGACCTAATCCTGCACTTCTCCTGGCGTATCTTTGAAAAGTTCTGTCTCTGCCTTTGCTTTTCATAAGTGATGACTTTTGATAAAAATTCCCTTTTGGGTCTACATCAGTTTTTCTCTCCCCTTTTTCCTTTCTTTCCTCAACAGACCAATGGGTATGAGGAAGACGTGTATGGATCATCCCAGAGTAGAAAATCTAGCAGGGTTAGTAGATGATTTATATTGCTACAAAATCTATTGCTCTATTTAATAGGATTAAAGCTAATTAGCACATTCTTTTCTGTGGTAAAGCAGGTTTTTCCTGTCTTGCATGTTGTGGGTTTTGCAGTTTGTCAGGTGCGGAGGTGCAGCAATAAACTGTCTTTTAAAAAAAAAATAAATAATAAAAAAAAATGAGGCCATGAGTGGGAGGGGAAGTCTCTGAATTCAGTACAAGGAGAACTGGGAAGCCAGAGCTGCCAAACTTGTAAACAAAATTGGGTAAAAGTTAAATTGTGAGAAGCAATAGTTTGGTGGCGCCTGGTGTGGAGGATTTCCACCTGCTGGACGAGGGGACGGTTGTTCTCCACCCGCTGCGGGTCGGTCCCGGCCTGCTCCTACACAGACGCTCCCAACCTCCCTCTGGGTCTTCAGAATTGCTTATGTACAAGGGACTTCAGATTTTTTAATTTTTCCAAAACGTATGTTGTTAATTTGAAGTTTGCTTAACTAAATGTTGGTGGCTTTTTTTTTCCTTTATAAACTATATCCTAAGGTTTCTGGAGCCCCCCACCCCGAGAGGTGAAGAGCCAGCCCAAGTGTTACTGCTTAGCTGCTTACCATTCATGTCCTTTTATTTCTCGAAAAGTTCTTAATTATTAACTCCATTGTGTGTATGTGGGTCACAGTGTTCCCTTCTGTTCCAGCACAAGTGATTTATGTCAATTATAGGAATTAATTGTCCTGCTTTGTTAAGTATTGGGGTTTGTGCTAATTATTTCAAGGTATTGTCTCAAGCAGAGCCTCTTTGGGGGGGAGGGAGGGGAACTTTTTCCTTGCCTTTATTTTAACAAAGTCAGACAAAAGCTCAGAGCCTGTTGATCTTTACGCTACCAAGAATTCTATGGAAATTCAGTGGTATGCAGGCTAAAGCTCTGTGTTTAGGGGAAAAATAAACTACTTTTAAGACTCCATTTAGTTAAGTGTTTGAGCAATACATGCTAAACATCAGATAGACGTCAGTGAGCTACTTTCTAAGCATGAAGTTAAGCAGGCGCTTGTATAAGTAGTGAAACAGGACCTTACATTTTATGTCCATTTTAAATTTTTGCTCCCATATGGTTTTATATGTTTAGCCTGTATATGTGGATAAGGGAAAATGAAATACTGTTGGTTAAACTGTTAAGAGAACAGCATGTCCTCTCGTTGGCACTCTCGCTGAGCCGTTTGACAAGTTCAAGGAACTTCATTATGTAGTGCTTCTGACAAACGATGTTCTTACTCTTTAATGACATACTCCAGAGCTGTAAGTACTGCAGGAACAGCAAAATAGCTCTAAGTCATCCATCTAGGGAAAAGAAATTGGTTGCTTTCCATTTAAATAATTTAAACTCCTTTTGGTATGAGGGTTCATAGCATGGAGGGGTAGTGCATGTAGAGTATAATTACAGCAGTGCCATTAGTTCCTTGCTGGTTTCATTGCTAAGTGTATTTAGATACTTCAGTATTTAGAAGAAAGATGAGAGTTTGGGAGTGACGGAGAATGGCAGAAACGCCAAACCAGTTGATGACAGCCTGGCTGGCATTCACCTTCAGGAATCCTCTCCTCAGAAACCCCAAACCGACCCGTAAAGATTGTCAAAGTGACAACGAAAACCTGAGAAGAGGCGGAGTTCTTCAGGTCAGCAAGGAAGCGATGACTCTGCTGATAAAATAGGTTTTTCCAAAATAAGTGTCCAATTTTAAGTCACCAACTGGAGCGATCTCCACATGGAGATCAGCCTTTGCATGTTTTGCTGGCAACATCACAGGTAGATTATTCACTTAAAAGTGAATAATGCCACGTGCCTTGGTAGTCCAGGTGTGGATTGCAAACTCTCTAGGTGGGAAAGTCAAGTCACTTCTTTAAGTTCAGATTTCTTTTCAGTGAAAACCTTGCTTTACAGGCATTCAGGAAGAACGAGGCAGGAAGGGTTTGAGATTTTTGAGGCTGGCCAGTGACTTACCCTCGGTGCATACCTGTGGTTGTTGCCTTACCCAGAGATCTGTTTGCCTGCAGTGACACAAGTCCGGTGTCAAGAGCAAACAAGTTTAATTTGCTGCAGCTCCTTCATTTTTAAACGGAGCTAACACCTACTTGATTATTTATAAAGGGGTGATGCAGGGATTAGTTAGGGCTCGTAAGAAAGCTGAGTAATTGCTGACTGCTAAAAGCAGAGCGTCTTGGCTGTCTAGACCACCGTAAGAAGTGGCTGGAGAACAGCTGGGGAAGGAGCGCTCTGGAGCACAGCGAAAACGGGAGAGGCGTGGAGGTCTCAGAGAACAACCATTCCCCCCAGCCTGCACCCACGCCTGGGAGGCTTTGAAAAACCCCTTTGCGACCTGTGTGTTATTGCAGGGCTGGTCACAGGGGACGGGGCGAGCAGGAGAGCCATCTCTGGAGGGCTGGGAGATGGGGAGGTGGCGTCTGCATACGTGCTTTTGGAAATGTGGTCCATCTTCTTCCAAGTCCCATAGAAACCGTGTCCTTGCAGCGTACTGTCACCTTGGGTCGGAGAGAGAACATGAGGGTTAGAAGCTTTTTCAGTGGAAAAGACACCAAACGGGTATTTTGGGCGTAAGAGGCTGTAAGGACAGAGGAAAGGCCTTTTGTTTATTTTAAAAAAACTCTACCTTGCAAATGGAAAGGGCACACAATTTTCGCAAATCCTCATGTCTTTAGTGCAGTTTCCTTCATGCAGTTATCTCTTCTTTTTTACATCTATGACCGCTTTGACTCCTTGCTGTTTGTAAGCACCTAATTTACTTTCTCCTTCCCATTTAAAGGAATTTAGACAGTTCTTCATGTTACGAAGCTGAGTTATCAAGGGATGGTGGGTTTTTTTGTTTGTTATTAACGCAGGCTTCGTACTACCCCGATCTGGGTCTCCAGAACAGCGGCTATGCTTCCACGTCTCAGCCTTCTTCCCAAAATGGAAACTGGGTCTGTTGCCCTCTGGCTTTACCTGGCCTGGACTTGTTCTGCTTTCATTCGGATAATGCAACCTCTTGGACTTAGGAAGGAATTTGGAGCAATTGTCAAGAGTCTCTGTCGCTCCTCTTAGTGAAACTCAACAAAACAAACCCAAAACAGACCTTTCAAGATTGGAGTGAGTAATGGAAAGCTGGTTTAAAACAAGCACAATTAGTTTTCCTTTGCTGCTCCTCCCTTTCCTACAGTTATTTTGGCCTCAATTGGTCTGGAAAAATAAGGGAAATCTTAATTAACCAAAGCGCTCTCTTCCATTTGAGGCAACTCTCTGCTGGCTGTGTCAGTCTAGCAACAATCCAGCCTGTGTTAAAACGGAATTACAAGCAAGCAATTCGCGGCCTGCTAGAAGAAAATCACTGAAGCTCCAAATTCAGCCGGGAGGTTGGATTGTCCTGGGGCTGCGGGCAGAGCCCGGCCGCCCGGTGCTGCAGGACACAGCCCGCTGCTGCCTGGTGTCCGGCCATGGGGACGCTGGGCTGGGGAGCGCTCTGGGGTGGCTCCTGCACCTAATTATGCCGCCCACAGTGTGGGCTCTCCCAGCTTAATCGCCGCATCTCGTGAGTGGTGGTTACTAACAGCAAAGTAACTTGGTTTGTGGTGCTCTGAGTTAAGTACTCATAATTTTGTCATGAATTATTTGGGTTTTCTCTGCATTTTTGCTTAATAATGAAATACACGAGAGGTGATCTTACTGCTGTGTGAAGCACTTAAAATGTGTATCTTAAAACACTTGTGCCTTTGTGTGTAGCTCTTTTTCTGGCTTTGGTTGAGGTGAGGAGAAACACCCTTTCTGGTTGCTATACACAAATGTGTGTGAGACAATAACAACTTAACAACCTAAAATTAAATTCTGCTGTTTTGCTTTTGCATACTGTTGTGTCCTCCCTTCCTGTAGGAAATGCACGTGTCTGCTTGGTATTCTTAGTCTTTGGGAGCTGAGATCTAATGCTTTTATGGCGCATATGACTAATATTCTCTGCACCGGGTTTCCTTCTGTTGTAGTTTATGATCCTAATCTCTTACCGAGATAGTTAATTCTGCTGTAGGTGCCTTTTTTTTTTTTATGTTTTATTTTCTATGCAAAAAAGTGTTGTGCTTGTCTTCCTCAGCCCTCCTTGCTGTACAGCGATGCTCTGCCAGCCAGAAGTTACAGGGTTTGTTGTACTAATGTTCTAAACACAAATACCGAAGCCACTCACCTTCAGCCATGCACATCTTGTCTCTTACCTCCGTCGTTCCCACTGGGTCCATTTATTTCACACTCCGATGTCTGATCCATCCGAATGCACGTGTGCGATGCTCTTTATACAGACCTGGATTTGCCGATCCTTCCTTTTATTCCCCTTGCTTGTGGGGGTGTGATGCTGCCGCAGGTTTCTCTCTGGATGGAGACGGTTGTCTTTGTTTTGGTGTATTAGCTGCAGCGTGCCAGGAGCAGGCTGGAGAGAAGCAACATCAGTTCTTTCTGGTTGTGAAACTGCTAACAAAACTCTGTTTAAAAAGATTTTTGTAACCAATTTCCGCTCTTCTTGTTCAGCCTTTAAAATGAACTTCTCTCAGATTTTTATTCTCAGATCTTAAAGGTAGTTTCCTGTGTTTCCCAAGCCAGGCATTCATACATGAAACTGGAGCCAGCGTCTTAGAATATGCACCTTCCTGCTTTTTTATTAATTTGGTAAACTGGCTGGTAATGAACTTTATCAGGTGTAAGTGTGGGTGCTTTTTTACCTGACTATTTTGCCAGAAATGAAAGTGAAACAGAGTTGAACAACCTAAGAATTGATGTAGCTGTTGTGTCGGAAGGCAGCATAAGTGTTGATGCGATGATGGGGAGAATGGTGAGAAATGCATGAGTGTGTGATGGACGGCGGGGGGGGGGTGTCGGATTGTGCACGTCCCTTACGGTGTTTGCCAGCTCACTGACTTCAGGCTGCGTTAGATCTTCACCTGCATGATGCTCGTGGTTGTGTACGGATGTCCCTGTCCTTGCACGCGCTGCACCTCGTGGATTTGCGATGCTGTGGACTGAACTGCGGAACGAGGTCTGCCGGTCCTGTTCTGACTCTGTTTTCACTTGTAGGCGTCTGTGTATGACGAGAGCGTTTACAGCGGGAGTCGTCGGTATAGTGCCTCTAGTTCTCGTGCTGTAAGATGTTTTCTGCATTTCCCTGTGGTCTTGTCCTTGTCCTGTGTGTACCAGAACACAGCCTTCTCTGGGCTGAGCAGCAGTCAAGGTGGGCTTGGTGAGACTCAGAGCCTGCTGCTGCGGGCAAAAGTACGAGCACCGTCTCCACGAGCTGCTGCTTTTGAAAACTGAGAATAAAACGGTGTTTTCTAACAGATAAACAAATAAAATCACTCCCCCATTCACACTTAACTGCTAGCATGAAGTAAAGGATAGTTGTGAACATTTGGCTTGCTCGCTTTCGTTTCTTGGATTTATATTCTGTAGTTACATCTCAAGCAACTTGTGACAACATTCTCAAAATACATTCTCCTGTGAATGGAGGGCTCTGTCGTTTTGGGGGAGAGACGATATGAGGAATGACAAAATAAATTCTTTCCTTTCAAAAAGGAGAGGCCGCAGGATTTGGTTTACAGATCAGAAGGCAGAAAACGCCTTTCCTCTGTGTTGTGGCGGGTGTTTGGGCCCGATAGTTCATCTGCTGATGGTGTATCTGCCTGGAAAAAACCAAACCAGTCTTTTTTCATTTTTGTGTTCTGCTCCATGAACCCAGTGCTTATTCTGCCTCTGAACAACTTTGCTGTATAAGAGAGAGAAAAACAAACCCAAAACCCCCAACCCCACACCAAAACAAAAAAGAAACCCGATCAGCAAAAATCACCACCCAAGACCTGAACAGAAAAAAGCCTCGAGGCAAAGCATTGGTGGTAATTTAATGTTAAAAGTTACAGTTTTATTAGCTTGGAGAAGGAAACAAACTTTGGAGAATGCTTCCTAAGCGCTTGTTAGTCTTTAAAGGACCATGCCATCCTCTCGCAATCACACCGGTTCACTGCTTGGGCTGCGTGTCGTGCAGCTACTAATGTTAAGCTTCAGGTTACTTTTTGTTTCACACTTGTGCCTTGTTTTCATTTGGCTGCCTTGGAAAATTCATGGATATTGATGTGTTTGGACTGTTGTGGGGGCCGTAGCCCTTTGTTCGGATGGGATGTCTTCCTTTGTTTGAGATAAGCCTCTGGGAGACCCAGGTGATACACTCCTACTCTTGGGAGAAGCCACTGGCAGTGGGCTCCGAGCCCAAGCGCTGTTTACAAGTCTTTCAGCCACCATTAATGGCTTGAGCAGGGAACACGGAATAAAATGTTGGTGCTCCTTCTCCTTCCTCCCACCTTGTGCCACAGGTATTGGGAAACCTGTATCCCGGCCTTCCCAGATTCTGTTGCACACTCGCCTCTAGTAATGAGAGAGGTGAAGCACGATGTTTTTACATCTAGTTGTCAAAATTGCCATGTTATCTGTGGTTATTCCGACATCTCTGAGCCTCGTAGCACTTTTATCACGTAGTGCCAATTGGGTAGCTGTCCCCGGAGAATGGGTTTGGGTGATCAGATGGATGCAGGGGACAAGGCTGAAGCTGGCCTTGCTTGGTCTCAGCCGAACAAGTGGCACTTGCTTCCCTATTCTGCCCTGCGATACGCAGGGAGCAGCTGTGGAATAATTGCTCCTCTGAAACATTAATATGGGATTCATCAGGAGTTAATTGTTACTTGTTTCATAAAACACCACTGATGGTGCAAGGCTTCTCTGCTAGAACTACTTAATGAGAAAGCAAAAGCTAAATATTGACTAGAGCGCTTTTTGCTCTTTAATTTAGAGCTTTAAGTGGCTGTGACTGCACACCGTTTGCAAGTGTTTCCAACGTGGTTCTAAATTTTGCGCATTCTCACATCTGAAACAAAGCTCAGTAGTTCGGGTGTGCGATGCCAATGCCACTCCACCTAAGACACCCGAGGACACGGCTTGGTCACGTTCGGCCCCGCTTCTGGGGCTTGCTAAGGGCTGCCTACCTTGGAACATAATCCTTTGTGGTTAGTAACTAAGCTTATGGTTTTACCCTAGCTGAGATTGTTTCCAGCTTACCCTCTTACAATTTATTAGAACTGTAAGCTTAGTTTTCATGTAATCCTGTGCCGCTTCGTTAGCGTGACTAATGATGCTGGAACAGCCCTCCAGTAGCTCGGTGAAGACCTGGCTGTCTCTGGAGCTGAGGTGTCCAGGGGATTCCTGGAGCGGCCAGGTAACTTCATAAAAGAAAGCTTCAAAAAAGGACAGAATACATGCATCTCAGAAGTGGGATAATTCTTTAGACTTCAGTGTTTTTATATGTGAGAAACAGTCTTAATCGCCTATAATAAACGCATAAAGGTCCTGAGCAGGCAGGTCTGAGCTGCTGAGCAGAGCCGTTCCTCGTGCTGTCCCGTCCCCGGACGGCCTCTGCCCTTGTGCGGGTACAGGCTTTGCCCGTGGCCTTGGATGGACTGACACGGCTCTTTACCAAGTCTGCATGCAATTGCCTTGAGGTAGTAGCAATAGGGAAAATACCACGTCAGGTAAACCTCAAAAACTTCCTTAATTCCTCTCTCTTCTGAATGTATCAAACCCTCCCTTTTATATATGCTTCTGTATTTTTCTGTAAAGTACACCTAAATACAAGATTGAGTGTGAAGCTGCTACTCAGAAATCTGTGAAAATAGAGGGAATAATTCTAAAATGTATTTCCAGAATAAGTTTTAGTTTCTGTTTCCCTGACGCTTTAAACTTGCGTTTCCCTTCTCTATTGCCACTCCGTTATAACCTCCGGAAATAGAACAGGGTAGGCTCGTTCTTTGTCCTTGTCGACACCAAGTCAGCCCTGTCTGTGCTGCATCGCTGCCCTGCGCTGTTAAGAAAGACTGAAATGCTTTCTTTGGCAGGAGATGAGGAGTGCAGGTGCTGGACGAGCAGGAGAGAGGCGCACTCTCTGGGATGGGCTCAGGTTTTACTTTAATCACCACATAGATGGATTCTGGAGACATCCCAAACCCGCCTGGAGGCGTTCCTGTGCCCCCTGCTCTGGGTGACCCTGCTCTGGCAGGGGGTTGGACCAGATGATCTCCAGAGGGCCCTGCCAACCCTGTGATTCTATGATTTCTCGCTTTGGCCTGCGGAGCACGGATTCATTTTGTATGTGCACAACGTTGGGACCCTGGGGAGAAGGCTCACCAGAGAACCTCTTGCAAAGTAGAAAGATTGAGCCTTTTGTGTAGAGCCTGGGAGTTGTTTGCTTGTGGCTGGTATCTCAATATATATATGAACAAATCACGGGCATTCTGGCATTCTGAGAATCGAATCAAAGCTCTACTTGGTCCGTCAGCTGGAATTACTGCCTGCCTTTCAGTGAACGGTTGAGGTGTCTTTTCTCTGACTTTCACTGCTGTTCCTTTGTCCAGCTGCATGCAACCGTTTTTGTAACTAACTTCAGATGCAATGCTCTGAACCCTCTCTTGCTTCCCTTCCCAATTCTAATGCTTTTCTCTTTTCTCTGCTTGCTGTTCTTGGCTAACCTGCGGCAGCCTTCTGACTACAGCTGCTACCTTGGGTCAGGATCTCGGGCATCTTCAAGAGCCAGCTCTGCTCGGGCCAGTCCAGTGGTGAGCTCCTTTATATTTTTCTTTATCCCTAAAGTGTTTAATTCCTCTGTTCTTTAAGGTCTTTCTTGTACTAAGAGGTCGCTGTGCCACGTGATGCAGTTTCTTACAGTATTAATTGGACCGTCTGGGCAATGCTTAAGACAAAGAAGGGGTGAACCAGATGACAAATTACAAAACCAAAATAACTTCTATGCAGATGCAGATGATTTTACGATAAAAGCACACTTTGTACTCATTTGACAATGATAATTTTTTTTTAAGTTGGGCGTAAAGCACCTCGGCAAGGGTGTTGTGAAGAAGTCTGTGGTGTTGATGCTAGTGCTGCCTCTCCTTTGGTTATTAAAATCGTGAGACCCTAAATCTTACCGCAGCATTGCAGTAGTTGCGTATCTCCCCGTTCAGCAGTATTTTGGTGTTGTGTTCTGCAAAGCTGCAGGGCTGTCCAGAGACTGGATTGGAACCTGTTGGTGGGACTGGGGATTTACCAGGCATTGCAGAGCCTTTAGCATGGAGAAGGGTTAGGAGGATTACATGCTCCCGGCACGCCTAGCATCATGAATTCCCAAGCAGTTATGGCGGAACAAGGCTCAAATGCTAAAGATTTGACCAACCTCTGTGACTGTGGTTGACCAAGACGAGACCTTTTCCTCTGCTTTTTGCAGATACGAAGTAATTTTTTTTTTTTTTGAATGGTGTATTGCTGCTTTCTCTTTGTGGTTGTTCCATCTAGCTGTTCACAACTCTGAATATCTCTCCTGGTTAATTCCAGAGCAAGGCCTGATAGCGTGGTGACAGTAGCAGAGCGCAGTAGGATGTCTCTTAGAGGAGATGTGCAGCTTGCAGTAAACTGCATTAATCTTTCAATGAGAGTGAGTGTTGAAGTGTTGCACTGAATTTCAGTAAACTGGCTTTGCTTCATGGAGGCATTCCTCCTAGTGAAGCTTTAACGTGCTCATTTTCCTGGGACCTGCCACATACTACCTACCACATCCCCAAGATACCTAGTGATATCATCAGGAAGGACATGGACCTGTTGGAGCATGTCCAGAGGAGGCCACGAAAATGCTGGGAGGGCTGGAGCCCCTCTGCTGTGGAGAGCTGGGAGGGTTCAGCCTGGAGAAGAGAAGGCTCCAGGGAGACCTTATAGTGGCCTCCTGGTACCTAAAGGGGGCTACAGGAGAGATGGGGAGGGACTCTTGATCAGGTGGGGAGTGATAGGACAAGGGGTAACGGTTTTAAACTGGAAGAAAGTAGATTTAGGTGAGCTATTGTGAAGAAATTCTTTGCTGTGAGGGGGGTGCGCCCCTGGCCCAGGTTGCCCAGAGAAGCTGTGGCTGCCCCATCCCTGGAGGGGTTCAAGGCCAGGTTGGACAGGGCTTGGAGCAGCCTGGGCTGGTGGGAGGTGTCCCTGCCCAGGGCAGGGGGGGGAATGGGGGGGCTTAAAGGTCCCTTCTAACCTGAACCGTTTTATGATCATAAATTAACGCATACAATGTGCTCTTCTAGTCACGACAGCTTGTTGCCTTTGTTGCTTTGCTGAGGAAATGAAACTTAAATGCTGTAAATGTTGCCTTAAGGACTAATTAAAAACAAGTATCTGCATAATCCAAGAAGCTACCACAGCACGCAACACAGTAAGCCGTAACATGGACCTTTGGAGTGTTCCTCTTCAGTAAACACACATCGTCTGCAGTAAGGAATTGCCTTGTACCCGACGTCCTCCACCGTGCGGGTTCCCCCTTCGAACGCAGCCCGTGGTTTGAAAACCCGTGCGCTCTGGGGGGTTTCTGCCGCAGTTAGAACTGCGCAGTAGGTCTGCGCCCCGGCGGTGAAGGGTGCCCGACCTCCCCCCGCGGAGTTACTGCTTGTCATCAGGCGGGGAACAGCACAGCCTTCTGATCGTCAAGCGAGCCCTCTCCTGAGTGAGAGCGAGCTCAGTCAACTGGCTGCAACAGAAGAAAATGGAAGTGCTAAAACAGAGATAAGTTCTTAAAGACAAGGGTACATCCACTTTTTAAAATGATAGTTTTATGTTTTTATTAAAAAAAAAAGATTTTCATCAGATAATGGGTGGCAGCTGGTGACCTATAAATAAATGAGTATTTTAATTAGTCCCTGAGCTATGCCTTTTTGCAGTATATATCTATTAGTAATACTTCTTACATGGCTTTGCAAACTGAATTTCAGTTATCCCCAAAGCCAAAAATAATGAGAATAACCAGGGGTTCCATTAAAGTTCTTTAAGTGTAAGGATTGGGTTCCCATACATTGGTGTTGGTTTCTATTATGTGGGGTTTGTGTGCAGCCTGGGCCACTTGCGCCAGTTGCTTACGGTCGTCACAAAAGGCAGCTTGGCCCTCCCAGGAGCCAGAGGGGATTTCTCCTCTCTTCATTCTTCCCTTACCCTGTGGACTGTTTGTCTGCAAGGGGCTGGAGGTGATCGGCTGTGTCAGCACTGACGCTGGAGGGGCGCCAAGCCGAATTTGCTCTGCAAGGAGACAACAGACATGAGGTTTTGGGTTATTGTTTTTTTAATTAGTGGTTTATTGCAGGGTATGAAAAGCTTCCGTTATTTCCATGGCCTTGAAGAAGAGCTGCGAGTTAACGCCACAGTGGCTTGAAAAGGCCCCATTGCCGGGGCTTTGCTTCCCCTAGTGCGAGTCAGCACAAGCCTTGTTAACGGGGTGGCGTTGCTCTTAAAAGTTCTAATTACTGCACAGGCAGCAGCACCTGGTGGGTTTTTTCTTTTTTCTTTTTTTTTTTTTTTCCTTGTATTAAGTAGATAGCACCGTTTCGTGTAACTCTCAGTAAGGAATCACTTGCCTTGCCTTTCACCAGCGGAGGATGTGAGGCGTTTTGATAACATTTCCAGCTTCGTACTTCATCTTGGCAGTAGAGACGCTGCAACAGAGCCCTGTCTTCTAGCAGGCGTAGCAGTGTATCGCTTCCGCTCCTTCATTCCCGAAATGTCATCTGCTTGGACTTCCTAAAGGAAGAATAAAAACCTCCTTGGACGATGGTGATAACTTATGAGAGGAAAAAAAGTGGTTGGTTTTGGCTGTATCAGCAATCTTTGTTAGAATTGTTTTAATATTGCTTACCCCCAACCTGAGTTGTTTGATACCTTAATGTATTGAGACACGTGCTTTCCAGGTTCTGCTTTATATATATTCTGGCATTTACACACATAAAGATTTGTTTGCAGGTTTACTTCTCAAATGGCTGGCGGAGGGGGAAGGAAAGAGGAGCATCAGTTGGGCTGAAAAGCTGAATTTCCAGCTGCTTATGTCCCTTGGGAGTGTGATGGTTTACAAAATCCATATACTGTAATCAGGAGTGCTTAACACTGAAGTTAAATATGATTTTTGTATGATTATGGGCATTATTAGGCAGAAAACCAAATGGAACTGTTTCCAAGCCTGACTAACTGTCATGAGAAATTACATCTTGAGGATGGAGAATGATTCAATTTAACTTTCTAAATTAAAGCGTGCAGCATCTTGTTGCTGCAGCTTTTAAATCTTTTCTCAGAGGTTTGTTTCCCCCTTTTACCACCGCTTATTAAACGGGGAGCAGAAAGCGATGGTGGTTTTCCTGCTTGCGTGCAGCTTTGCCAGCCCATGGTCTCATTTGTGTTACCACGCCTATAATACAGTAAAAGCCAGCAAGATACTTAAAC
Organism: Rhinoptilus africanus; assembly: GCA_013400135.1. Taxonomy (NCBI): domain Eukaryota; kingdom Metazoa; phylum Chordata; class Aves; order Charadriiformes; family Glareolidae; genus Rhinoptilus; species Rhinoptilus africanus. The sequence goes on along the minus strand of VXBO01006400.1, from coordinate 404,647 downwards.
ACAACATGTGAATATTTCTCCTTGTGTGCATTTTTAAGAATTCGATATACCTGCATGAAGTTTGCCATTTGAGTATTTTTCTTTAACGTCTTTCCCATTATCCCCACTAGTAATTATTGTCTGCTGTCCTTGCGCTTACTGCAGATATGCAAATGTGTCGTTTAATATTAAGGCATTAGGCTCTATATAAAGTACAGATCTTAACGCTACTGAGAGGAAACATCAGGGCCGTCTGCACAGGTGGAGGTAGACCTTGTGCCTGTGGTGGGTTCTGGCTGAGATGGGCTTTTTAATACAGATTGCTGGAATTTTTCTTTTTTTAAAAGTTAATATATTATTAGTGAGAAGCAGTTATTTATACATTTGAAATAGAATGCAGTAGTATTTATCTGAAGACTTTCTCAGCAAAGGACGCGAAAGTAATAGGTATGGGCGCGTTTTGCTATCGTGAGAAGATGATCCTTCACAGTAATTCTTTCTTTCCTGGTGGTGGGTGAGAGGGGCGGCGCGGCCGTGGGCAGCCTCCCCGGGTGGGCTGGCACCGACAGCAGCCCCAGCCCGAAAGCGCAGGACTGAAATGCAAGTGCCGCCGAGCGGGCGTGCAGTCTTCAGGTCACGCGTCGATGCACAGCTGCCAATTGCTTTTTTTCCTTCATGTGAAGAATCTTACCGTGTCCTCACCCTAAATAAAATGAAGGCAGTCAGGATTTTCACGGACGCAGTTATCCGTGTGCTCACGCTTTGCCTTCTCTCCTCTGTGCTCCTGGTTTTACGGTAAGGCTCATGTGGTAGCCCAGCCGCCCGCAAGCCGGGGCCGCTTTCGGCCCCTCCGGAGTGAGGATTTGCTGCAGCACCAACACTTCAGAGACTGATAAGTTTGTTTAAGCAACAGTGTTTGGCATAACACTCATTCCTGAGCAAAGATACTTCTGACAAATCCACTTTAGGCCTGACAAAGTTCAGCAGGGATTTTTTTTTTTTCCCCTTGCTGACTTTTAAAGGCTTATTGCTAATTGCTAGTGTTAAGGTGCCTCCTCACTGGAAGGACACGCAGGAGCCCTCTGTGTTACTGCCTGCCCCAGCCCAGCTCATCAAACTGGTAAGATGGGGATTGTAGGAAGGGTTATATCGACTGCAGTATTTCCTGATTTATTTTTTTTTAATTCCAGTTTTTATAGATGCCATCCTGCGTTCAGCACTACCTATTGCAAGATTATTTTTTCACTGTGGGCCATATTTCCATTTCAAACTGTGCTGCGGTACTTTTAAGAGGAGGAAATTCTCTTTATTCATCAAAAAATCCCCACCACCAACCCTTGCTTTGATGAGGAAGTTGATCTAAGTGCACGATCGTCGGTGGAGCGGAGCCGTGACGGCCACGTACTATGCACGCTGCAGTTGTTCTCATACCCCAGGGCGGTACGTGGTGCTACCCAACTGCCGCCATTTCATATTTCCCTTCATCTCTAACCTTGTTCAGTGGGCTGGATGTTGGAAATTATGTCTTATTCCCAATTCCTCCATCGATTTAAAGATTTTTTTTTCTCTTTACTTGCCGCTGGTGTGTAATGCTCAACCGTCCCAGGGTCCCTGGTCTCTTCAGTAGGGCGTTTGAGAGTCACCTTGTTGGGTGAATGTGATGGGCAGTGGAGGCTCTAATTTTGGCTTGGACACTTGCTGGTGGTAAGGAGTTTGCAGGGTTAACCCGCTAGCTGACTGCGGAGTAGGGAGAACCGCTTTTCTGAACATTACACTAAAATGTTTTTATTATCTATGAAAAATAGGCGCTATGCCCATATATAGACTTGTGGGACGATTTTTGCTCTTGTTAAGTTCCCAGCTGCGGTGAGCCTCTGATATTGCTGACATTTTTGTAGCATGGCTCTGGATTTATTCCGAAATTGCTGTCAGAAGAGTCTGAACTCTGAGCCCGTTGCACTTATTTTGCAGAGAGCAACCTACCTATTCCCCTTGCCAACAGAAAGATGTGCAGGCTGCAGTTCTGTGGAAAATGACTTCCTTTTTCTGCTTTTTTTACACACTGAAGTACAAATGGCTCAAAATTGTTCGTGAAGTTCTTTTTTCTCTGTGATTAGAGGCAGGCCCATGCCCTCGGGGAAACGAAAAATGGTGTAATGTTCTAGAAATTAAAGATCTGGTATCATCAGGTGAATTCCTCTTTAGATCTCCTCTTCTAGCAAGTATTCTGTTAGGCCTTTCTATTTTCACGTGGCAAAGTCCCAACGCCGGTGTATTTGTCCAGAGGGCCATGCTGAGTACAGACCGTGAAGGTGGAGGGGCTGTTTTCAGCCTGTTTAATCGTGACAGTATTCTTTGTTGAATGATAATACGGAAGGCAGGTATTTTGGGGCAAGACTTTTGTGCAGCTTCAAATAAAAATAAACATTTTTTTTTCCCAATCTTTCTTTGATTTCTTACTGGATCGAATGCCAAAGGGCTTGTCGGGGACCGGGTGGGAGCTGAAAACCTGGAGTTCCCTCTGGTGGCTGTTGGAAAGCACAATATATCTTTTTAAAGGAGTGATCCTATGAATACCTTAACCTACAGATGCGCAGCATGAAAGCTCTATAAATATTCATCTAAAATAGACTTCTGTCTTTCTACGAGGCGCTCTGTACAGCTTTTTGGTGTATCACTGCCTCGTATCCATAAAATTAAGCGTTGCTCATTTCAGACTGACTTTTTGCTTAGAAAAGTGTTGCATAGCAGGAGGCATCTTTGTGATGAAGGGGTACTATGTTAAAATGAGGAACTGGCTTTCCTCAAAACATACTTGATTTTTAAACTTTAATATTTAAATAAACTGGTAATGGTAATTCCTGGTTTTGAGGAGAAAATGCTCCGAGTATTCCGTTCATGGCACCAAACGGATGAGGCCATCTCTAGGGAAAAGGAAATCTCCTGGGGTTTTGTTTTTGTTTTTTTGTTTTTTTAAACCACCGCAATTTTAGAAGTTACTTAATAGGTTTGACTATTAAAGATTATGCCACCTCAGAGAATTATTGAGGATTGTTTTGCAGTAGGTGTGTGGGCAGCTTCAGAGGTGCGGCTCTGAGGGCGCTGCGTAGGAACCTCCGTGGTGTGAATCCCTCTCACCCCATTGTCTTCAGCATTTTCCCCCTTCTAAAGGGAAGCTTTTATTTGAGTCACGGCCCATCATTAAAAAAGTACCAACATTTGCTCCCTTCTTTATCTATTAAAAACCGCGGTTGCGCATTCTTTTCAGAAAACAGACAATCTGCAAATGGCTTAGGGAGAATAATATTTTGAGTTGTGCCCTGAGCCCATAAAGTAGACTTTGCAAAAGGCTGTATATAAATAAATGTATATAGATAGATTTTGGGGGGGGTGTGTGTATACACTAATGGTTGGTAGCACACAATATTTACGCTGCTGCAGCTGTCTCGATAAACAGCAGAGCGTTATGCTGGGCCAGAAGGCTGCCAGTGCAGCGCCTGGAGCTGTCTGGCGTGCAGAGAACAGGCTGTTTGCAAAAGTCAGATCCATCTTGTTTACTGGGTCTGAGCTGAAGTATTCGCCTTCATCAGTGACCTTCGCTTATTCCATCCAAATTCAGAGATTTATTGGTTCCCTCCGCCCCCCCCAAGTACTTTGTGTATTCACTGTTTTTGCAAAGTTCTTATCTAGTGCTCGCTCTGGCTTATTTCACTTAGAAGCCCAAGTCTTACATTTTCTTAATGCTAATGATAGGGAATTTATGATAGAAGATGTGTCGTCAGTGTAAAAAGCTGATAGGTACCTCTCTGTTTTGGGATTTTTTTCCTAGGATGCTGTGGGGAATGTGAAAAATAATGAGTGGGTTCATCCATGCATTGCTGTGTGTAATTCAAAGCAAAAGAACCCTCTGCCAAATGCGAACTGATTGGGAAGAGGTGTAGTTTTTGAGTGTGTTTTCAATGAAACTTAACCTCAGTTATCCCTTGGCTTCCCCTGAATCGGATCTATCGTGATTGTTGGGGGTTTTTATCAGTCATTTAAAAACCACTATTCCTTTGGCTCTCAGGCTCTTGATCTGGAGAAGCCATTGGTTTTCTAGAAATCTTTTGGGAAACCATCGTGACTGTGCTGGGGCACGCTCCCAGAAGCAGTTGACATCGTCTGGATTTCTTGAGTTCTGCTAAGCTTCTCCTTCCATTCACTCCTGTTTTAAACTGAGTTTCATTTTCAGATGGAGATACTCATAAAAAGTATCCCCCCTCCCCCCAGCCCCAGTAGCAAGATGAATAATGACGAAACACTTGATTTTCAGTTTCCACTCTTGGAAGCGTGTGTATTTTGTTTGGTTTCAGAGCAGGAAAATGTTGATAGGATGGTTCCTATCAAGGAAAAAAAAAAAATCAGCTCAGGTTGTAGGTGGGTTTTGCTCTGTAACTTTCTTTTAAGCGTTTAAGCTGTCTGTATCCATGGTAATTTTCTGTACTCATAAATGCTGCTTTGGCTCTGTTTCATTTCTTCTAGACTCATTTTAGTGCAGGATCTCTCTTCTGAATTAGTAACTCCCAGAGAAGTACTGAAACCAGGAAAGAGCGGTTTATTTGGACTTTAAACTGGTCCCTGACACTTGAGTGTCAGTTTTTGTAGTCTCGGCCGTATTTAGATCTTTGCTTGAAGTCACAGTCGCCTTTTGTCTTGAGCGGAGTAAACGTATCGGGGGGTTTAAGCTTTAGATTTCTTTTTTCTTTTTCTTTTTTCTTTTTTTTTCCTCCGTTCTTCTTTTGGGAGGGGTGCAGACACAGAGCAGTCCTTCAAGTCTGACAGGCTCCCTTGCTTTTTGGAATGGGGGAGGATGTGCTGGCAGGCTTCAGGGGTAGCCTTTTTGTAGTTAAGGTCTCCAAAAACATGTAACTTCAAGAAAGTCTCTTGGTCTGGAAATCTAGTGATCTTTCAATTAAAAAACTTAACCTCTCTACTGAAGCGAATTGCTATTTGAGTCCACTTGAGGCACATTTTTAAATTGTCCTGAAGTCAATGGGAGGAGCTGCATCTGTCAGCACAGCTGTTGCGTCCAGAGAAGGACATCTGGGGCTTTAAGTTCATGCCCATGTAGGTCTTTGTATTCTTGCTTTGTTAACTCGCAGGTCAAGTGCCATCTCCACATTTGAAACACTGATGTAGAATATGGAAAAAAGTATACCTCTGTCTTATTTAATAAACTGAATAGGTTTTTTTAATCAATAAGTACATTCCGCTCAGTTGCGTATGGCTTAGAAGTGTGAGGCGAGTTGTCCAGCCTTGTGCCGGAGCTGCCAGCCAGGACACCACTGTTCTGAGCGAGCCGGCTGCGTTTTGAGTGGAGAGAAATTGCTAATGAAGTCTTTCGCAGGTTTATGAATTCCCTTTCTGATGTCTTACTGCCTTCGCTTCTGCTTTATTACCTAATGTTTCCTTCTCCATCTTTGTTTTACAGATTGAGGAAAGGCCAGAAAAAGACTTTGAGAAGGTAAGAAGGATCTCCTGAATCATTCTGCCAATAACGCTTTCTTCGCGTTCTTTTTGGTAGGTAGTTGAGCGTGCAGAGGTCTAATAGAAAATCCATTGTGGGGCAAAACTTTGAATTAACGGAGCCTTCTACTACTACGTTTTTTTAAAGACAAACTGTTAAACCTCTGTGGTTATTCAGAGGTTAAGTAGTTGACCTTCAATAACAGTGTGCTGAAATGGCTTTAGGCTAAGCCGTGTGAATACTGATTTTGTTTATCAGATTTTAATTATGGTATTACGTAAAAATAAATAATAATAAAAGAGGCAGATGCTGCAGGAGTGAGACACTGGCTTAATGCAGAACGTGGCTGCTGCTGCAGAATAGATAAGTAGCCATGAAAGGGGAGGAGCTTGAGGGACAGTCAAAAGCATCCTCAAAATGTATTATTACAAGTTTGGAAATACTTGGCGAGACTAGCCCCCAGAGACCTTCTCTAATTTAGAATTACTAGTTAGAAGCTAAGCCAGGCAAACTCCTATTTCGATAGTGTTTAAATACATCCGATCAGCCTTTTCTTACTAGTTTCCCTTGACTTTGATTTTTCTTCTTAGAAAGTTACATTTTAATCAAATTTGCATAATTTAGAAGTGCAAGGGTTGGTGTAATGTGTGTATTAAAAAAAAAAACCCAAAACAACAACAACAAAAAAACCCCACAAGCAAAAACCACCCCAAAAAAACCAAACTACAAGCCCACAATGTATCTGGAAAGAAATCATAACCATTTCTAACGGTGTGTGATTGTAGGGAGCACGTACTGTTTCAAGTTTATCCGCAGCTACCTTAGCTTCTCTGGGTGGGACTTCCTCACGACGAGGCAGCGGGGATACATCCATCTCAGCTGATACAGAGGCATCTATTAGAGAAATTAAGGTAAGAAATACTTAAAACCGGCATAAATTGTTAGGAGTCTGGCTTTTGGCTATGGCTCTTTTGATCAGAATGGTTTTTTTTATGCATTGAGTTTGATAAATTACTAAGCTGTAAGATTACTTGAAAGTGGTGCTGATGTTCCCATTACTGATGATAGAAATTGTCAGTAAGAATTGGAACTGACAGGCTAATACTAATTAGGACTGTCCTCTGCATTATTATTAGACTCATACTATCTGCAAGTTATTATTAAATATGGTTTAGACTTCTTTCCAAAAAAGAGGCTGTCTTGTCTCACCCCCTTGACAGTTCTGACAAAATGCTCTGTATGCTAAGAGTGAAAAGCTTCATTAGGGAGAAGCTGGTGTGTGCTGCAGGAATAGTGGGGTGAAGTCCTGTTGGAAGACTGGAGTAACGCAGGAAGCACTGTGCTTACTGGATGCTGCTCTGGGGAGGGGGCTGTATTTTGTAGTCTTAATTGGTGATTCCATGAAGTTAGACACCTTTGAATAGCAAATAGCTGGGCCATCCTGTGTCTGTATCATTGCGTGCCTGGCTGGGTAGCCCTCAGCTAAATTGGGTTTTGTAATCTGTTTTTTTTTTTTAAATGCTCCAATCGAAAGACTGTTTTAAAATGGGGAATCTGAGTTCTGTTAACTTTCACGCATACGACTTGCAACTCTTCTGAAGTTACAGCCACTTAAAACATCTGGAATTTGCATTAGGGCCTCAGGTACAAGCAGGTCTGTCCCAGCTCCAGCGCTGTAAAACAGCTGAAAGAGAACAGTTTGTTGGTGACCAAGGACAAAAGGGGGGAGAGACTGTGAAACAGGACTTACAATTAAATTGAGTGTGACGGATGGTTTTCATACAGCCTCTCCTACGTCTCTGGTGCCGCCTGTGTTTGGGGCTGGCTTTGGCAGCTCTTACCCTTACTAGCAGAACTCCTCATAGAGGGTGATAGACACTGAAGGGGACAGAGAGGGGCTGTGTGCCTGGGGCATAGGTTTATTGGAGGCTTTGAAGCTGGGTCTTTGTCTTGTCCTTAACGTTGAAGATTCCATTTTTTCCAGTTAAGAAGAGCAGAATTAGCATAAACGTCTAACCCAGAAATGTCATTGTCTGGCAAAGCTCCAGGTTAGGATCGGACTGCTTAACCTGTGTGGTAGAAATATTTAAGTGAGAACTTTGGATACCTGCTTTTTCCTGTCAGCCGCGCTTCTGCCCATTAGTTTCGGTGGCGTCATTCACCTTTCTCACCATTTCCCTCAGGATATCTATGAGCTAAAGGACCAGATTCAGGATGTAGAAGGCAAATACATGCAGGGGCTGAAAGAAATGAAGGTACTGGTTTACTGCAGCCTGGGAGTGTGGTCATTAACACCAGCTAAACATTCAGAAAGCCGGTGTGAGACCTAGAACTGACCTTGCATGCTGTCTGCGGGGGGGTTGTACACTGTGTGAAAAGCATTTCATTAACTGGAAAAGTATCCGCTCTGATCTCGATTGATTGTTGTGAGAAATGCTTCCAAATGAAAGGCTGCTGATTACCACTGCATGCTGTCTTTGCTGTTTTGAGAAGGTAATCGTTTTGCTAACAAATTGAAATAATTAGGGTTTTTTTAATAGTTTCCTAATCCAGGAAGCCTCCCAATATTGGAAGATGAACTAAACCTCGTGTCCAACAGTGCTATGAAAAATCGGAATTTAAAAGCTCGTATATTTTTGTTTTGATGAGGTCCAGCCTGCCTTTGGAAGGCTGTGCAGTGAGGTGGTGACTTCCCTTTTGCTCTCATATTTAGATGACAGAAGACACCTGTAAACAGTTCTTGTACCGACCCTTCATGTACCTAAGCTTGTTAGGTGAAGAACGAATGCTCGCAGCGGTGGGGACAAAGGAAGCGCTTGCCACTTCCATGAAGCCACAAACCAGTTTTGGTGCATGAACTAACCCATGCATCTGCCCACCACCACCTCGTACATGAGTAAGCAGCAACATGAGCTGCAGTTATTTGGAAAAGGCAGCTTTGCAAATATGTGTGTGTTCAGGCATAAAATACAACATTTGTCAGCATTAATTGCTGACTTTGTCATCGGCCCAAGGCTGTGACAGGTGAAGATGCTGCCACCTTAAGTGAGCTCTCAATGAGAAAAGAGTAGTTTGACCCTTTTTCTGTAAAACCTGGGGTTTTTTTTCTCCTGAACACTGCATAGCAGGTGTAGTAAAATAATCACGCTGCATAAAAATTGTAGGTAATTTTTCAGTTTGTGTCCCTTAGACTGCCTTTTGTGGTGATTGGTACCTAAGCCGCGCTGCTCGATGCTAAGGAAACAAGAGGTTGTGTGCTGAAGGAGTGGTGCAGCAGCTGCCTTAACTTCTGACTTGCATATACTTCCTCCCCAGCTAACTTCCAAGGTTTAATCCTCAGCACTGTTTCCAAATCCTGGCTGCTTTCCTTTGCTTGGGGAAAGGAAAGGATTTCTCATCCTTGGGCCAGAAAGTGGACCAAAACGCAGTTTGTGTTTGGAACTGTACAGATTTGTGTCCTTAAAGACAAATTCTCTTGTCAATAGAAACGTAAACTAAAGTGATCCAAACTTAATTTTGTCATCATCTTGCCACTATCGACCCCGGTTCCATTGTCTGAATGAAAAGGGAAGTATATGAAACTCACCTGTGCTTTAGGTGTACTTACTAGAATTACTGAAGTTCCGAGAGAAATTGCTTGATCTGTAAACTAAAATGTTGGCACGAGTGTCCTCATATTTGCACTGTTTTGTTAAATTAACTCCTTGTATTTCTGTGGTAAATACTGCCAAGTTTGACTGCACAACATGGAAAACGATCCTGATCTTTATTTTGTCGTCATCTGTTGCTCTAAATACCTCGGTATCTTATATTCGGGTCAAGTTAACAGGAGAGGTTTTCGAGACCCTGGGAATTGTGTCTTGTAGAGTATATTTGTAAAGAAGGGATGTGATACAGGAAACCTAATGAAAAATGATACATCAGGTCACAAAAGCTGCAGCTTTTTCACGGCAAATTCTCACTCCTGAGTCAGTATCTTTAGCGGTTCCCACACTGCAAGGATCCCTGAAATTTGTGTGAAGAGGCTGTCACGCTGCCTTTAAATTAAGGCCTAAAATCATCTAAAAGGATCTTAAAACAGGGCCAGTTTACCTTTAAAAGAAAAAAATTCTGGCTTGTCATCTTCAGCAGCTGCTCTGAGCTGCCAACGTGCAGGCACAGGGGGAGGAGGAAGAAACCTCTGAGAAAGCAGAAGCTGAAGCAGCAGAGAACGGGAAGGTTTTATCTGTCCCGAGGTGAGGTTCCGCGCTGGTAAACAGAGGTCTGGTGGGAGCGCTGGGAGGTTATCCTCACCTTGGGGCAGCCGGTACGCCTTCTAGCACGCCATTAGCACTGCTTTCCGTAGGACTACTCGGCACGCTGGTGGCCCATCCTTAATTTTCTTGTTGAAAATCTTGATTGGCAAAGTATCCTTTGTAACTGCCCCTGACTGCGGTTGCTTATTCTTTGCAGGACTCTCTAGCCGAAGTTGAAGAGAAATACAAGAAGGCTATGGTGTCAAATGCTCAACTAGACAATGAGAAAACAAATTTCATGTACCAAGTAGATACCCTAAAGGATGCGCTCTTAGAGTTAGAAGAACAGCTGGCAGAATCCAGGCGGCAATATGAAGAAAAAAGTAAAGTATGTATATAGCTATGGCATGAAGTTATTTAACAGGGAAAGACGGGGGGGCGGGTAGGGTCACAGAGACCTTTTGGAGGGGACAACCAAATTACTAGTCAAGGTTTTGAAGAAGTTGTTGGTTTAGTTACTGCTGAAGCAAGTGGCATAGCAGCATATTATGTGGATGTGATCATACAAATGGGAACCTTCCCAAAGTTTCTCTCATATAAAGGAATTCCTGAAGAAGTGAAGAAATGTTTTATATCATAAGGCTATATTAATATTATCACATGTCCTTTTATATTCCATCTTTACAGTAAATTCGGAAGGCTTTTTCAGAGTTGTGCGGTTTATATAGTTAAGACAGCTACATGCTTGAGTGTTGAATTAAGTTTTACATGAATTTGTCATCTGACAGCTAGTGAGTCAGTGTTAAATACTGAAGCTGTGGCTTGTGTTAGCTTTTCAGAACTGGCTGGTTAGCTCAGGGCATTTGACTGTAGTGTCACTTCAGAACACATAGTTCCTGGAAGATACGGTGCGTTTGGTTTTTTTTTTTAAAGCCCGCCATGCCTAGCTGACTTTAGTACACGGAAGGAGTGAGTTAAATTCTCAGCCGTTCATCTGTGAAGTCTGCAGGACTTGAGTGCAAGAGGTATTTGCAGCCAGCCTGCTGCTCAGCTTACAAAACTGGCTAAATGATGCCTGTCACTTCTGTAGCTGATGGAATAATAGCGTCTTGGGAAAATTGCATTCTTACGGAAATGTGATGAGAGGAATATTCAAGCATTGCTTGCAGTAAGCGTTTTCTTTGCGTTTGGGCTTATTTTCTCCTTTTTCATGGGATGCTATTTTTGATCAATAAAAATGTCGTTTCATTATTCATAGGAATTTGAGAGGGAGAAGCACGCTCATAGCATATTGCAGTTTCAGTTCATGGAAATCAAAGAGGCGTTGAAGCAAAGAGAAGAAATGCTTGCAGTAAGTAACTTCGTTTTAATGACTTCTTTGATTGGTATGTTCCCAGTTAGCAGTAGGAGTGTAGAAAGTGAGGCATGGAGAATTTTATTCCCTACTCAAGTTTCTCACCTGAAGAAATACTGGTGTTTCAGGCCAAACAGGTTCAGCGCTGACCAACAGAGACAGTAATTTCATAAGTATTATCTGAAATTGGACTTCTTTTTTGCCTTGTCTGCAATATGAAATAAGCCGTGTCGGACAGCTGTTTGTGGAGATGTAGAGGAAACCGATAAAACTGCCTCCCTTTATTGCAGGTCACCTTGGGATTGTCTTCAGGAGCGTAGGTTTAGTTGAGATGTCAGAAACTGTGAAACTCTGCATGAAGATAACTCTTTAGCACCTGACTTTTTCCGTTCTTTGGCATCGCTGCAATCTTGACCTTCTTTGTTAACCTGTTACCTGCTTTCTGTCTTCTTGTTTTGCTCCTGTCTCTCAGGAAATCCAGCAGCTGCAAAAGAAACAGCAGAACTATGTCAGGGAAATTTCTGATCTTCAGGAGACAATAGAATGGAAAGACAAAAAAATAGGGGTAGGACTGTCAACTCCTGAAATGTGTTCAGAGTGGCACTGTCATTGTCCAGCTGGTCCCGCTTTTGCAAAACCCCACGAATCAAATCCTCCTTAGCGACTTTGCTCGGTGTGGCTGTCTTACTGTATTACCGGGGAACTAGCAAATAGCAGATTTTGTCTTTGGGCAGTATCGTAAAATCCAAGAAAAATGTAGCAGCTGGTCTGACTTCAAAACCTAGGGGTGATTTGTTCGCTGCGGTGCGCCATTTGTATTTGCCATATCGAAAAAGGAAGTGCTATTTATAATGCAATTCCATCAGCACTGAATTTTCGCTTGTTCAGATTTAATCTGCGGACTGAGCAGAAACTGGAGTGTGGTACAAAAGCAATAGAGCTATTTAGGGGCTATTGGGATGAACGTCTCTAACTCTCCCCCGCTTCTCATGCCTTCCCACCGCCCTCTAGCAAAGCCAAATGGAAACCCACTCTTAAATAAAAGCATGGCTTGCTTTTTTGATGATGAGCACTGAAAGACCTTCTCAATATAGAAGGAGAAAGACATCTGGCAACTTGCAACGTCCAATAACTTTTTTTGTTACTGTTCTATTTGTGCATTTATATAGAAATATCGGAGGGGGTTGAGTAGCAAAATGTGCATTTGCACATGGTACATCCCAGTCTAAAGATGACTTATTTTTCAGCTTTCAAATTAATGGCACCCGTGGAATAAAAAGACTAGTAAAATCTGCTGGCCATGCTTTCATGCCATTCTTTTAACACATGAGAATTGCATTTTGCCTTCAATGTGCACGTTGAAGTAATATAGGTATGAATTAACTTGTCTAACAAATAACAGTGAAAAGTAGATCCTCGTTTGAAGGATCCCTAATGAAGGATTGGGCTCTGACTGTCTGTAGTAGGAATTCCTGGTTGTTGAATGAGCTGTGCATTTCTTGGATTTGAAGTTTATCTGTGTGTACGTAAGCTCCGTCCCTCAATCTGTAAACTTCACCTTTTTCATATGTGCCACTTCCATGAATCTCTGAGTATCTTAAATCTGCTCATTTTTGTTTGCACTTGCTCTTCATGGCCTTTACTTGTCTCCTTTCCTTTCTTCACATCTCCTCGCCCTCTCTCTGTGTTGGGAACTCAGGCGTTAGAGAGACAGAAAGATTTCTTTGATTCCATAAGGAGTGAGCGGGATGACCTTAGAGATGAAGTGGTTGTGCTGAAGGAACAACTGAAGGTATGCGAGAGGAATAAAAGAAACTTATATTCAACTGCTGACTCCTTCCTCCTGTACATTTTTTGCAGAATATTTGAATGTAGCTTGATAGCAAGAATTCTATTTTCATGTTGCCTGTAAGTTGCCATTTCAGGGATTTTTCTGAATAAAGTCCTTCCCCCTAATACTGACGGTGAGCCCTTAGTATAGACTGTAGGATGAAGCAGTTGCTTTTGTAGGAGACACTTCTCTGAGGAACATTTTACGCAGCAGATTTATGTTGGTTTTCTTTTTAAAAAAAAAAGCTGGGATCACATGCTTTCTGTCGTAATGGTTAAAGTGAGAACTGTAATATTCTGTGCTCTTTTTGAGATTTCCAGCCATTTTTAATGGAAGAACTGAAGCAGTTGTTTATTCAGAATGTCAAGGACAAGAACACCTGAAGTGTCCACCCCTTTCTGAGCAGCAGGCTCTAAAGCATTTCTCTGCTTCTCCACAGAAACACGGAATAATCCCAGACTCTGACGTAGCCACCAATGGGGAGACATCAGACATTCCTGATAATGAAGGACACGTGGATTCTTCCAGAAGCGTTGCAGGCACAACTCAGGCATTGAAGGCAGGAGGCGATGGGATGCTAGGTAAGTGCTGCATATCCTTTCACATCTTTCTCTCTGTCTGTCCATCCTTTCATCTTTGCTTGGAGTTTGGGCGTTTGTTAGTAGGACAATTAACCCATCACGCAGCATGCTACTTGTCAAATCACTTCCTATGCATTTTTCTGCTTAATATTTATTAGCACTTCAAGTACGTTGTGCCGTTTCCTGCACAGGCAGACTTCATTTCCCATTCAAGGAGTCAAAGGACAAGAATACAAATATTACATTACAGATAAGTAGCAATCATTTAGGTTACTATTTAAACCCTGAATTTGAAAAGTGTCCCGGAATAATCCCACTGTTGTTGAATATTATTCAGCACATGTCTTAAAGAATGAGAAAAAAAGCATTTTAGTTGCCTATGAAGAACTTACCTGTTGGTTCATTTATAGACCTGAGGACTATAAGCGTCTGCTGAGCAAACAGTGCTGGGCACTGTTAAAACACACAAACGTATGAACTCGTTGTTCTTGGTATCCAGTACTATTGACCATTTCATATTAACAGTTCAACATTTCTACTTGCTGTAACAGGATTAACACTGGTAAATTCAAAGAAGATAACTCTGAGATGGATAGTATTAGGAAGGAGAAATATGGACGGCAAAAGCTTTGCTCTTACACAGTTGTGATGGATGGCCTCTCAGAGAACTGTTACGCTAGTGGAAGGAAAGGAAATAGATATTTTTTTCTGTTGCTTTTGTTCTAAATGAACATGCTAATAAATAGGAACAGGCAGCCAACTACTGCAATCGCAAGCTATCTTGCTTTTAGCTGTTGGCTGCTTTTTCCTCACTCAGTTTTTGCGTGGAAACAGTATGGAAACACCAAAACCAAGGTAAGGGTGTATTTTTAAAGGTAACACGTTTTCTATCTCTTCTTATTCTGGTGTTTGGTTTTGTTTTGTTTTGGGTTTTTTTGAAATAGGTACAACATAGACCCAAAAGCTAACTGCTGAAACCACAAACACTGTTGTTCTAATACCTATTGCTTCTGAATATTAAGTTGAAGAAAAACTGTTACAGACCCCCCCAAAACCAGAGAAGTGCCCATGCCTTTGGCTGGATGAAGTGGCTGTAAGGGGCACCAAGTGCCTGAGCTTTGGTCTATGTTGGTGATGTTAAACACTTGAACCACTTGCTTGCCAAACAGTTTTTTACATTCAGTGTTTGTCATATACACTGATTATGCCTGTTTATGATGCTTAGGAGTGAAATATTACTCAATAATCCCTGATTACTTCATTATAATGGCATCAGATGCACCCTTGCATGCATGGAGTGGTGTCAGGGCTGCAGTTGTAGGTAATACTGCTGCGAAAGGACAGTCTTTACTGTTACATCTGCAAGTATTACTGTTAAATTGCACTGCTTGAAACAGTTGTTCTCATCTACAAAAGCTGTAATTCACACAGCCAAGAGCATAAATCTTCTACTTTACAACAACACAAGCCAGCACCAGAGACTTCTTGCTTTGAGAGGGTGGTGGTGAATTTCAGTGGTCGAAAACCCCGGGCCTTTACTAATTCAATTGCTGCTTTGCCTCACGTAATTGGCAAAAGCTGATCTCTTATTAACCTGTTCTTTGATTCATTCTCTTTCGGGTTTTAAGTGGGGAGGTAAGTGCTATGGTGTGGTCCCTTCAACTTTCTCAATGGTCTTTTAGGCAAAGCCAATGAAGTGGACATGAAAAATGAGATTTTGGAGGATGTGGGGAAAAGAGAAATCTTGCAGAATACTGAGCGTGAGGAACACAAAGAGGAGTCTGAGGAGCAGGAAGTACAGACATTGCATGCTGATGAAAATGCAAAGGCAGAAACAATGGTTGAAGAATGTGATGCCCTGTCAACAGTGATGTTACCAGATAGTGGGTTCGCGGAACAAATTCAAAGCCTTGCCGAACGTGGATCAGGGAGCGCTTCTTCAAACGAGGATAGTGACGCAGATGATTTGAGAAAGGAGACCGCAGGCACAGCAGTCCAACAGCCTCTCGGTACGGAGGCTGAGCACCGTGACTTAAAGGCAAGGACAAATCCGAACTTGGAGGTGGGCTCTCTGCAAGGTCGTCAGGGTTTAGAGACTCCTCAGGAAATGCCTAGTGACTCCGGTACGGAGCATGAACTGGAAGAAGCTGCACCCGAACAGGAAGAACGAGAGGATCTTAAAACTAGCTATGGCCTGAGTGGGAATGAAATGGATGAGGGAGCCGATATTGCAAGTGAGAGCCGCGAGTCGGTCTGTAAGGAGGCAGGGCTACCCGAGGTTAGAGAAGCAGCTTTGCTTAGAGAAGAGAGAAACGGGGAGAGTCCTGTTGAGGGATTCCCGCGCTCAGAGGAAAGCGCTGAAAAGAAGGTTGCAGATGTCTTGGAGGAAAAGCTTGTTGAAAGCAAAGACTGCACTGATGGAAGAATGGATAAAACAGGAGGGGATGGAGTTGAAGATGATGATGAGGTTGGGAACACAGTTCAGGGTCAGACGGGGGAGACGGAGTCTGTGGGTTTGGAGGGGACAGAGTCATGTGAAAGTGGTGTCCCAGCAGATACAAATGAAAAGGAATGTGGAGGAGGTCAGGCACACACCCAGCCAGTTTCTTCAGAGGACAGTCCTCCAGCATCATCAGAGGAACAAAATACCCAAGATAAAAATGAACTTGAAAATGCTATGGCTGAGGAGGACGGGCAGCAGGAAGCATTAATAGAAGAGCTGGAGAGGTGTTCAGATTCTGCAGAAGCAGGTGAGGAAGATGAGGCATCCATGGAGGCTGTAGGCTCTACTCCGGAGGCAAAAGGAAGTGTGCTGCAGCAGGCAGAGCCAGACACAGACCTTGTGAAAGAGATGACAGCTCAGGAAACCAGCTCAGACCCAAGTCTTTTAAGTGACAAAATTAAGGAGTCAGAATTGGAAACAGGGGATGAGTCTGGGAAAGGAAAGGACAGCAGGACAGAAGGGGTCGAAGACTTAGAGCCAAAGGTAGAAGTTCAAACAGTTCAGTGTAGTGAGGAAACAACAGGTGGTACAGTGGGAGAGAAAAGAATTAATTCAGATGGTGAAGCACAGAATGTAGGTAAGCAAGAGGCAGGTGAATCTGAAGAGTCAACTGCAGGTGTTAGTGTAACTACTGAAAACAAAGTGGATAAAGTAACACTGAAAGACAATGAGGAAGGGTTGGAGCCCGCAGACCAGCGTGGTGGTGGATTTGCTTCTGAGGAAGGTGCAGATAATTCCCTGGCACAGAAAGCTGAGCGGGATGAAAGCGTTAGTGAACAAGTTAAATTGGAGGGTCGAGCAGAGGAGAGACTGGAAGATGATGGTGATGCATTTGATTTTGATGAAGAGTCAAAACAGATACTGGAAACTGAAAAATGTGATGTAGAGAATGCTGATACACAGAAAGAGGGTGACGGAGCAAATGGTGCTGTTGGAAAAACTGCCCAAACAGACAAAGACAGGGAAAGAACAGATGAAATAGAAACCAAAGATGCCTTGACGGAAGGTGACAGCTTGCAGCATGAAAAAGGAGATGAGCCTGAAGAAGCAGGGCGCTTGCAAGGGGAAGCGTCGTGGAAAACTGATGAGAAGACTGATGTGGTGGAAGATGAAATCAAAGCATCAGATTCTAACAAAGTGGAAAAAATACCAGATGAAAACGTTTCAGAACAGGATTTGGGAAGTGCTGGCAATAACAGGGATGAAGGAAAGGACGATTTGCAGGGTGGTAGGAGGGGTAAGGGCAAATCCAGAGATGACTGTACAATATCCTAAGTTCAGAATCTCAAGGCTACAGGAGTTATGTGCCATTTGATTGGGCCCAGCACAGAAACATGCACTTTGCACAATACATCAGGCCTTAGGAATGCTCTTTAAGTTTTTTTTTCCTTATAGGTAGCTCTCGTCATAATACAATGTTACGTAGGTGGTAACGATGCAAGTATTAAGTTATTCACTGACGTACCTAGCCACAAGAAATCGCGCGTGGGTTTGGTTTTGCTGTGTCTCAGGTTTAAAGTTTATCACCAAAAGAGCAAGCTTCACAAATCCACTCTTCAGACTGTCTTGCAATTAAAGTATTTTTAGCGTGGATAACTGCTACTGAGGAATTTCTGTAGGAAATTCTTTTTTTCTAGCTTAGGAGACAGCTGTCTTGAATGTGCTTACGTGCATTGGACCTTTGTGAACTGATGCACATGCTTGTGTGTACTTATGTGCCTGAGACCTACAGTAAGTACCTTAACACTTCATGAAGGAACTCAGTAAATCAGCGACACTGATTGACATTGGAACTTTCTTTCTGAATGATTAAAGCCTAGGAACCAATTTTTTTTTTTTTACTATGAAAAAAAAAAAGATACTTTCATTCCACCTTATGTGTGTTTCTAATATAGTCCCATTCCAAAATATAGTTAGAACACTGTGAATGTGCTTAGTCTAAGCACTTTGGAAAAACAATATACAGTTTGAAGACAGTGCAACATACAGGTCTTAGTTTGCTGAAAGGAATACATGTATACGTGTTTACTTCATCTAGGCACTTTGCACCACAATCAGCCTTTTACACCATGTCTCACATGGGGTTTTTATTTTTTCTGAAGAAAGCGTCAATACACACTGTAACGTGTGCTTAGGTTTGCTATCAAGTACTGTCTAGCTACGAATATCTAAAATATCTATTTTTCCAAGAAGTTTTTTGTTCAAAATTGCATATCATGGCTACGTTATTTTTTGCAAACGATGATTCTGAAGGAATGTTTTTTATCTCTGAAAAACTCTTACCTCTTCCTTTCTGGAAAGAAGACAACTTTGCATGTCTTAGTTCTTGTTGGATATCAGACCAAAGAGAATTGCTGTTCTGTATATTATTCTCCGTGCCTTTTTGAAACGCTGGATTGCTTTGAATTGCCAGCATAAATTAGACAGTCCATTGGTATATTTCTTCTTGCATTTTTGCTAGTGCTTGGGAGGAAGAGTACGTTTTGTGTACTTAAAAATTCGTTTAAAGTTGGTTTAAGCAATGAATGTCCCACGGGAATGCACGTTGAGGAGCTGGGGGTAGGGGAACTGTGGAAGGCTGTATTGGTGTTGATGTTACAAAGTTGATGGAGTACAAAGAGACTGCAAAATTTCAAGATGTGTATCAGAATGTACTGAGCTGTATAGAATTGAAATAAACGTATTTTATACTTTAAATTGCCTGTCCAGAGCACTGTTTATAAACCTGCGTAAATACTTATTTAAATCTGTGTAATTTCAAGAAACATTTTTCTGCAGCTTTGTTACATTTATTGTGTTGGGCTACGCGGCTAGAAGAGCTATCTTACTCGAATGGGCAGCCTTGGTGTTTGAGGGCCTTTAATACGTGATGGCACCCTTAACTGTAACCCTGTAACTCTTTGCGTGTGGCTTCTCTCCAACTTACAACAGTCCCAGTATGGTTTCTGTAAGTATTGGCAGTTGTTCTTCTTAAGGGTTTACACTAAATGCTAATCTAAAAAGTCATAGCTCTTAAAAGCATCACATCTTATTATGTAGCAGGGTTTATTTAAAGACTTGTCTCTGCTCGACTGGCAATAGTAATATATGGTTTAATGTTGAAAGTATTTTAAATGTATTTATATTTAAATGTTAAATAAATACACTTAGATATATAATTAAATGTGCTTACCAGGCTTCACCTCTGCTTGTGGGTGGATCGATAAACAACTCTGTTAAATTAGGCACGTGCCAGGATTTCTTGTCTTTTTCGTACTAGTATATTCCTAATAAAAATCCTTCTGGATGGTTGAGGGAATTAATGTTGAGCGGTTTTTAACTATTTTTTCCACTTCAGAAACCAGAGCATCTGTAACAGTTCTTTTTTTAAAGTCAAGTCACAGAAGAAGAAATCATGACGACTCTAGTCTTCACTAACTTCCATGTACCAGCTTTTATCCCACAGTCACTAGCCAGCTCTCAGTGAAACTAGGGTAGGAGCAGGCACGCGAACAGGCCATGAAGAATTGCTGATGTACCATAAATCCGTTCTTGACCATTAGCTGCTTGGTCCCTCTGTTGGCAACTGGTCCCCGACTGCTGGAATTGGGCAAGTACCATGGAGGAGAAGGTCACGGTGTTCTTTACCTCTCTGCTTTTTGCTTGAGTATATGCATATCGAGGGATAAATCATCTTGAAGATAAAGGGAACTGCTAGATCTGTATTCCAAATTTAGTAACTCAAATATTATATGCCAGCTGGCATTTGAGTGGAATGGGTGCCAGAAGAGAGAGGGAGAGGACAGTGTCTCAGGAGTCATAGAAAATGAAGCTTTTGTAAAGTTACACAATTGAAAACTGGTTTTGGCATTTTCCCTGCAATATCTAGCAGATAAAAGATCTAGCTTGTCCCTTTCATTGGTTTTGACTTTCAAAGACAGCAAATATCAAAATCGGTCTTCTCACGAAGTCTCACATGAAACCAAGAAATCATGAGATGAACTAACATCAAGATTCGTATCTGCTGCTATTACGTTCCCCGTTTTCTTTTGAGCAGGGACAGCCTGCTGATGGGTGCTGCAGTGAGCACCCCCCTGGTATAAGACTTCTGTCTTTCCGAATAGCTCCACAGATCCGAATGCTCGCTGGGTTTTCTGTTCAGGCCCCAGCAGCACGTTTAGCCTGTAGCCCAGCCTTGTGCCCTACTGTGAATTCAGAGCTAGCAAGAAACTTTTTTCCCCCCCTTATTCAGCAAGTAATGGTGAAAGGCATTGGTCAATATTTCCGTTGCTATGGAAAAGAAGAGTCTTCTGCTCATTAGGGGATGTCAGGTCAACTGTGCCACTGAAGCAGCACCCTAATTAGCAATACCTTGAGTCAACTGCATTGCCAAGGTAATGAGAATAGTCATTTGACTTACAGACAGACCTGTACAATAGCAGAAGACACCGGTAACCACTGCCAGCCCCAGTCTGTCCAGCTCTCTCTAGGTCTTCCCAGGCCCTGCTCCTCCATCAGCCCTCTCTTAACCTCCTTGGCCCATGAAACCATGAATGGGTGCCTGGGAATCCTGTTACCAAAGCTAAATTTAAGTGGGATGAACGTCATACTCTAATTACTCATTGTAGTATCTTCATCTGTGAAATAAGGGTAATGACTGTTACAGATGAGAATTGTAATTAGCTGCTTCATGCCCTAATTCAGTAGATTGCTCTTTTCTGCTCACCTGTTTCTCAAGGTCCTCAGATCCCTGATTCGTTGGAAAAGTGTCTCTTCAATGTAAAGCTAAGGTGGCTCTGCAGAGATAGCTCTTTAAGCCAAAGTAAGTTTTCTGTGTTAGTGTGGGGGTTTAAGAGAAGGGAAAGCTAAGAGACCTTCATCTGTACCTGCAGAAAACTTCTACGTACACGGCAATTTTAGCAAACTAATTTTTTCCTGTGCTCTTGTAAATCCTGCTGCTGGCACGTCATCTGTCCCAGTGGGGTGCACAGATGTCTGTAAGGAGGGAGGAGAGAGCTGATGGTGAGATTGGGTTGGAAGGCTCATCCCGAAGCACCAAGATCCGTCTTGCAGGGAAAAGGGACTGGGAGAAGCTGCTATGCTTCCCTACTGGAACCTGGAGGAGGTGTCCTTTCTTTAGGCAGGCATATTTCACCCCTCAGCAGTGGCTGTGCTAATGGAAGTTACTTAGCTGTGTGCACAAGTAAGTTATTTTCAGGATCAAGGTGGATTGCTTGGCCTGTTTGGAGTCAGGAAGTTTGGGATAATTTTGCAGTGGCCTAGAGGTTTCCTTCTGCATCAGTCCTTGTTCACTTTCCAGTTCTTAGTAACTTTATTTCTTGATCTCTGCTGACCTGTGACTCCCAGCCCTCTCTCCAGGTCTGAATATCTCTGACCTTTCTTTTACTGTTTGCTCTCCTTGCTTTCTTCATTTCTTCATTATTTTTCTTCCCTTTCTTTCATCTTCTTCAGAATTTCTGTCTTAAGATGCCTTTCCTTCCCATATAAATATTTGAAAATGTTTTATTATTTTGAAGGGGTTTATACTTGTAAATCTTTGTTACTCTTGATAATTTGCAAAAATGTGGGGGTTTTGTTGTTTTATTTTGTTTTTCCATGTCAGTGCTCAGGTGTAACAATGTTGAGTGTGTTACAAATGGCTAAAAAAAGGATAGGACTGGAGGAGGTTCAAAATGAGTGCATAGATCTGCTGAAGGGGGATCTCACTTTAAGATCTGTATTTGGGTATTACATCAGAAGCCAAGGTAAAGGTTTTATTCCATGCTCTAGAACGACTGCTGGTACATGGGAGCTTGTATACCCAGGCGGGGAATGGCTCACCACGTTATTACTAGGTAATGGACCCTACATGTTTGGCATACAGAGGGGCTTCCATTTGAAAATTTTCTTCATGATTTGATTCAATATAGAGTCTTTATTCCCTTCAGTTTGTGTGTTAACAAGCAAAAATGGTGAACCACAAGACTTTGGCCTGGTCAGGATTTCACAACGAATGGGGACTACAGCGTTGATATTTTTAAAGCTTTTAAAAAATACGTAAGTCTATCAAGAGAATTTACCTGGTAAAAGCCCACCAGCCTTTTATCTGCAATTTGTGAATTGCTTTCCTTATGTTTACTAGAAGTCCTTTTTCTTGAGTGAAGTTTAGATTTTAACCATTTAATTAACAGGCCAGTCATTAGACGTGGAATTGAGCTCTGCACACCTGCTGCCTTGCTTCTGCACAGGTGACCACTTTCCGGCACAGGAGGCCAACTAAATAAAACTGCAATAAATATTCATGTCAAACTTGTGGAGTAAGGGCCACTTGAGGTCAATATATTCTCTGCTAATAAGAATATTTGAATCCTGCGTTCCAGCGTACTTCTGTTGAGGTGTACCTGAATAAACTAAGGTTGTTAATTAATGAGGTAAAGTAATTTTAATGATACGAAAATTTGTAAGTACCTGCTAAAATGCTTTCACATTTTGCATCCATTAATAGGGAAGAAAAAAAAAAAAACCTGAAGTGATTTGGTTACTTCTATTTCTTTTTTCCAGTTGTCTCACTCTGTAGTGTGCACTTTATTAATCAATGCCGCACATACCCACGTGCTGATCTGTAGCACTTCCGAGCTGAAGTGTAACACAGCAGTTGGTCCACATTGATGTCTCACCAGGAGAATTGACTATGAAGGATTAAAGAGGAAAGAATGTTTTACCAGGCTGCCGCATTTGAAATAAAAACAAGTTAATGGGGGCAAAAGTTTTTCTGGTCATAATGCTGGAGATAACACAAAAAGTTATTGCCACGCTGTTTAGTAAAAAAGTTAAGATGTGCTTAGCTATGATTATAGGTGTTTACAGTATTTTCCTTATGTTAAACTGTAAAGATTTGTGAGATTTTGTGTTGCAGTTGTGTCTGACCCTAGAGTTCTTGCATGCTAACCTAACGTAGAAGATTAGCCTCTTTGCATGCAGCTGGGTGCTGCTACTGCCGGGACACGCATGTTCTGTGAGAATGCCATGACATAGCCTCCCCTGGCTGCAGCCCCTTCCCAGCCCTGTCTGTGGCCTCATTTCCTGTGGTACGTGCATAACTACCTTCCTCATTAGTCTCACTAACCTTAACGGTTCAGTCTTATTATCAGATGCACTCTGAAATGTGCGGCTCAATCAAATCGGCGCTGAACTTTCAGTTTTCTCTTTCAGACAGGCTGAAAAAGCTCATTGATGAACGAGAATCCTTACTAGACCAGGTAATCCCGGGAAAACTGAAATGCTGCTCTGTGTTCACTAAATCTGGGATAAGAACAGTAGAGATTAAAAAAAAATAAATCATCAAAATAGCCCTCGCATAAGGTATAGAACAGCAGTGCCGTTGCCTTTCAGAATGTGTGCTGGGTTGCTCTTGCTGAGGACTCACAGCGCTGCTTGCCACTTTATTCTTCCTCTGAAACATTGATCCTGCGTGTTAATTGAGGAGGTAGGGGAAGAAAGATGGGACCCGGCGTGCCTGTTCCGTGTTGCTAACCAGTCCCATTCAGTGCTCAGAGTATTGCAGGTTACTGCCCTTCCCCACCTAAAACTCCTCCGTGACTGTTCCTGAAAAATAATACTTCAGTCTGGCCAAGCCCACGGGGAAAAAGCAAATATGGTCCAGAAGCTGTAGGAGCAAATTTTATCCCCAGGATTAAACCTTTCCCGATTGCCGGGTCTGTGGGCAACGGGCCATTTGAAAAGAAATGCTGGAGGAATTGCAGTAGATGAGTAAATACCAATTAAAGTAATTATTGCTGGTACTGTGATATTCCACAGCAGATAAAAAGCTTAATCAAAAAATTTTAGCTTGTCTGTTTCTCTGCAGGATGCTCTATGCTTTCAGTTATGGATTATATCCTCAGCCTTGAGGCTGCCTACACAGCCACCCGGGGGTTTGGGGGTTAAGAATGTTTTATGTGAATGTGCCTACAGAACATCTACGGCTTTTCTAATAAAACAGTCGTTACGGCTGCTCCTGAACCTATGCATAAGCACCGATACTTAAAGATACGATGAGTCATTTGCCAAAATAATTTCTAGAAAATTATCTTGTAACAAAAGATGTTTTGGAATTTAGGTTTTTTAAAAAAATAATATTTTGTTTTCTAATACTTGAATGAATTTGAGAACTGAGCCACAATTTTCCCTTGTTTTAATAACTAATTATTTTGTGTCCTTCAGATTAAAAAATTAAAGGGACAACTGGAAGAAAAGCAAAAGAATGGCAAGATGGAAAATACACAGTCAGAAGATGAAGTTCTAGAAAACGGGACAGATATGCACATGATTGACCTCCAAAGTGAGCTACATTTTGATTTTAAGACAACTTTTGTGTCCTGCATGTGAGCGAGAAAACGTATCTGTACTGTAACCACATGGCTCTAAGTAAAAATGAGCCTTCGGTTCTCGGGAGCTTCAGACTGGGAGCCAGCCATGCACCTCTACTGGAGGTGAGGGAACGATTATCCTTCGTTAGAGTGAGACTGCAACTGGAAATCTCCTGTATGTTCCCCCGGAGAGCTGGGGCGAGTTCCTGATTAATTCGGCTTTTACAGTGGTCAGAAGGGAATCGGGAGAGACTGGGAATAGAGCCTCTCTGCTGAGCACTTTTTTGGCAGAGGGCACTTGCTACGCTACCGCTGCCCTAAGTAGATTTCTGTAGCATGGAAATTTTATGGCAGACTTGTTAGCCGCTTTTAATGCTTGTTCTGACATCTCTGATAAATCTGCAATTCTTTTAGGAGATGCCAACAGACAGATCAGTGATCTCAAATTTAAACTAGCAAAGTCTGAGCAAGAGATAACAGCATTGGAGCAGAATGTAAGTTTTTGGCTTGTTCTGTTTGTTTAGGCACGGTGAAAACGTGAAGAGAAAGTGTATTTTGTTTTACGGTAAATGAAGTCATGATTACTCTGATTTTTTCCCTTGAAATAAGAAGCAGGAGTGTTGGAGCATCAGGGCTACTGCATTTCAGTCATAAAGACTAAAAGGCTTTCATTTATATGTGGGGAAGAGCAAATATATTATTCATTTTTACTGAAGGAAAAACGTTCAAAGGCAAAGGTATATGGAGAGCACTTACTGAACTATTCAGGATACAATTTCTAAATGGCTCCTGGCATATGATGTAGTACATATGGATTTTATACAAGACTCTTCAGTTGTGACTGTTTGCTCTTGTCCAGAGTAT
Source organism: Rhinoptilus africanus (assembly GCA_013400135.1). Classification (NCBI taxonomy): domain Eukaryota; kingdom Metazoa; phylum Chordata; class Aves; order Charadriiformes; family Glareolidae; genus Rhinoptilus; species Rhinoptilus africanus. The sequence goes on along the minus strand of VXBO01006400.1, from coordinate 379,446 downwards.
GTCAGCAATATTCTTGCTAAGATAAATTTAGTCAACTTTTTTGTTGCTGGAAGCATATTAAATATGGATACATATAAAAGGTCTGGAGTAAGTTACCATGCCCAGGCTTCCTTGATATATTTTCTTTCCCCTCAAAATATGCCTTTATTTTATTAAAGAGAAGTGAGCATCTCTCTGGTTATTTCTTAACTACTAGTGGAAGAGTAAAGCTTCAGAATAACTTCTTGGTACAGCTCTTAATTAAAAAAAATAATTGCCTTCACCCTAGGTAATACGATTGGAAGGTCAGGTTGCCCGCTACAAAACCGCTGCTGAAAACGCTGAAAAAGTAGAAGACGAACTGAAAGCAGAGAAACGCAAACTACAGAGAGAGGTAAATCTAAATGCAAAACATCACAGGCCGGCAGTCAGCCTGCTCCGCTGCGGGGAGACCTGTCTGGTGCATTTTAGAGGAGGAACCACCCTTCTTGGTCTAGCAAAGAATAAATATCTAGTTTTATAATTGCTTTAGTTATTTTTCTAAATGTTGAACTGGAGTAACAGTCACAACTGTGAACTCCCGCTGCCTTTTCACCACTCCTTCCTAAACTGACCTGTAACGCCTTGCTTTGTACCAGAGTTGGTTCTCTGGAGCAGACGCAAGTTCTACTTGTACAACCTGAGTCGAGAAGCAGCCTTCAAATGCTTGGGTTTGCATGCTACTTTGCAGCTGTGAACGTTCATGTGGTTCGTCGTTCAGCAAGCTGAAGAATTCCTATTTCTACTTTGCTGGCCTTGTCCTTTGTTGTACCTGAAGGCTCATTACTTTGGGTGTTATAAATTCTGGGTTTGTAAATACAAAAGCACCGGTCTCCTTAGAACGTGTGATTCGGAAGTTATAGCAGTAGAAAGATGGAAATCCTGCTGTGAGGTTACTTTGGGTGCTTTGCTGGGTTATTTAAGCACAGTACCGCACTTTACCAGGAATGACAGTCTAAACTTACAAGTTTCTGAGTCTAAATTTGAGCATCAAATGGGTGTGAATCATTCTAACTGCCTCTGTTTCTCTTGCTCTATCAATCCATTCGTGCCTGACTCTGTTCACGTTTCTCTCTCTTAAAATACTGCATCTTCAAGCTGTCCGTAATTTTGACCTTACTTGTCATACCAAACTTCATGTTCTCTCCAAGTAGCTGCTACAACCAGCTTAAATATGTTTGTCAGCTTCTTTTACACCTGCCTCCCAAGTTGTGGATTTTTTTCCAGTGTGGCTTTTTGCTTTTTCTAAATACTCCTGCTCTGCTGCCTACAAATACTGCTCTCTGCATCCATTATCTCTCCTTACCTCCATCCCGTGGTGAGTTTTAAAGAAAACGAAGGCATCAAAGTCATGCCTGTGGCTGTAGTTCCAGGCACCAGAGACATAAAAGCCAGGCAGCAAGACGGGCATATGTCACCCAGCAGATGCCTCTGGAGTTGAGGCAAACTCTGAGCATTTTGTTCAACATTCTGTCAATACCTTGGATTCTGGTACTGTGCTTAGAAAATGTCAGAGCAACAGCACAGGCAGTTACACAGCGTTTACTTTTAACTCCGCTAGTAGGAATTTTCAAATGGTTTGTCTTGTAAGGAAATGCCAGCAATATGGCCAGTTGCTTTGTCTTTGGAAAGGGAAAAACGTGAAAGTCATGTGTGTTTCGTTTTTTTCTGCTTCCTTCCTTCAGTTGCGTTCTGCATTGGATAAAACCGAAGAGCTTGAAGTCAGCAATGGTCATCTAGTAAAACGCTTGGAGAAGATGAAAGCCAACCGGAGTGCTTTACTGTCTCAGCAATAACCGCCACCTTCCCGTGGAGGCTACTACTCCTTGACAGAATCAGAACAACGTTGCAGATGCTTCTGTCTCTTGCTGTCCGGGATGCTTTGTGTCATGCCTTCTGAGAACAGACAACCCCAACATTTGCTACGTGCCACCCAGCTGTGGTTCTCTCTACGCAGATTCAAACCTGCTGCACTATATAGATAGGAGTAGCTGATCCAAACGGCTGTGCCTGCGGGAGCCCTTCTACCCCGTTCTTTGGGTGCGTTTGAAGTACAGTACCTGCCTACCATATTAGAAGCACATCGGGCATCGTGTTGAGTTCTCCATCCAGAAGGCACAGCAGCCATTTATTGCCATTTAAAATGGTATTCAAAGAAAACACTTTAACTGGACTGGAATTTTGTGTCTTGCTGAAAATTTAAAAAAAAAAAAACCCAAAACACTGTAAGTTTTGGACTTTCTCATGACAGTAATTTAGTGACTGCGGTAGGATTATTCATAGTAGGTTTTTCATTTACAAATCACTGTGGAACCACAAGCCATTACAAAGCAAAACTCCTTCAGTGGAAACCATGGAAGAAGATGGTCTTGGAAGCAAAAGTGACCTTAAATGACTTTGCCAATAAAACAAAGGTGTTTGGAGGGATTTTTGCACCAGTTGAATCATAAGACTATTTTATTTCAGGGTAAATAGGCAATAGCTTCATTGAATTTTCAACTTTTATTTGTATTATTTAATCCCTGCTCTTGGAATTGAAGTAAACTACTTTTAAAGGATGTAAAGTTGCATTAATAAACCAGCATAAGGCCGCGTTTTAAGAAATGGTGGGTTTTGCACTTAGATCACTCACTTTGGTGCATTTGTCAAAGCAAGTGTCATTTGCTTAAAAGTATGTAATGGGTTTTTTACATCAGAAACTATCTATTGGTCCATGAACTACTAGGAAACTACACCGCTACAAAATACAAGTCTCAGTTTTAAAAAAGTAACTGATAAGTAAAGAAGCACTTTAGAAAATATTCCTGCCTATGGTTTTTCTACAAATACAGAAGTAGCGAATTGTTTCCTTCTAAGGTCATTGTAAAGGTTTTCCACTTTTCATGAAAAATAACGGATAAAAATGTTGCGGGCGGTTTATTATACACAGCTAGCACTAGAGCTCTGGTTTATTGGAAATCGTTCTGAATGTACTACTCAAAGGAGAAACAGCAGTTACCTGAAGAATAAAGCTTTCCTTCCCCCTTCAGCCCTAACAGAAAAGCTTGTAAGGCAGGCGACCGGTCCCTTAGGAACCTCCTCACGCTGTGAAACAGCATCTCCTGTTCGACAGGAGCAGCTTCTGTCGATTCCGACTGCCTCAGCAGATACCGTTCTGTCGAGCCAAATCCAGAGCCGGGAGACCAATTCTTCTGAACTTGGTCTTCAGACTCTCCAGTCCAGTTCTCTCCCTGGCCTCTTCCTCGCAGACTGGAGTTCAGAGTATAAACCGCTGCTATTTTTCAACGTTAAGAGGATCGCTGGTATCTTCTTAGAGCACCTTCACAAATTAAATAAACCAAAAACAGCGTCTGAATGTGTTTCTCTGGTTTGGTTAGAAAGTAACACTTTTCTCCTTCCTGAGGGCACTTGGAAATTTAGGAATGAAGTACTGAAATTTGTATTCCAGGAAAAGGATGAAGAAGGTTGGGTGTGGGGGTTTTTTTGTTCCCACAGGCAAAAGGATGAAGGTTTTCTTCTCTGTGCTCATGGAGAAATAACTATGTCCTTGTTGAGCAGATGTGGTGGAATGTGGGGATTAAAGGAATCATTTAAATGACATTTCCACTCCAGCTAGGGCTTTGGGTTCTTTTTCTCTTTTTTTTTTTTTTTTGTGGTTTTTGAGAGGAACATTCAGGTGCAGAGCCAGGTTTCTTGTGGAATACCTCAAAATCGCTGTAGATACCAATTTACAATTTTCTGTGGTTGACTTGTGTAATTTCTGGTGTACAAAGCCTCTGTGGCCTGAAAAATAAACTAAAGGGTTTTTCAGAATGCAAACAAATGTGCTAAATACAAATATAAATGCATTTTACTAATGGATGATAAGGTGTGTGTGATTGCCACCAGTCATCTTTTTATATGTGGTAGCGGTGAAAACTCTCTCTCCCGGCAAGATTCATGAGAAACAACCTAGCAACTACGCGTTGGTCCAAAAGGCTAAAAACCAATATTTTGCTCATCAAGAAGGGATGTGTTTATTATTTCAAAGTGGATTGAATCTCGCACCCCATAAGCATTAACCTCATGACAGAAATCAGATGTGTATTTCAACCTGGGTATGCTCTTAGTAGAAATCTTTGTGTGTGATAAAAGTAGCTGAAATGTTGAAGCCACATTTTTTTTTTTTCCCCTCCCCCTAACTTTCCAGTATGACTTAGCTTTAGAGTAAGGGAAGTACTGGTTGGCTGACTGCAAACTGGTTTATGTTTTCCTGTGAAGAATGTACAACAAACAGGGCTTCGAATGGTAATGGTAGCACATGCCCCTGTCCTTTTAATTTGAGCTCCAAAAGGGAGAGCCTCGGTGCCCAGAGCGGAGCCGAGGTGGTGGCAGCATGGCGAGGAACGGCTCCTGGGGGAACCAGGACGCTTTTCCCCTAGAATTTGTATTTAAAATTGCTATTCTTTGTTTTATTTTTAAATGTTAAATAATTTTATTGTTTGCAAACGGAATGTTACCCGAATTTTGTTTTTTACATGGAATATGTTAGGAGATAGAAGCATGGAAAAGGAAATTCATTAGCAGAACTCGCCGATAAAAATGTCACTTGTTGGGGTAGTTTTTATGGAGCGGTCTGTCATGATGATGTTACTGGTCGAAGTTCTCTTGGAAAATACAGACTTTTTGGACGATACTGGTGTAATGGGCTCGTTTTCCTTTCTAATGTATCACTGCAGACACAAAACATGGGCAGCACTGGTTGTAAAGGTACAAAGGAGCCTGTGTAAGGGCCCCGGTGTGAGACAAACCCCCAAATATTAACATTGGTGGTGGGGGGGTGCACTGGGTGGCAGTGTCCCATGAGGAGAAATTTGAATAGTATTGCTAATGGGGTTAATTAAATTAATCCTCCACATACTTTAAGTATTTGTGGTGAACATAGAGGTAGCCCACATCCTGGAAGAATCCTTCGCAAGAGGAGGCAACTAGGCTCATCAAAAACCTGTCAATTTTAGCATTACATTTCATCTTGTGCTGATGATGGGTGTTGTCACACGGCAATCACTTATATGAAATATACCATGGAGGGTAGTGCTTGGCTCTGCTTTTTAAAAATCTCTAAACAATGAACTATATGGGTTTGGGGTTTACCTTTTTGGGCAACGTAAGAGATGTTTTGCACACTTGATTAAGAACTTTACATGTATGTGTTTAAAAGGAGGAGTAAAGGCCAGAACCAACCTTGTAAAAGTAAGGTGTACATTTACAACCGGTAACCTGCGTAGCAGAAACTGGTATTTACGGGGTGGCGTTCCCCGCTTCGCTGCATTTGTCTCCAGCGCTCCTCCAGACTGGAAGTCTTCCAGCTGCCGCTGGGCTTTAATAACTGTTCAAGAAGCCAGGCTGCTGCCGCCCCGCAGGCCGCGGACGGGGCTCTCCCTGCCGAGCGCTGCCCTGAGGCGCCGCCGCCGCCCTGAGGCAGTCTGAGGAGACATGGCCGCCCGCGGCGGTGAGGAGGTGGGGGCGGGACGCGGTTAGCGCGGGCGCCGCGCCGGCCAATCAGACGCTCGAGCGCCTCCCTTCGCAGCCAATGGGCTGGAGGCGCGGGCGGGGAGGGGCGGCCGTTGAGCGCGTGCTCGGCGGGGCGCAGGCGGTGGCGGGTCGCCGGCCGTGGGCGGTTGCCGGCCGTGGGCTCGGCGCCGGGGCGGCGGTGGTCGTGGCGGCGTTTGGGCAGCAGGAAGGTTGCTCAGCCCGCCCTGGGGCCGGGGTGAGAGCTGCGAGCCGGGGTTGCGCGCCTGGGGATGCCCCTCGGGCGAGCGGGGCCACCGGGCCCCTCTGAGGGCTCCCCCCGTCCTCCCCGGGGGCTCAGCCGTGGCCCCGCCGCGGGGTGGGAGCTGCTGTAGCATCCCCGCCGGCCTCTGGCTGACCGGGCTGTTGATAAGCATCCAGCTGCGTCATTAGTAGTCACGGCAAGGCTATTGTTATTTATCTGGGGCATACGTAGTGCTGTTGTTCCTGTTTCTTGTTCTTAAGGAAAAAAAACGGGGGAAAAAAGGCACTTCTCTGTAATATGCACATTGTAATTTGTATATAGGCACCTGAGATGCACTTTGGTGGCGTAACGGCAAGATTTTTAATTTCACAGATAACGGTTGCTCAAAGTTTCAGCTGGGAGGTGAAGGTAAAGTTATTGTAAGGCACTTAACGTTTGTGAAACCTAACTGTAGAAGTGTGAAATGAAATCGAGGNTTGGGGGGGGGGGATGTGCCTGGCTTCTGCTGATGGCTTCTGTTGAATGATTTAAATGATTTTTATTAAGTGATTTTAAATCATGGCATTTTAATGATGATCCTTAATGGAGGAGAATCGGTGCGTGCAGATTAAAGAGACAAGCCATTTTTCCTTGTGAGGAAGGGCTGTCGTGAAGTTACCCATTATGGGTCCATTCTGCAGACCTTCCTGTGCAGGTACAAGGCCTGGGTCACACTATTTATATCTGGAGTGGACAGAACGCATGTAATTTGTATGTTAATTAGTAGCCAAGAAACAGGCCTGAGTTTCCAGTCTTCCCTGATGCTCCGCCAGCAGCCTGTGTCTCCCTTTAGGATTTCATCTGGTTCCTTATGGACTGTGTTTTACCGAGCTGGAAACTTCCTCTGGAGGATGAACCAGTGACTTGTGTCTTTAGAAGCACAGGCTGTTGCTTGGCCTGCATGCCGTGGCAGGGCAAAAAGTTAGAGACAGGATTGTAATTTGCTGTGCTTTATGTAATATTATAGTTGGGTTAGAGGCTGGTGACTATAACATAAAATTACTATGTTTCATTTAAGTCGTTCAGAAAGCATACGTAGCTGAGATGTCTAACATCTGCATATATCCCTCTCTTCATTATAAGCTTCTGGGGGAAGGCAGAGAAGAGTTAAGAGCTATTAATAAGAAACAAGCTTCATAAAGAATGCCTTCTGTCCCTGCGTGCCTTTTCTCTGCTTTTCCTTCATGTTTGCTATAAAACTAGTTTGTTGCAAGTCCAGAGCAGGTGGATTGCTTTGGTTTGGTGTATTGTCCAGCTTGCTTCTGTCGCTAAAAGAAGCGTTCTGATCCAAGAAACCATCCTCCTGTTTTCCTTTATGACTTACACTTTCTGGTTGTAAAGATTCTCAGGTTTTCTTACAGTTCTGTGCTTGATAACTATTTCTTCTTGGTTGCCCAGAATTAAGAGGAACGTGCTTCCATTTCCCCCTTGTCTGACACCTGGGGGGTTTTTTAGTTCTTGGGAGGCATAGAGCTCTAAGTTCACCTCTTTACTCATTTAAGTAGTTTTTAAATTTTTTTATAGCTCTGGACTGAAAGATGTTCCCTACACTAAATATACTGGTAATGGATCGAGAAGCTGTAGGCTTTCTGTGGCAAGGAGTGCTTAGAGGCTGGTATACAATTGAGAGCGATGCCAGGTCAGTTTGTGGTCACTGAATCCGTGATCGTCGGCATCCTGACTCTCATGTGTGCTGTCATGGAGTTAACATACAATGTAAATAGCTCACTGTGTATCAACAGGGATTCTGATGATTCAGGCAAGGAATGCTTCAGGGATAAGAGGACGGAAACTTTGCCCAAGAGTGTAAGAAAATCGGGTTGATTGGCCTCTGAGGATGCTTTAACTCAACTGAAATCACACAAGCAAGAACAGCAAATTCTTTTAATGGACTTTCTTGAGCTTTTAGGGTTTCTTTGAGAATGTACTATGTAATTCCTAGCCTCTATACTAGCATGCAGTAGTTAAAAATAAGATGGCTAATTTGTTTTTTAAACAGTAATGTCCTCTTTTATACCATGGAGTATCTCAAACTTACCGTAATTTTTATTAAGGTGAGAAGCTGATAGGAAGAGACAAGCTGATGACTTTGAGAGGTTGCAGTGGAAGTGAGTGGTGGATTACTTCAGAGGAGGAGGACTTAAGAGTTTGAACCATGGAATTTGAAAAGAACAGTGATGTTAAAAGTAAAAGTAGATGCTTCAATCAGACCTTGCATCTTTTTTCTTATTCCAAGGAAGCTGAGCACACGCTCGTCAGAGATGTTGCAGAAGGAGCTAACCGCTCTGGTTTTGGCCAGGCACGTTCTGTCAGTGCTTCAGAATTGAAGTTGTCAGAGGAGAGCCTACCGTATTTAAATTCATCTTTAGATGCAGATATTGAAATGTATAATAAAAAGAGAAAGCAAATTTGCTGTGCATGGGTAGATGAAAGCAAGAAAGAAGCTGATATGTTGGGAAGGGGGTGTGACAATACACACTCTAACTGTGGGGTGTGTGATGATTGCAGACAAAGCCATTTCGGTGAAGATTCCCAGCTGGAGTACCTCAGTGCTCACGAGCAAGATTTTGATGATAGGAATAGCTCATGTGAGTTTTCAGAGCAGAGGGGAACGATAGGAATCGAAACCTTAAAGCTGATAGATCCAGTTCATGAAGTTCCAGGGGGTGGAGTTGCAAAGGAACAAAATCTTGTGTCAGAAGGTTGTTCTCCTGCTTCTGAGTGTGGCGGAGGTGACCAAACCTGCCCAGAAGCAGCTATGCCAGAGCTCCCCCACCTGCTTCAGGACTCTCTGTCTCTGCCAGATTGCAATGACATGACTTGTGATCATCAGGAAGAGCAAACGGAGTATCACAGTGTTGTCTGTGGAAGTAGACACGAAAGTCATTTTTGTGGGAGTAAAGAAAGGGTCTGTCCAAATTTGCTTGTGTGTGACGATTTAGAAAATGGAGAGGTGAAAGACATCCCGCCGATTGACAGCACCCTGGCGCCCAAAACAGTGGCAAGTGAAGAAGCGTCTGAAAAGGATGACAGACACATTCGCAGCATGTCAGTGAAGCGAGACAGTTCTCCACTGTCACAAAGGGAAAGGGCCCCTGCAGTAGCCGTGCAATTTTGTGAACGTGCAGGGGACTCCAGTTTGTACAGTTGTGAGGCATCTGGTGCGTGCGCACGTGCTGCCCGCTGCACCGACTGTGCTGCAGGGAATGCTGAAACCCAGCTTCCCGTCTCTGAAATTCTCACTAGCAAGGATCCCTTTTTTGGGGTAGAAGTTGCAGACGAATCCTCACGTGGGAAGACCAGCTGCCTGAACTCAGAGCTGCAGCATCGCGAAACCTTGAAAAGTGTTGCCAGTGACTCCACAGTTAACCAGACTGTTGACGCATGTTCTGATTTTAGAGCTTGCTTTACAACAAGCAGAAGCACCAGTGCTCAGGCTTGTCTCTCGTCCAGGGCTATTAATACAGAGATAACAATGATGAACAAATCTCGACCCGTGGGATGGCACCCTGAAACCTATGCAGACGTTGCTTGCAATACTGACTGGTCGTGCGGAGACGGTAGTACGGAGGAAATTCGTTCACACCTTACTGACGCGCTGGAAGGACACTCAGATGGCAATACTGCAACAGCTGAAAGAAGTTCACAAATTCAGGTAATTAAAAAAAACCAAACCAAACAATGTTGAGATACAGGCCTTTTTTTAACTTAAAGTTGCTCATAAATCTGTAACTTCTTAAAATGTTTTTTGTTTAGGAAGAGCGGGAATCAAAAAATGAGCTTTGTAGCAGCAAGTTAAAGATAAGTACAGACAGGTGAGTCGTGAATTGTTTTTGGTTTGGAATTCTAGATGCTGGATAAGATTTTTTTCATGATTGAAAGGTTGTCCGTGACTTAGCAAAACTGATGGTACTAAAAGATTGCTGGGCAGCGGCTCCTGTGCTGGGGGCTGCCTTTCGGAGGGACCTGGACACGTGAGAAGAATGAGCCAAAGACCTTCTGAAGTTGAACAAAGACCAGAGCAGCCTGGATCTGCAGTTGCAGAGTGGCCAAGAACAAGTCGAGTGTAAGTCAGCAGTGCTCCCATATGGTGAAGAAGGGAAGCCACATCCTGGGGCTTCATTAGCGAAAGCGCAGCCGGCAGATAGAGGGATTCTCAGTTTGGTGCTCGTGAGTTTCCATCTGGAAAGTTATCTCCATCTGTGGGCCTTGTAGCACAAGAAAGAGATGGTCAGACTGGGGAAGGGCCACCAGGGGACCATGGAGATGGGGAGGGGAGCTGGTGGAGCAGTTGGGGAGAGCCGAGGGAACCCAGAGAGGGAAAGGTTGGGGAGGTGGGGAAACCCCCCTGCAGTTCTTGGTAAGCAGGTGGTGGATTTCCCAGAAGAAAGAGACGAATTCTTTGCAGAGGTGCGTTTTGAAAGGGCGAGAGACAGCAGTTAGTGAGGGGAGTTCTAGGTAGGTGTAAGGGAAAGTTTCTTACAGTGAGAGTAGTATTGGAAAAGCGTCAGAGAGATAGTACAGTCTCCTTTCTTGGAGATTTAAAATAAACAAAAAGAAAAACCCCAAATCTAACAACAAAGCTGGACTGGATAAGACCCGGAGCTAATATTGAAGTTATCCCTGCTTTGAACATAAGTTTGTATCGCAGGCCTCCGGGGACCCTTTCCAACCTAAGATTCTGTGAATGTGGAAACAAAATAATTTTGTCTGTAGATCAACAGAGTTGCTACGTTTCTTTTTGTTCTTACAACGTCACTTTTTAGATAGAAATGATTCTGGTGCTCATGGAGTTTCCGCCTCTCAGTTAAAGCTGATCAAAATGTGACAGCTACTCTAAGACAACACTTTTTCTGCGTAGTAAATAGGAGGAACGGATTTCTTTCTTTTTTTCCTTAAATTGCATCAGCAATAGCTTCTGGAAAGCTACTTGTTTCAAAGTAAAACATAATGAGTGTTCAAAGGCTTCAAGATTTCTTTTGTTATTATTATTTTAAAGGCCGGTACACCTTGACAAACAAGCTGTGAAGAATTCTGCATCAAGCTGCTGTCAAAAAATCCTGCAGAGAGCGATTGAAGCAGAACTGCAGATTCTTAACACTCATTATCACATGTGCTATCAGCACTGCTTGAAGATTTACAAACTGGCTTTGGAGGAAAACACATGTTTTAGCAGGCACGTACTTTAATGCCCTTTTAAATGGAATTGATAACTTGGTACAAAGGCATTACTTGCTATATACTGCTGATGTATTTGATCCATAGCTTGTAATAGTGTTTACAGTTAGCATTGTTGTCCAAAGAGTTTACATTCTTGTAACTGCCAAGTCTTCTTTTCAGCCTAAAATTTTCTATAGCACTCATAGACCCGGCAAAAAAGTGTTTCCAGGCATGCCTTTCTGTACAGGAGGCAACGTACAGAAGGAAAAGTACGGAGAATCTGTTCAGGAGTGGCTGAGATGCCAAGAGGGGGTGCTTGGGAGGAGGCTGTAAAGGAGAAAGAGAGGAGGTGCAGAATGGTTAAGTGGTGAGGCAGGAAGGGGGTGGCGATTGCAGAGTCTCTCTCTGATAAAGCATATGCCCTGTAACGAACCTGGAATTCAACCAAGAAGCCATGCCTCCGAGTGCTTTACTGTCCCACAGGTAGACAGAAAATCTCATTACTGCAGTGTCTGCCCCACAGCTCAGGAGGGGGTTCAAGAGAGCGCCTAGTGATGCTGCGACCTCCAGAGAGCCGCTGTGTGCATTTGGAGCGAGCTCCTGTGCTTGTGCCATGTGGGGGAGTCTTGGAAACCTTGTGAAATATTTGGGCAGGTCTGGAAGCAGTAAAATAAATGAAATGTCCATCTAAGCTGTTCTTATTTCCTTACATGTACTTTAACAGGTGTAATGGAAATACTGCATTAGGTTCATCTCTCCTGTTGGTTTTGGAAGAGCTAAAAAAGAATTACAACAGCATGAGAATGAGAATAAAAACGGGCGTACCTTTAAATGCACTTCCACCGCTATCAGTTGAGATTAAGTTGTTCCAAATCACCTCTTCTTATGTCCCGTGCAAGGTAATTTCTTAATTGTTTTTTGGTTTTAATATAAATGGCTTTCTTCAGAAAATTAAGACAAATCTTTTCTTGTTTGACAGCTGTTCAAAGAGGATCTTCACTCTAAGTAAGTAGTCCTCGTTTGTGGCATTTATTAAAGTTCAGAATAAATGAGAAGTGAGTTTAAAATATGTTAAACTTAGAATGTCTTTATTTCATGTTTAGCTGAAAGACTTTGGGTAGCACTTTGGGTACGGTAATTTTATTTTGGTAGCACTTTGGGTACGGTAATTTTATTTTATGGAAATTTTTACTCTGTAGTGTTTGATTGTGCGAACTATGGTGTTGTATTTTTACTATCTTGATAGCAAACGTTTTCAATTTACAGGTAATTTTCCTAATTCACTACTTTCACTACTAAAATCTTTGTCTCAAATCTTAATTCTCTGTCTTAGAAACAAAACCAAACCAAAAAAATCCCAAACGAACCAAAAAAACCCCCCACCAAAACAAAGAGACTGCTGCCACTGGAGATAGTGTTAGGCATATAAGCAGCTGTTCTGCGAAGACTGTCATTCAGTTATGAAAAATGATAGAAAAATGATGTTTGAGGCAGATGTATGCTACTGCATGTTCAAGAATTATGACCAGTTACTTTATGTAAGTGGAGATTAAAACAAATTTGGCAATAAGGTTTTACTGCATCAGGTAAACAACTAGAGATCTTTTTCAAATTTCTTGTAAAACATCAGTAAAATTAATAAAAAGTTGCAGAGAGATTTCAAATTGTAAAGACATACATGGAAGCATCACACAGAAAGCCATCTAGGTACAAAGGAAAAACTAACATAAACCTAGAACATAGCTTTATGTTTCAGGTTGCAACCAATGCTTTATAAAATACAGGTATCAAAAGCTTTGGTTCTCATTTAAAACTAAGATTTATTAAGCACATTGTATTTTTTTTACTGTGAGCTTTTGGAAATATTTACATTAATATTTCAGAGTACTTGGTATCATTGTAGAATTTAAAATGGTTGTGCTGTATTTTGTATGAAATTCTTGGATCCGTTTTAGTTCTGTTTCAGGTACAAGAAAAGCTGACTTTGAAGCACCAAAACTGGAAGAAAGGAAAACTTTTAACATGGTAGGGACTTCTTCATTACCGAGTTTCCTAGACATTATGTTGTGAAGCCTTGTCTTCTCTTAGGTATATGCAAATACAGTCACAGTCATCAGGGCCCAAACTGGGATTCTCTGCCCGTAATTGGAAATGCAGCTGATGTGACCATAATTTTTTATTGTCGTCCTTTCAAAATAAAATAACTTGGGGTTTCTTGAAAGCAATCGGTGGCTTAACTCTTTAAAATTTACCTGTTTAATCACTTAATATTCTGAAGCTCAGAAAAATAACGTCTAATTGGGTGCAAGTGCTATGACGTAACTGAAACACATTTATAGGACAATCCACAGACCGTTTGTTTAACTGGTGACGGGCAGCCAAGTGACTCTACTTCCTCCAAAACATTTGAAGAACAACATACGGATCAGGATGTGGAACATGGTAAGCAGTCTGCGCCTAGTACACATACTGTGTAGTTTATTTGTTGTTGGGAAAAAACCCCAAACCGTTTCTAAAACACGTACGTGGATACTCAACTTTCCTTTCTGTGAAGGAATGCTTGATGTTATGTTAGCCCTACATTATACTTCATATCTTGACAAAACCATTGCTACTTAAATCAGAAATGAAAACTGGTATGTCACCTCCTCATAATGTAGAACCAATTCATGTAGGCAGCTGGAATCCTCTTAAGCCCACAGAAGTTTGATATGCATTCATATGACTTACCACGGTCTGAATTTTAACACACTGAAATTTTATTTCAACTGTTAAGGCTGTGTGAAAAATGAAGAAGGGAATGAGCATTGGTTTGATGCTAAAGAGGACTTGACGGTAGCAGATTTTTCGGTAATATCTGAAGAAACAAAAAAGCAAAAAGAAAAACAAGACATGGTTGATTTACGAGGTGAGGTCGTGTGTTTTAAGCTGCTATACCTAATAATGGTGTTTGGTCATTAATTGAGTATTCTTTTCCTTCCGCAAGCATAAGTAAACTTGGAAAAAATGCTAGCTGGGTTTTCAGATTTATTTTTTCATTGACTTGCAGTGAGTGCTCGTACAGATAGCCAGCTATTTTCATCCACGTTTTTTCTTGAAAACTTTACCTACGGTGGTTAAATGATTTAGTGAATCATGTAGCTGGAAATCTGTCTCTTTCTCTCTTCCTCTTCTTTCTGCTTCTTCCCCATACTGGCTGCTTAAGAGTTAACTGTGGGAATGGTCGGTGTTCAGAGAGTGATGGGCATAGTTAGAAGTCTCAGTGGGTTGAAAGCTTCTCAGTGGGTTGAAAGCGGAGAGCTTGCATGCTCCGTGGTGGGGACTCAGAGTACGCTATCTGTGCTTTAGCACTGCTGCCTGTTAGTTCAGGCCAGAGTTCGCTCTCGTTGTACCTCTTCAGACCTCAGGAAATACCCAGGGAAAAAGAGATTTCACAAACTGAACTGTCCCACTTCTCAGGACACTCTAAATTTTCTGTTAGAAGATACTTTGCATTCTCTTAGGTTTTTTAAAGGCTTTCTATCTATGTTTTTTTCCGAAATCTACAGAGGAGATGTTAGCTTGAACTGAAACAAGAATAGTAACACTTTGCTTTCTTACATTTATTAGTAGAAGCGAAGGTAATGGAGAGTGGAAATGAGTGTTCTATTATTCGTGTTGGTGGCCTAAGTTCCTCAGTGTCTGAGGTACGCCTGTTCGTATTTACATAGTGGTGTTAATGTCTTGCCTCTTTTCTGAATTCTTTCATACTATACATTTGCAACCAAAATATATTTCTATTTTGTAGGGTGATTTAAGATAATGCAACAATACTGGTACAATACTTAACCCATTCACTTTTTGCTTATTTTGATGCAATTCTAGCCCGCGACAGATACTGGAGAAAATTTCCTGCCCAAACCACCTGCTCCTTTCTCCACTAATTCATATGATGCCTTTATTTCTCCTAATACGTTGAACTTGAGTAGCTTTACCAAATTAATGAAGAAACTTCAAGAAATTCATCCAGAGGCTAGCAGGTGACAGTATTTGGATTTCATTTCTGCTCTTATTTGTAGTGGATCCAGTATCCGTGGTAACTGTGTTGCACAAAGTGTGATGTAAACAGTTATTTCTTTTATTCATACAGGGACAGAATCGTGGATGCTTTGCTGGAGGTGAGGAAGAGTAACAAAGGTATCCTCAGTGGCTTGTCCATCAATTCAATTGTGAAAAGGACCTCTGTCATTCTAAGGCAATCGAACCCCAGTTGTGGGGGAGAAAAGCAATGTCAATAAGTGAGTATTCTAGCCTACAGAAATACATTGAAATAAACCCACTTGAATTTGTGTCGCTGTATAGCCTGACTAGGTTAGTAAGTAACTTAGTGCAGAGCTCTGCAAGAAGTCCCAGAATGAATCCACTGAAACAATAGTTTCTAAGGATTGTTAGCTGTTTTGCAGAACATCTCTAAGCACATTATTTTGCTATTATCTTGTTAGGTCTATGCACTCCATAAAACTTGGTATACTGGGGGTTTTATTATGGAAACTGTTTTATTGATTAACTTAATGGAGAATATCATCATACATACTCTGGACAAAGGTGACACCTGCTGGGCAGTCCCTGTGTAGCAGTAAATAAAGAAATTCCGGCATCGGTTCAATTCTGCTTTAAAAACTGATGATTTCTGTGAGATGGATGAGATTGAGTTCTGGAGTAGAAATCTGACAGAGGAAGGTTGTATGTCTGTTAGATTTTTCATGTTAAGGGACATCTTGCGTGGTGATGCAGCGCTGGAAGCTGCAGGAAGCTGAAAGGGCTAAAACCGCAGCCCAGAATTCCAGGGAGTGTGTGTGTGTTCTCCTGTAGGAAACATCCTTGAGTTGATGCTTGTTTCACTCTCCTACTAAGCCTGATACTCTGCTCGCTTTAAGGCTGCTGGCAGTGCCACTGCCAGGTTTCTCATGCTGTCCTGGACGTTCTTAGCAGTGCTCCAGCTTCACGTTTGCCCACAGACACAATCTGTACAGCTGTACGATATTTATTCCTTCTGTAGCATTTCCTCCCCAAACCGCACCAAATTCTTAATGCGCTGATTTTGGTCTCAAAGCTTCTGTTTCAAGGATGTCGAGGAGTTAGTCTGGTTTTAATCGATACCACCTCTTCCAAGATGAGTAGCATATATGCTGCTAGTTTTATGTATACATAAATGTACTCACTGAATGCTGCTTATCAGACTAAATTCTCCTGGTCAGGTGCCTATGCATGTGTTACAGTCATAAAAAAAAATAATCTTACCCTTGAAACTATTTTCAGTTAGCCAGGGGATTTCTTTTTTCTTAGTGTTTTTTTTCTTTTAAAATGTGGGTGGGCTTTACATACGTAATTGTTCCTGTGATGGTATTTTTTTCTGTTGCTTTGCCAAAGAGATGATGATCTATAATCAATTTTACTTTCATCATGAGGGAGCTGTGAAATAGCCAAGTCATTCGTAAGTTAGAGGGGAAAAAGAATTCTCATCTTTCCATAGTGAGAAATAAGTATGTAATATATTAAGAAAAAAATAATTCTGCTCAAAGCTCATCTGTACTAATTTTCTGGTATGTCAGTAGCTTCAGACTTTCCTGAGGGGTTAAGTGTCCACTGAGAAATACCATCTCGGAGCCTTATGTTCTACCAAGCTGATGAAACATCCAGAAATACTTTTCTGTCAAGCTGCATTACATAGTATTTAATGCATAATGACCTAAATTCAGTTTTTAAGTAAAGCACGATATAACGATATAAAGCTTTTTCCTTTGGCTGACTTACCCACAGTTGGACATCTGAATATTTATAGATCTTATATAATTGTTGATTTTGAAGGAGTAACTCCATTAGAAATGGGAAGTTAGGTTTTGGACTGGAAAGTCTTTTATGCTCATTATTGAGCTGCTGTCATATTTACCCGAACAGCGCCCTTAACCTTTCTTTCTTTTCTAAGCCTAATGGTAGGCAGCAGTTAAGAGGACTTGTGAGGCTATAAAAGTTATTCAGTGCAGCATTAAAAATGGATTTTAATTTAAATTTTATCAGTACCATATGTCCACACTCGGAAGCTTTCTGTGAAATGAATAATCAGCAGGGTAAAAATTTAGAAACAGACCATTGGAGAGGGGTCTTACCAAAGCGTAACTAAAACAGTGCTTTGAGAAACATACAGAAATGCATAGATTCTGCATAGTCCTAAACAATTATTTGATAACTTAATTTTTAACTAATTGAATTAATAAAAGAATTACCACCAGAGATTTGTTGCATAAAGATTGTGTATTTTATTTTGTTCTAGTCCTTTCTTTCATGTGATTCTTGAAGCTAGGAAACCTCACTATTCTGTGGACTTCTGCAAAATGATTATAGCTTGTAGCGGTTTTCTGGGGTACTAAAACTGCTGATGTTCCTTTTATTTCAGTTTAAGCATGTACACGCAAAATTTATCTGCTGCTTTCGTTTGTTTTCTTTTTTATGTAGATGGCTTTCTGATTATGAAGAATCGATCATCTCCCTTTGGAAGATTTTTTTGCAACTTCTATACTCCGGCTTGTTCTGAGATCATACCGTGTTTCCTGTTTGATTTTATTTCAGCAGATCTTAATGAAAACTCAGGTAGCATCACTGTATGATGTGCACTCTTAGCCAAGAGAATATAACCTGAAGGTCAGTTTGGGGTGTTTTTCTGTTTGTGCAGATATTAAATGATTCTTCCCAGTTTTGTTGTTCTCCATAGTTGGTTCAAGCATTTCAGCAGGTTTCTCTAAGGTAGAAAAATCACATTTCAGTGAAGCAGGACTTTTCTAGGCTGAAGTACACAACCCCCAATTCTTGCGTGCCACTTAATTTTTGGCATGGTGGTAGCTGCTAAGATGTTAATAAATAGCCAACAGGCATGTGCTTTCTGAATAGTCTGTAGAAATCCTACATATCCTGTGAATACCAGGGAGGAGCGGGGAGGCAGTGAGGGTTTCACTTTAGAAACCCAGGCTTTGGAGCTGGCAGTCCTGCTGGATGCATTTCCGTAATCCCGTGCTGCGGCAGAGTCACCTTGTGTCCGTTTTGACTCGGAAGCATGTTGCAGACCGCAGGTTACTCATACAGCCGAACCGTTCTTTCAGGAGGAAGCCTGGAATTTTCTTTTTTTTATTTATTTATTCATTTTTCCAACATGGCATTTTGTTGTCTCATATTTTGCTTTTCTGCAGCCAAAGGATGGGCTTCTAAATCCTTTTTTTTTTTTTTTTTTTGTGGTCACATGGCCTGGTATAGTGGGAAGCACACATTCCCTGAGACTTTGGGTTTGGGATAATTCGGGGGGAGGAGGAAAGCTGGGAGTACCCAGTCTTTCACGTTTGCCTGTGTCATTACTGTACAGAGGAGGTCTAGATTTTAAATCCTCTTCCGGTAAAGGAAGGAAAGGCAGCTTAGGTGTGCGTGTCTGGTCAGGGGGTGAGGAGAATTATCCTTGATTGACAGGGACAGGCTCAGGCTGTGATACTGCAGGACAAGACAGGGCATTGCTGTCGGCCATCACTTTGTTGTACTTTGTTCTAGAACCTGCCTGCATTTGCTGCTGAAAACAGCAGCCTTATTTACCTGTGAATAAAGGTTCAAATTCCTTCTCCAGACATTGTGCCGGTGTTCTGCTGTGTTGGGATCTCACCCGTTCCCTCTCCTCTTAGCGGAACCCCTGTAGGTAACGCTTCCCGAGCCCCATCCTTCTCCTCGACAGCCCCTGCTGTAAACTTGGTCTGGGAGCTGCAGGTGAGCCCTCTGCTTTGGTTTCCTCCCTCTTCATACCAAGATCAAAGCCGGGGTAGGCTTTGCTCTGCCACATCATGAATAGCAAATGCTACCCTGTTTTTCCCAGGCTTGATTCTGTAATTAGTTGTGTGTTATTAATAGTTTAGGATAGGACCGGCTCTCTGGCATGTAAGCCGTTATGTTTCTGTTGGGAAAGCAGAAACGGTGATGATGTGAAACGCTAAAGTTAGCACGCTGTGGTGGTCTTCCGAGTTTTAACTTAAAATGTGAGAACCGGTTTGTGGGGCGGTGACCCCCCTGCGGCTGGAGCCCTGGTTCACTGGGATGATCCACTCCTAACGGAGCAAATCAACACTTACAAATACTTGAAGGGTGGGTGTCAGGAGGATGGGGCCAGGCTCTTTTCGGTGGTGCCCAGTGATAGGACAAGGGGTAACGGGC